>JABTTQ020000915.1:0-398738 GCA_016081115.2 Rehmannia glutinosa | reverse complement strand
GTTACGTATTGCTGAGCCTGGCATGTCAATGTGTTCTTCAATTTCGCCTTGCATCAACATTTCGCCTTCATACCAACATCTTGTTGAATAATGTCCAAGTATCTAGCTTGTTCCATGACGCACGCATTGTTCATGGCCAAGTGCTGCTACCCATTCCCTGATTACTACGCCTCTCAAGTCACAGTCAGTTGGGCATCTCTGTTGTCCAGTCTGGGGCCTGCGCCCATTTGTGCTCGTGCCTCTCCATCCGCTCACTTGCAAATAATGCTTGACACTAATCTCGAACTTCCAGTTGAGCTTCTCCGTTGCAGCTGGCGGCTGCCACCGCCAAAATCATACAGCTGGAATGACGGGTATCTCGGCGGAAATGATAGATTCGGTCCGTGGGAGCAAGATCGTTTTTCGACTCGTCAGGAGGTCGGGTACTCCTTGCAGAGAAAGGAATGACTTTACAAAGGAATTATCACGGCCAACTGGGATCTGTTCACCATGAGAGGGCGTGGAAGTTCTTTTAGAGCGAACCTGACAGCCAGGAGCTCAAGCCGACTCCTGCTTGGAAGCTGGGCTCAGAATGGACCCAGCTGTTGAGCCTCTCAACTGCCCCAACAGCATCGGTCTCACTGTTTTTTCCAATTGAGTTGATCGTCCCTCGGCCTTATCGTGGTTGCCATCTGATGATGATGAGATTTCCATGTGGCTCATCATCAAAATTGAAAGTTCGACTTTGTGGCTTTGAGGTCGACTTGTCGTGGTTGGAACATCCTAGCCGTGAGTCTTTTGATCACTTCAAGGTGGGATGACTCAACTCATCGCTCTCTTCCATCCTTAAAACATCGATTATCCTGGGAGTCGTAGCGCGCTAATCTCCTTTTTCGGGACGGATCAAATGATAGCAGGAGTGATGTTCTCTACTTCGCTTTTCTCGAAGTCTCAACTCTCCCGTCTGGCCTTCATTACCTTCCTACAGCCTCAATCGCAATAGGTCTTGGACTCCCCCTTCGACAAAGTCACTGCCTTAGTCTTCTTTCGTATGCATCCATCGAGTCTCAACCCCATGGATTGCACTTTCATCGCCTGCAGTGTTAACTCCTGTCGTTTCCTTCCTCGTGCTCGATCGCATCAAAGCCAGCTATTATAGCCTTCGAATGTTTGGGTACTTACCGGACAGCCTTAATCGGCTCGAAGCTGATGGCAAACTTTACGTGTATTTTGTGTTTGTACTTTCTCCACTTCGCCCCAGATTCGCTAGAGTCATCTACAGATCATCCGATCTTTGCCGCACCGAGGAGTTTCCACCGGGCGATCAATCGAGTGATTGAATGGGGTCACTGCTCTCAAACCCCAATGCTTTCATCGAGTATTCAACCGCCAGCCAAAGGTGGTAAGACACCTTCATTAGGTTGGTCTCGACCAGTCCCCACTAACCCTGCTTCCATCGCCATGTCCCTTAATTCCTTCTTCCGAAATGAGTCTGGGAAGTGGTGGCAGCAACAATCGCGGGCAATATCTTTGCACCACTCCCCATCGATCCACCTACCGCTTTGGGAGGACTTCTCTTCGTCCTCCATCATTCTTTTTCTCATGAAGAATTGCGATTCGCGGCATCGCTTCGTCAGATTTGCAACTCTTCGTGCAGCAGAGGTCCGATCCTCATCACTTTCTCGATAGAATATCGAGGTGAGGATGTGTATGTTCTGGTGCGCCAGTGAGAGAGGGCGATACGCTGGCTTCTCTCGTGCTCTCAGCCTTATCCTCCGTCTCTCCTTCTCCTTGTCCTTGAAGATCCGCAAGATATCTCGTGCGCTTTTCTTCATCGATTAACTTGGATCACAAAGTGGTCGCCGTCACCCAAGAAAGTTCAACAGCTTCCTCTTCTTCTTCGATAAACTCAAAGCCGTTGGAATTGTTCCCTAGACGACTCAATTTCCACTTCCTCCACTTTCAATTTCGATTTTGGATGTCCGATAAGGTGGGGATATGATCATCACATCGTCATCTCTTTCGAACCTTCTTCGTGTCTCACTGCTCAACTACAATCACTGGGTTCGCTTTGCTCTTCTGACGCCAGCAGACTTGTCGCTTTCATCAATAATATCTGAGACTCTACTTCCCGGCTCTCCGTGTCTCACTGTTGGGGCTGAGTGGTGACTCGGCTATTTTTCAAGTTCGGAATGCTTGATGATTCTTCTTTCATCTCTTGTCGTACTCAAAGGGATTTACGGGTCGGAGAGCGTTCTTCCGAGTCTGGCGGGGGCGGGCCGTGTTTTCCTCGAGGAGCGTTAGCCTTGGCTTATCATTATCTCTGCTTTGACGGCCGGAGAAGGTATTTGAGATTCCTTCTCCATTGCCGGGGGAGAGACACGGCCGCGGAGCAAAGCGACTACTCAGGGGCATGAGCAGTTTGTTTTTCTTAGCCAAGTAGGGCATCGATTCTCTTAGCAAAATTTAGGCACCCTTTCTTCTTTGGTGGAGAAACAGATTGTATCTTCAGTCGGCCCTGATTCCCCCTCACTTATGTCAGCTCTCTTGGCGTGGTGCCGCTCTCCAACATCCTTGTGGTAGTCCTCCTGTCGGCAGCCTCTTGTTTCACAATCACATGCCATATCTATTTCCAAACGACCATAGTCGGATTTTGCTACTTCTCCAGGAGACAAACAGCAATTTATTTTCCTTTTCTGCATCAACAACTTGTTGATTTCGAAATGGCGTCCTTCCGGTATGTCCAACAAATTTTGTTGAAAAATCTCCTTCATCCTTATTTGTCAGAGATGATGAACTCCTTCCCTCCGTGCAATGCAGGATTTAATCTCCTCTCGTCGAATCTCGCCGCTCACGAATCGTGCGACTCTTCCACATAGGTCATCGAACTCCATCGCAAATGGTTTTTCCACATAGTCATCGAGAACGATTTGAGCTTTTCGGCGATTTTTTTTTCTTTAGGGCGTCCTTCGACCCCTGTTTGACTATTCCCAAATCCACCGTAGACCCGGTGTGGATTTGCTTTCCCAGCTTGGACGAAATCATAAGTTGGTGCCATTTTTTCGCATTCCACGAAAGGAAACTTAGAAGTTGATTTGAATATTGATAGGGTTTTGAGAGTGTCTTGCCTTTGCTTCGAGATAGAAATGAAACGTTTGGTAATATGTGAGAGAAAACAGACAAAAATGGTTTAAGTATGGTTTCTAAAAGGACGTATGGATAGTTTTTGAAATGTGATCGAAATCACCCGCTAGATTTTGCACGCCGATTAGCATTTAATGTCTCGAATTTAATCTTGCGGCGGATTTATATCCAATCATAAGCTTCGTATCGCAACTTTTTTGTCTGTACACATCATCGTTATGTTGACGCTCATTCTTAAAAACATTCCACTTAGTAAAAACGACTGCGTTTTTGCTATTTTGCTCATAAATGACTCAACTTATCTCTTAGTTGATTTAACTCTTCCGTCACGCTTCTCTCGGTGACTCAAATTTGTCCTAATTCGATATAATTGTCTTCCCGTATACGGTGATTCATTTAATTTATTTTGAGAATTTAGTCCTTTCTCTCTTTTTGTGTTTCATTTTTTTCTTTGAGTCTTGAGTGTCGCCCGTTCTAATTAACTCTAACTCATGCTTTGAGTTCTTCAAATCTTGATTCACATAATGGTTTGTGAATATGTCGCCCAACCTGTTATCAATTGAAATATATTCCAAGATGATGTCCTTTTCAATATGATCTCTTGTAAGTGATATCGACATCGATATGCTTTGTTCTTGAGTGCAACACGGATTCGAGTGATTGTACTGCACTTGTGTTATCACACATGATTGAATTTCCTTTCTTCAACTTTATAGTCTCAGCCGCTCATCCATGTGATTTGGGCAACAAATAAATGCCCCGAACTATGTATTCTCGTCAAAATTGTAGAGGTGGCTATTGAATTTTACTTTTTGCTAAACCGGAAATTAGCTCGTTTCAAGCATTTGACATGTGCTACTGAGGTGCTTTTTCACAATCCTGCGATCCAAAGATAGTCAGTCAATAGCCACTAGTCAATCCACCTTCCTTTGGATACCGTAAGCTAATTCTTGGATTCTTCAAATATCTCAAAATCCTCTTAGCTGCCCGGTATGGTTTCTTTTTGGAGCAGATTGAATCTCGCACATATACACTACAAAGAAAGGTGATGTCCGCCCGCTTCGTGAGATAAAACAATGATCCAATAAGTTGCTCCTGTATCTTGTTTGATCTTACAGCTTGCCATCCGCATCCATGTCCATTTTGATCGATGTATTCATTGGTATTTTCACGGAAGACTTTTCCTCCATACCAAATTTCTTCATTAAATCTCCTCGTGTATTTTGTTTGACTTATGAAGGTTCCATCCTTCAAATTGCTTTTATTTGGAGTCCAAGGAAGAATGTCGATTCTCCCATCATGCTCATTTCAAATTTGCTTTGCATGAGATTTGAAATTTTTCACATAGCTCTTTTGTTTGTGGATCCAAAATGATGTCTTCCACATATATTTGAACAAGCAAAGATGCTTTCTTCTTGTCTTGAATTTCAAAAGTGTTCTATCTACTTTTCCTTTGTGAATCCATTCTCATTAGGAATTGTGACAAAGTATCATACCATGCTCCTGGGTGCCTGTTTCAATCCATACAGGCTTTCTTGAGTTTGTATACCTTATCTCCAAGAGTCTTCTCGCTCAAATCCTGGAGGTTGTTCAACATACACTTCTTCTTCCAATAAACCATTTAGGAATGCACTTTTACGCCCATCCGATATACAATAAAATTCTTGTGAGTCAGGGGCAAGAAACATCCTTATAGCTTCCAATCTTGCATGTACGGAGCAAATGTTTCATCAAAATCTATTCCTTCTTCTTGGCAATATCCTTTGGCTACTAGTCTTGCTTTGTTTCTTACCCATGTAACCCTCCTCGCTCATCTTGTTTCAACACCCATTTAGTACCAATGACATTTTGATGGGTGGGTCTTTGAACTAATTCCCATACTTCATTTCTTTCAAACCGATTCAGCTCTTCTTGCATAGATTGAATCCAATGTGTGTCATCCAATGCTTGTAACATGTCTTTAGGCTCTATTTGTGAGATAAAGCATGTGAACATAGCTTCTTGTTGAGTTCGATCTTGTTTTGACGCTTTCTCTATATCTCCAATGACAAGTTCGGTGGATGGTCTTTCACCATCTTACATCAAAGTTGAAGTAAGTTAAATTGGATTCATGCCTAGCACTTGTGTTGCTTTGATCAGCCTCTCTCGAATCACTTAGCCGCAAATTTTCCAAAGATTTCTACGGGACTCAAATGTATCTCATCTTCATCTCGAGCTTTATAATTCCAGACTTTACTTGGCAAAGATGGATTTTTCTTGTATGGTTGATGATTCACTTATCACCACTCTTCAATGTCTTCTCCATTTACATTTGGCTCATCGAATATCACATGAATGGATTCCTCCAAACCATAGTCCTTTTGTTGAGTATCAGAAGCTTTGCTTTTGTTGAGTATCCCAAGAAGATACCTTCATCACGCCTTTTAGCATCGAAAGCCTTTAGATTGTCTTTGCCATTGTTGTGATTTGGAAGCATTTACATCCAAATATTCTAAAATATGCAACATTTGGTTTTCCCCCTCGTCCCAAATCTCATAGGGAGTCTTTGTCACTGTTTGTTTATCATACATCTATTTCTGAGTGTAGCAAGTCGTGTTGATTGCTCAAACCAAAATCTCTTTGTAACCCCCGCTTCGCTAACATGGTCCTTTGCCGCTTTTTGAGAGTTCTATTCCTTCTTTCGCAACTCCATTCTCACGCCGCGGAGTCCTTGCAGCAGATAATTCATGACCAATGCCATTTTCAATACAATATTGAGTTATTATACCATCGACAAACTCGCCTTCCCTTCTTCTGATCTTATTTTGATAATGGTTTGGCTTTTCTCATTTTGAATCTCTTCATCACCATGTGAGTTTTTCAGAGAGTTTTTTCTTCTTACACATGAATGTTGTCCATGTATATCTTGAGTAGTCATCTACTACCACCAAGGTATATTTCTTCCCACTTATGCTAGTCAAGTTCAACTGACCAAATAGATCCATATGTAGACGTGCAATATCCTTGTTGAAGATGGGCATGTCTTTTCTTTGAATGATGATTTGATCTGCTTTTCCTTCCGCATGCGTCACATATACTCTCCTTCTTGTATACTCGAGTCCTGGAAGACCTATCACAAGATTACTTCCGCAAGCTTGTTAAGTTGTTTTGAAATTCAGTGACTCACCTTTTGTGCCACAACCAACTTGATTCAAATGTGCAGCTTTGCTAATAGACAGTGTCAAAAAGTAGCTGACCAATCTACTACATACATGTTCCTTTGTCCGCATCCTCGTTGCAACACAACTTCATTTGATTCAATATCCTTTGATTTGGCATATACCCATGTTAAATCCAACATTATAACCTCCTTGTCACAGAGTTGGTCGATGCTTAGCAAGTCAAGTTGAGTCCTTCAACATATGAAACATCCGTGATTTCTAATCCGCTTCTTCTTGATGGATCCGATTACTCTTATTTCTCCCCCGAGCTTCATTTCTCCAAATATGACTTTTTCTCCTTTAACTTCCTTGAATTTTGATGATTTTTCTTGTTTCCCTCATATGTCCGGAACAGCCACTATCCATGTACCAGGTTCCTTGCACTCACTGCTCTTGAACTCCGCAATCAAGGAAATTAAGTTTTAGGTACCCATTCTTGTCCGGGTCCCGAGGGGTTAGTATTGTAAGATGATCCAACCAACCTATAGCCAAATGATCTGCTCTCGGGTTGCCATCTATCAGTGCCATAATCATAATTAATTTTGCAAATTGCTTGGGGATTCTGGTTCATACACTATCTCTTTTTGTCTGTATGCCTGTATATGTGTTTTTAGCAATTGCCTTCTTTGGGTAATTGTGGTGTCTCTCGAGTGTAGTGCCTAGGTGCATATGTGTGCCGATGAAAGCTCTTATACTTTTGGAATGGCCTTTGCCGAGTTCTCTGTGCCTTTGCCATTTGGGCTTATATTCCATAAGTTTATGCTAATAGTTCACATCGCTCCAATCACCGCTTGGATATTTTCTACCATTCCCATCATATGTGTTTCTTTTATAGAACTTTGGGGTTTTTGGTAGCTCTGCTTTCTTCTTTACAGTAATTCCCTCGCTTGAGTTTGTTAGGAACTTGGCCAATTTCTTCTCACTGCCCTTCAACGCACCCAATCGGTCAGTTTCCTTTCCTTTATAACCAAGGCCAGCTTTGTTTGTAATTGTGCTTTGGAGTGAATGTGTGCACCATTTGAGTTTTGATTTTTGAGATACTTCATTGCTTGAAGATCCTTTTTCCAAAATTACTTTTGGAGTTTGACATAGCACGAGGAATTAAATCCTAAGCATGTCTTGTCTCCACATTCTCTTTGACTCATAATAAGATCATCCAATGATTTAGATGCCTTAGTGAATGAGGCAATCACATTTTTGAGGTCATTCTCCTCTTTTCTATGGCGAATGCTATTTCTCGCTATTAGCTTGGCATTTTCAATTTTTTAAACTTTTATTCTCATCAACCTATTTGACTTAGAAAGTACTCACCCCCTTAGCCACCATTTTGTGAGTTTCAGCTCTCGAGTAGGTTGTTTTCCTCATTTAGTAGTGTGTGAGGATTTAATGTTTTCAAAATCTTTCATCATTTTGCCTAATGAATCATAAAGATCAGCTGGATGAAGTGTGTATCATACCACTATCACTCGAATTGAAGTTTGATGAGTTGAGAGTGTACCTCATCTTCGTGGTCGTTGATCTTGTTCGCCATCAAAATGATCAAAGCTTCTTCTTCGTGAGTCACTTGAGTAGTCGGCTTCACGCTTCTCTCAATTAGTCCTCTCTTTGACTTGGCATTTCTCGGCAAATAGTCCTCGCAGCCTAACATTGCTTTTTCTTTTCTTGTCTTTTCTCTCAAGACCTTTCTTTCTTCTTCATTCCCCGTATTTGTTGACTACAGGATATGGACAATCAATGGCATAGTGACCTGCTTGCCTACGGTTCCAAAGATAGATATTCAACCTTTTGATCAGCTTCTTTCCATTCTTGATTGTCACCTTTTGATATTCAAATTTTGATGATCTGTTCTCTTGGTTGGCCTATCTTCCCTTGACTTGTAGGAGCCGAGTGTCTTCCGGAAGATTCGCCCTTGCCTCTCTTGTAGTTCTTATTGAAGAACTTGTTGAACCTTTTAACCATCGGGCTATTTCTTCCGGATCAATCCACTTTTCGATCTCGGCTCTCTTTCCATCCTTAACAATTAGAGCACTGCTTTTGGGTAAATTGCCTCTTCCCGATCTTTTCTTCTCAAACAAATTGGTAGGCTTTGAGATCCGAGAATAGTTCATGGTTGGAGGTCTTCGATAGGTCCATGGAATGTCTCGATTACGACCTTCATTTCCCATTCAAATTGGGAGACTTTTTAGGATCTTCATACACATTTCTTCGTGTATATTCCTTTCCAAGTGCAGATAGCCTGTTGGTGATTTCGTGAACCAGCATCCAGCTTGATCCAGTTTTCTCCTGCGATCATTTTTAAATTCTCAAATTTTTGTACAAAATGCACCGATAATTTATTTTCCTCGATTTGCTTCTCGAGCCTTCACAAATCAATGTTAGCTTGTCCAAGATTTCTTTAGCCATTTTGCATGATTTGACTTTTATTGAACATGGCTTTATCCAAGGTTTTGTAAAGGATGTCCTTGGCTACATTGTCCAGGTTGTATCTTTTTCTCGTCATCATTTGTCCATTCAGCTTGGTTTTTCAACCATAGCTGGTCTAGGGCAACATCCTCTTCACCTTCAAATTGTAGCTCTTCTTACAATCGTGTTTACTTTTAAGATTTGCAGTGGCCCATCCTCTCTATCACTATCCACATCTCATCATGTAATGCCGATAGATGAGCTTACATACGAATTTTCCAATCATCAAATTCTTCAATAGTGAACATAGGGATGCGTGTCAAATTTGCTTCCATGATAATAACTTTTAATGATAAAAGGAGTTTTGAAAACTTAAGTACTAAAACAGACTTTGAAAAGTTTGGAAATCTAGTTCAAGAACTAAAGTGCGGAAGGCTCAATGAACCAAACGCTCGATACCACTTGTAGGTCCTAAGGGGTGTGAGTGTAAGGTTCGGAAGGAGGTTGAATAAACCTTACCAAATTTTCACTTTTGGTCCTTTTAAAAGTTCGAGTTGATACTACACAGAAAACCTTGGTGACAAACCAATTTAGTTAATCAAGAGAGTTAGTCACTCAACGACTCCGAGCTGCTGATAGAATAACTCACCAAGTAAGACCAATTAGCTCAACTGTGGTTTGTTTTTAGCGGAAGACTTAACACCCTTAAGTTTGGTTTAGATATGATTTAATGCTTGGTTTTAGTACTTAGAGATTATCATTGGATAGCAAATATGTCAAAGTGAGAATTAAACAAATACGATGCAGAATTAAAGTCTTTGAAATGTAAATGACACGATAAGTTTTTATAGAGGTTCAAGATGGGGTAATTCTTCTACTCCTCTCTTTCTCCAACTCCCGGAGGAATCCACTAGGTATTGATCAAGATACAAAGTGGTAACAGTCGTATACAAGTCTTGATCACACAATCGACTTGATCCTTTGGGACTCACCGAGATGCCTTGATCACTCAAATTGCTCTCGATGACTTATTTCCTTTCTTCACAGGGGCAATTTGCCTTGCTACACACGTACTCACTTGCTCAAGCTCTTTGATTTGATCACGAAGCCTCCAAAAACTCGAGACCGGTTCGACTAACCTTCCTACAATCCTTCGTGGAATGTAGACCCTCGATTCTTCAACAATTTCCTCTTCAACCGATTGAAGTTATCTTTCCTTCACAGCGAGTGTTGGATTGATTTTCTTCGAGTGTAGGCTTGAGGATTAATCTTGAATGATTTGGGAATATGTTAGGTTACATTCAAATATTTGCTTGAATGTTCGTGGTCTGTAACCTTCGTAATCTTCTCTCGTAGTCATTCCTCGCCTTTTATAGTGATCTTTCAAAAATCCACCGCCTGAAGAGATAGCTTATTTTTGAAAGTCACTTGTGGTCGTTGGCTTGTCTTGTTGCAATCTTGGAATTGCCACTTCCTCGTATGAATTGTTCTTCACTTTTTCGAGTTCGACATGGTATAGTGTTTCCCGTTGGTTCATTCCTTTGCACGCTTCGACCGAGCATTTCGAGAAAGGTAGCATGGAGGTATTACTTGTTTAAGTAATTCTCTTGATTTCTCGTAAAACGGATCTCTTTCGGTTATCTCGACTGATCGCGTTTCCTTGCTTTCCCCGTGACTTAGAGTCGCTTTCAATCATTGAATGACTCTTCTCCACTTCAACTTGAGACTTGGCTATCTTGAGTTAACTTGACGATACTTTACTCACCGCATCTCACCGCACCTTCACGAGTTCCGTCTTCTTCTTTGCCATACTCGGTTGTCTCCGCAATGAGTCTTCCTTCTAGTCTCCATTGTCTTCTTGCATGTTTAGGCATAGTGACTTAACTCACCTTGACCACTCTATTTGTTACAATGCGCTTTACAACAAAATGGGATGCCAACTTCCTATTATAAGTTTTACATGGCATTCATCAAAATCTAAACAATAAATTTCCCAACACGGTCTTAGAACCTCGGGCCGCAATAGGGCTAAGTTAAATGTCGAGTTCATGGGTTTGGGGTCAACAATACGTAAAAACTAAATACATGAGTTTGATTTCGTGTTGGGGCTAGTCAATGTAAAACTAAAAAAGATTAGAAAAGATATGGAGTGAATTAAATTAACAAAGTGGGCAAAAATCTAAATTAAGAGTGCTGAAAATTTAATCCTTCAATAGGTTAGGTTAATTATTTAACATAATACTTATCAATTTCTTATCCCACAATAAGGATTTATCTAATCCAATACTTAAAAAATTTGCAATAAAATTCAAGCAATAGTCCTCCAGAAATGCAGATTCCTAAAGATTTCAATAATTCTCGTAGTAGTAATTCTACTTATTCTTAATGTGATGTAATTCAAATAATCTAATTCTTCTAATAAATATCAATTAATCGATCTTCCGTAATTTTAAATAGACTCAAGTGTAGTTAAGCTCAAGTAACTTAATTACCACATTATTCTAAATAATACACTAATAAAACAAGAATACAAATTTAGCTAAATAACTATCACTAAATAGATATTATGATAATGATACTTGATTTAAAAGCACACGAAGAAAAATAATTAAGCACACCAAAGTTAGAGATGAGTGAAAAATAATGCTATAATAACCAAATACCTTAAAACTAAGAATTTGACGCCATCCGGATTGGGCTTCACACTCTCCAATCCTTTAAAAAATTGTCCCCAAGTTCCTTCTTAAAATAGTTTTAGATATTACAAAATCTCACTTAATCCTCGCTATGCTAAAAGTAATATTTGTTTTTCCCCCCGGATTTCCATCCAACCCCACTAGTAATATCGCTTAATCGTAGTTTAGTAACATTTATTGTAATGTTAATCAATCACTATACATCAATTGGTTACTCGGTTCATATCTACAATGATCCTAAACAATAAAGTCGTTTCATATTTCTATACTAAATCTTTACTCCATACAATTCACAATCGATGGATCTCATTCTAATCGCCCACGATACATATAAATCAATCATTTTCTTAGCTCTACATCTACGGGATCAATTAAAAGTCTTAATTCACTACTTTTCATCTCAAAGTAATAAAAATCTATATTTTCAAACCATAATGGTTGTCCCGTAATTCTTTCAAGTTTAGGAAACGACAAGTAATGGAATTTTCAATTTTTCCATTATAAAACACATCCTAACCTTGTATTCTCCAAACATCCATAAATTCAAGTATTGCCCAAGTGTAGTTCATACTTATTCATTCCAGGTTATTTAATTCTCACAAAGATTCACTGTTTAATTATAGAAACCTTTTTGAATCATTTCATTTGATGTACGATCGTTAGACTTGCTATGAACAAATTACGGAGAAATACTTACACTAACAATATGTAAACCCACTAAGTTAACTATAATACTAATTGATCTTACAATATATACTAGCAGATCCATCCAAATACATTAAAGCGCGTTCTTGCCTAATGTACCTCTCATTAGAAATGAGATCTCGAGTTCATATCCGAGGTCAACAATAACCCTCATTAACATGCCACTTTACGATAAAATCAAATGAATGGGTAACACATTGACCAAATAGTCCATCTAAACATGAATACTTCAAGATATTAATAAATCTTTAATCAATAAGAACTATACGCCAACCTTATAAACTAATAATTCTTAATTCTCAAAATTTTGATGATGAGTTTCATACTAAATTTGGTCAAGCCATTCTCGTTACTAGTCATTAAATAACCCAAACGCTTGCATATATATACCAAGAAAAGTTATCATAATCAATGTTAAATATACTCTAGTACATAGTACCTAAATTTTATCAAATAAACCATAACAAACCACTTATTTTGCTAACAATTCAATTATGATCTTCCTTTGCGAATCTAAATTTGAACTTACGTAATACAAATATGTTTGAAAAATGATTAATGTAATATTTTATCTTAAATAAATAGACTATGAGAAGTACCTCTAACTTTTAATTTGGAAATAAGCACAAACCAACAATAATTTTTTAACTTTTTAACCTAAATCATAATGTACAAACTTTTATAAGGTCTACTAGTTATATCTAATAAATTACAACGCCTAAATAAAAGGAAAGACCACTATAAATTTCTCCCGATAACATCAAGATTAAGTTCATTAATGAACCCTTATAATGTTAATATCAATATTTCAAGCAATGTATTCAACTCTAAATAAATTCTTTGAAAGTTAATCGTACAATATGTTAGAGTACCTTTGGCGCTTAACAACTAGCAAGTACTTGGAAATCTAAAGTAACTTTACCTACTTACAACATCAATTGAAACCAACAAATAAAATAATCATTACCACCTCAATACAAAGCATCAAATTTTCCATCGTTGCACATACCCCGTATTTTTGGAAATGATTAACACCTAAATATTGGTCATGTTTCGTCCCTAGAAGACAAAATTAATTTGTTACCAAATTTTATTAACGATCAAACCTATGTTTCGATTTGTAAAGTCATTTACCTTCGAGTAAGGAAGAAAAAGGATATGATTCAATATAAACAATAATCCCTAATCTTCGATCATGATCAAGGAATCATAATTGTTGGAAATCCATCATATCCATTCTAAATTTTACGCCTCTTATATACTTCAAATATCCATGAACCTAAATTTTCGTATGATGAAATCATATACATTTTCTATCATTCATATCTTAAGAAATGATTTCCTCTACATAACGATCGATACGGCAATCCAATAGAATATATTAGTTATATTTTGAAACCATAGACATAGCTCGGATCATGGGGTTCCACCCGAGGATATATCGCCCCTGCACTTCGAGTCCCGGCGACGAGCGTCTAAATTGTACCACATCATGCAAAATACTAAGCATTTAACAATGGCAATAGAGATCTTAGAAAATCAAACCCCACAATAAATATATCCACTGAAAGTTAATAATTACGTAAAAGAAATTACCATAATATTTCATGTAATATTTTCCAAAACCTGGAGACGGATCTTGACTATCTTTCTAGGATAATGTCATTCTTCTATTGAATTAACTAATGGTATATCTTAAAATTTCGATAATAAGGTAAACTCATATCAACAACCTTGGTAATTTAGCTTTAGTCCCAATTCCACATATCATCAAAATATAATAATATATGATGAAGATTACTCCCAATACCAAGCTTAGGCTCATCGAGAACATTACCTAAAAACAAATAACCAATAAATAACCTAAATGTCACATGTATTAAAAATCAAATCATAAACTTTCAAGATCATGGACTTAATTATAAATATCTATCTTGACCCAAAAGTTTTTGTGAAGCCCCGATTTTTCCGAACATGTAAATCGATCTTTTTGATGTCTATGTATTTGATCGACTATTTTACCGCGTCACTTAGACGGGTAAATATTAATAATATATATATTTTGCATTTAATTTCATTTTTATCTATTATTTGTGATCATGATCATTTACTAATTCTATTCCGCATTTATGTCGCGAATGGCCTTCTGACATCGAGGCATTTCCCGAGCATAACCAAGTCCAGGTCATTGACGTGGATGATAGTGAGGACGACGGCGCAATCACCGAGTAGATAGATTTTATTCCCTGGATTGTACTTGATGATCAGAATCGATGTTTATTCGTGTTTTGTTGTATTTCCCGATTTCTTGTACTCGTTGTTGTACGAACTTCATTTGGTGTACTTAAATTTTACATTAATGGATATGCCTTTCCCTTCATTGACTCTACGCTTGGTTATCATCTCCACCATGAAAGCAAGAAAGGCAATCGCTAGAGGGGCACAAGGGGTACTTGGCATTTATAATTAACAAACCCAAGTTGAGACACAAATTAACCAAGTACCTATAGTATCGTAATACACGATGTATTTTCACAAGAACTCACCACCGTCCTCCGGATAGGAAGTCGAGTTCACCATCGAGGTATTACCGAACTCGCCCCATTGCGCTAGAACACCGTATAGAATGGCTCCTCTTGAGTTACAAGAGTTGAAGACGCAATTACGTGTTTGATGGATGTGGGATTTATCCACCGGACGCCTCCGTGGGGAGCACTGCATCGCTTGTCAAAAGAAGGATGGCACATTAAAACTGTATAGATTATCGTGGTCTTAATAGCGTGACCATCAAGAAAAAATATCCCCCCGAGGATAGAATTAATCGCTTGATCAACTTCAGGAGCGACAGCAGTACTCAAGTTTGATTTACAACAAGATATTACCAATGAAAATCCGCAAGAAGACATTTCAAAATCGCATTTCAAACTCGATATGGACACTACGAAGTTTGTAGTGATGCCTTTCGTCCGCAAACGACCGACAACATTTATGGACTGATGCATCGAGTCTTTCAACCTTATTTGGATCAATTCGTAGTGATATTCATTGATGACATACTCGATACTCTAAGTCTAGAGAAGAGCATGAACGCTATTTGAAAGTTGTTTTGAGACACTACGAGAGCATAAGCCGTATGCCAAATTCAGCAAGTGTGAATTTTGGCATAGTGAAGTCGCGTTCTTGGGACACATAGTATCCCAGATTGGGATTGCCGTGGATCCTTCAAGGTATAGATAAAGGTGGTTGAATGGAAACAACCCGAATCAGAATCGAGATCAAGTTTCTTGGACTAGCCGGATATTATCAAAGATTTATCCAGGATTTCTCCAAGATAATTTGACCGCTCACTCGACTAACCTGTAAGTAAGTCAAGTTTGAGTGGAATGACAAGTGCTTGAAGCTTAGTTTCCAAGAGTCAAGAAACGACTTACTACGCCTCCAGTCTTTAGCTCTTCCAAAGGGAACAAAAACTCGTGTAGCCCACAAAGTGATGCATCAAAGGAAGGACTAGGAGCAAACAAATGCGGCAGAAGGAAAGGTCATCGCTTATGCATCACGAAAGCTCAAGTATGGCCAATTATCCAACGCATGACTTGAAATCGGCAGCGATAGTGTTCACGCTAAAGAAATAGAGACACTATCTCTACGGAGCAACATTCACGTTTTCATAGATCATAAGAGCTTGAAGTATCTATTCTCCCGTAGAAGGATCTCAACTGAGGCAACAGAGATGGATGGAGTTGATTAAGGACTATCACTTTGATATTCAATACCATCCCTGAAAGCTAACGTAGTAGCCGATGCTTTGAGCGAAAGGCTTAGCTTAGCCGGACTTATGATTCGAGAGTGGGAATCATTAGAAGAGCCGAGCAAATCGAATCGACGAGAACCAATACTTTCGATTTCATGTGTTAACATTTTAGTTAAACCCGATCTCATTAATGAGATCAAGGAAGCACAGGGGACATATGTGCATCTCATAGAGATTTTTCTAACCGCAAGTCTACGGTATCAAGTTTTAATATAGAGAAGTAAGGTTGCCGAATCCACAGAGAATAATTATCGAATTATCGTTAAGTACTATAATATAGTAGTCTAACTTTATTTAGGAATTCAATATTTGATGGAGTTTATTATACTAAAATACCAAAATAATCAAGAATAGAAATATATAAATGAGTTTATCCAAATGATGAAATGAATTCTAGAGGTGTGATGAATCTAGTTATCCCTTATGTTATTAATATGGTTTATCAATCATCAATTACCAATTTATAAGTCAAAATTTCTACAATAATCATTTCCTCTCTTGAGTGCCAATGATTTTAGATCTCAATTGGGAAATCAATATCTCTATAAAAATCACCAATTGAAATCTCAATAAAAGCTATGAATCTTGATAAATGACTTCAAAGGATTCACAAATCTCTCAATTCTATGAAATCCTGGTTATGCTATTTTAAGGTCATGTATTCAATTACATTTCTCAAGAGTCAAATCAAATACACCAAACAATCTAAATTATTGATCAAGTAATTTAGAAGCAATAGATCCAAATAGCACAAATAAATTGATAGATCTAGATTGACAAACCACAATCTCAAAACATAAGTTCAAACATAGATTACATCATCCTCTAGAATTATTGAGTTTAGCTCATGGTTAAAGAAAATGAATCCATAAAAACACAACAATACATCTTACAAAATATGGAGAAAGTAACAAAATAAGAACAAGAGTTGAGGGATCTTCTCTATTTCTAGATGATAAGAGCCTTCAATCTTGTTCTCCAAGCTTGTCCCAAGGTTTCCTAGCCTTCTTCCTTGTCTTCTTGTTGTCTTGTTGTCTTCCCAAGGGTCCAAAGTCCCTGAATTCACACCCAAGTGTCTCTATTTATAACCCCACCAAGATCCAAGAAAAAGGTAGGCAAACATAGGAGAATCCGCCCTGGGCACTGCGGCGCCGGCATGGGCGCATGCGGTGCCCGGACACCCGTTAAAAATACTGGCCCGGCGTCAATAGCGCTTCACACTAAAATTGCCTCTGCATCGGCAAATACAGCGCCCGCCCGGTTTTAGTGCCCAACACACCGCATTTGATTTTGAGCCCTTCATCAAAGTTGTAGCTCTATCTCTTAGCTTTCCATAGCCACTTGAATCACCTTAAAATCAATTTTGTAGAGAGAGTTATGGCCAAACTACGAAACCCCGCCAAAGATGGAAATTTCAAACACATTTGGACGTTTCTTCAAATCAATCTCTCGTTGTTTGATCGCTCATACTTCTTTTGATACATGATTCATTAATATGACTATAAACTCAATATAATTGGCCCTCAACATGGCTTTACCACTCAAATGATTCAAACAATGGGAATTAATGCCTAACCTATGAGATATCACAAAAATGACTCAAAATACTCAAAAACAACACAAAACTCAAGTCTAGAAGCCCAAATCAATGGTATAAAACCAAATGAACAACATCTTCAAAAACCAAGGAGAAGATACTTAAGGAGAGAGATCAATTCTCGGTACATGAAGATGGGGTTATCGATTTCGAATCGAGTTTGTGTATCGAAAGTTACGAAAGCGATTAGGAATAAAATCCTCGCAGAGGCACACCGCTCAAATACACTATACATCCCGGAGGAAACAAGATGTATAAGGATTTGAAACGGAGTTATTGGTGGGTAAACATGAAGAACTAGGTAGTGGAGTTCATCATGCGAGATGTTTTACTTGTCAACGAGTAAAAGCGAACACCAACGACCATCCGGTTTACTACAACCGCTGAGAATTCCCGAGTGGAAATGGGAACACATAACGATGGACTTCGTGACGGATCTACCAAGGACCAGGAGGCCATGATGCTATTTGGGTAGTTGTAGACCGACTCACGAAATCGCACACTTACCCATCAAGAAAACTAATAGCTTGCAAACTTGCGCAGATTTATATCCGAGAGATCATTCGACCGCATGGAGTACCAAATTGATATAGTATCGATGCAGACCCGAGGTTTATCTCCGCATTTTAGAAGTGCTTGCACGAGGAGTTGGGTACCTTGCTAAGTTTCAAAGACATCAAAGACATCCACAAACCGATGGATACAATGGCGAACGATTCAAACCCCCGGAAGATATGTTGCGAGCCTCGCATATTGGATTTCCAAGGAAGTTGGTTTCGCACTTACCATTAGCCGAGTTCGCCTACAATAATGCAGGTATCGTGCCACGATTGGGATAGCACCTGCACGAGGCATTATATGGGCGAAAATGTAGATCCCCACTACACCGGGAGATTGATGACCAATGGACTCCGAAAGAGAAACGAAAGTCGCCCGATTCCAAAGGTCGACTTAGTTCAGAGGCCATGGAGAAGGTCAAGCCGATCAAGGAGCGGATTCGCACACCTCGAGCCTCCAAAAGAGTTACGCGACAAGAGAAGAAAGGATTTGGAATTTGAAGTCGAGATGAAGTATTTCTCGGACTCTCACCATGGAAAGGATTGATCAACCCAAGAAAGGAAGTAAGTTGAGTCCGAGATATGTTGGACCTTACAAGATTTAACAGAGAATCGGGAGTTAGCCTACCGACGCGAAAGTTACCCAGACCATACGCGGAATGCGATGTATTCCACGACGAGATTGAAGAAGTATCAACCAGATTTCAACATATCATCACTCATGATACTCTTCCTCTAATGGAAAATTTATCCTACACCGAGAGGCCGATCGGGATCATTGATCAGCAGATACGCTCGGCCATGTAAGAGGGAGATTTCGATGGTTAAAGTGGTGTGGCGTAACCACAACCGAGACGAAGACGCAACATGGGAGATGGAAGAAGACATGAGGAATCAATATCCGAACTATTAAGAAGAGAATTTGAGGACCAAATTCTTTTAAGGAGGGGAGGATGTGAAGACCCCGATATTTCCGAGCATGTAAATCGATCTTTTTGACGATATGTATTTAATCGACTATCTTACCGCATCACTTAGACGGGTAATATTAATAATATATATATTTTGCATTTAATTTTATTTTTATTTATTACTTGTGATCATGATCATTTACTAATTTATTCCGCATTTATGATCACTTGATTGATCATTATTACTATTTTTGTATTCATTAGTCACCTTCAATTTTAAGAGACTATTTATTTTAGAGACTTTTACCTTATAGAATTAAGAATTTGATTTAGATTAAGTAATCATGAGACTTATAAGTGATCAAGGAAATCACTAATTATTCTGGAGATTGATATATTTCATCTATTATCATCAAATTTGGGACAAAAAAATGGAATTACCAAAATACCCTTAAGTGACGGCAATAGTGATGTTTTTGGTGTAGAAATACCACCCAACTCTTGTACATATACACCTTATATTAGTCATCTTATGTATAATTACACCATTAATTCAAACATTATACACATCATCTTATACATAAATTCTTTATTATTAAATCTTCCAACATGTTGGAGTCTTCCCAACATTCCATTCAAACCCATCTCATGCCCATACCTTTGACCACCAAAATGTCTCCCATGCAAGAAGCAAAATTCAAGACACAAAATTGAACCAAAAAAAAAAATTCTCTCCTTTCTCTCTCTTTATTGTGGACGGCCACAAGGCCTTTTTTCAAAAATTTTGTTAAAATTTTTCACCAACACATTCTAATCTTCAAACTAATTCTCCTCCTTCTCTCTAATCTGTCTCTAAGATTTCTTCATATCTTCAAATCTTTAAACACAAGTTCTTCATATCTTCAAATCTTTAAACACAAGTTCTTCATATCTTTAAATCTTCAAACACCAATTCTTCATATCTTCAAACCTTCAAGAACCATTTCTTCACATCTTCAAATCTTCAAACACAAGTCCTTCACATCTTCAAGCATACCTTCATACCTTCAAGAACATCTTCTTCCTATCATCAAACACTTCTTCTTTCTTCAAACATCTAAACCAAAACAAACATTCTTCCTACTTGAATCCAAAAAATTCGAACCCCCTATCTCAAAGGTAAGAAATTTCATTCCTCAATTAAACTTGATATCTTACTACTCATCACCTTCTCTTCTTAATTTAAGTTTGAAATTTTGATTTGAGGTACTTATAAGACTACTTGAAGACATGCATGCATGGTGGTCAATTTAGAAGACTTGAAGAATAATTGTTAGAGAAATTGACTACAAGGTAAGATTTGGACACTAGAACCCTTCTTCTTCTTCTTCTTATTTTCTTCAAATTTTAACACCCCTTTTTCATTTTTGAGAAATAGGGGCTGACCTTAGGTGATTTTGAAGGTGAACCAAAAAATTCAAAACTTGAGGCTTCAACTAGTTTCAAATCACTTACTACACAAGGTAAAGTGTAGTATTTCCAATTTTCTTATCTTCTTTTTTTTTTTCTTAATTTTTCACTCATTTTTCCTAACTCCAAATTTTTGATATTTCTTTACTTAGGGGCTGACCTAAGTGACCTCATACCAAGTTATGAAATTATCCTTTTTATTTCACAACTCTCCAAATTTAAGGTGGGTGGAAAAATCTTTCCAACTTCTAGGGACTTTTGTTAAATGCATGTAGTGTTTTGATCATGAGCACTTGAGATATATATTTATATATATATATATATATCATGTATTGCATGTAAATTTTATGTACCAAGTTATGAAATTTCTCAAATGTTGCTCAAAAATGCTATTTATTGAAATTTATGTGCATGCATGTACAATTTAATGTTCTATTTGATGAATTCTTTTATGAAATGAACATGCATGTGTATGATCCTTGAAATCCATGTTTTGTATGACTTATAACCTGGACAAGTCGGGCATAATTGATTAAATTTCAATTTTTGGACTTAAAATGCAAAAATGGAAAGTTGGTGGACTAAATTGCAGGAAAATAAAATTTAAGGGACCCCTCTGCAAATTTCGAATTTTGGGACTGTACTCAGGTTCAAAATTGACTTTTGGACATTTTAATAAAGTTTTAAGAGTTTTAAGATAAATAAAATCAACCTTTAAAAGCCCAAGGACTAGATTGTAAAATTTGAGAAGTTTAAGGGCTACTTTATAATTTTCGAAAATGTACCAGAACTTAATTTTAAAATTTGAAATTTTAACTCTTAAGGGACTAGAAATGACATATTTTATATGTATTCCAAAAATCCAAGTGTTTAGAGCTTGGAAAGTAATTTTACTAAAATTGAGGGACCAAAGTGTAAAAGATTAAACTTGAGGACCCAAATGAAAATTTCAGGACTTATACAACCCATGTACCTGGAAAAACTGATTTAACTATAATTTAATTATATTTTGGACCCAAGGTTCAAATTTCATAACAATTGGACCCCTAAAAGCCTTAAAGGCAATTATTTCAAAATGGGACAAAATGAGATTTTCAAAAGTTAAGGGACCTATACTTATTTCTTTTTAAAACTGCTTTTGTCCCAATATACTACTAACCTTAGAAACAGTTTCCAACTGAATCACATTAAAATCCCTTCCGGTTTGTGAGTTCCGATTATTTTAAACTTAAGGCCCGAAATGACAATTTTAACAAATTTGGAGCCAATGTGAGAATTTTATAAAACCTCGACCTCAAAACATTAAAAACCTGAATCTCTGAACAATTTAGAGATTTTAGAACTGACCTCATAATGTTTCAAGGTCTGGATATTTAATTATTTAATTTTTAACTCCAAAAGTTTTGGTTTTTACAAAACGGGGCTAATTGTAAATTTTCTTTTTATCAAGGACCTAACTCAAATTATTTTCCTTTTACTAAAACAGCCCTGGACCCTCTGACTATAATTATTAATTAAAATATTTTATTTTCCCAAAACCCTTGACTTATCGGATCATCTTGACCGATTAATACCCGAACGCGGGCGACTTTCTCGTCTTGCGATTTTGAATCTATAACGGGACTTATGTTCCACCTAATCTTTAAAGATATCGAAGATTGTTTATCCTTCCTAAATCATCTTCATCCAAATAACTCCACCAACGCCATAATTGCCACTCGAGACTTTCGAAAATTTTCCTCAATCGTTCCTGAATCAATAATACTCGATCAGTTGACTACCTCAACTTGTTTTTTACTTTCCCGCCTGAGTCAACTTGGTGTGTCGAGCTCATAGTCGGAATGGATACGTCGGAGATGGAACCGGCAGCTTTCGCTATTCCACTCTTCCACCCCATCATCCTAATCCCGCAAATCGAGGGACGGAGTTTGTCCAAGGGAAGCGGTCGTAGTACTTTGAGGTATAATCATGATTATGACAAATCCGAGCCTTGCTAGCTCCACTCGTGATTTTGTCTTTGCCTATGGAGCGATAAGGTGACAGTCTTGACCATCTTGCTCGGGAGTTACAAGGAAGAACAAAGGAATCATTGTCCGATCCACACGATTCCTCGAGTTAATTGGACCCGCTTTGTTGGCGCTACAAATCCGTGACGCAACCGCTACTTGTATTGCATTGGTTGGAGCTACAAATCCATACGCAACCGCTTACTTGTATTACATTGGTTGGCGCTACAAATCCGTGCGCAACCATTATTTGTCTTGCATAGGATTGGCGTTACATTCCGTACGCATTCCTACCTCTTGCCTTTGAATCACATAGTGCTTGTGTGACCACGAATCAAGTTTTCTTAAATCGTATAAGTATATTACTTAAATATTTTATCACGATGCTTGTGGATCGTGTGTAATGCTCATGTATCATATCTCACGCGTTTTCATACAATCTGTTTTCTCGCATTAACTATATATCGCCACACTTGCACACGATCACCCCATCCATCGAGATTTTTGTCTCATCCCCACCGTTTTCTAACCTTTAGATGAGGACCTCGTTGAAGATGTTGAACCAACCACGGACCGAGCTCCCGTACTCATCTTGTTGGACTTACTATCTTTTATTGTTGATGTTCTTTGACTTATTTCTTGTATTTCTTTGTTGGACTCTTTTATTCTCTTTTCATTCTCGTCCAGAATTTAAGGGCGTTGGACCTTTGGACTATTAAGTTGTTATCTTTAGTTGTTCTCGGGGATGTAATTTGGATATTTGTTGACCGTAAGTTTTAACTCGTCTTGTTCTTTATTTCCGCCGCTATTCGACTGCTCCATTGAGATTTCGTTGATATTTGTCTAGACCGCTTGGTTTACTTGTATTTAAGTTGTTGATCATCGCCTCGCCCCGCCTGGGGGAGTGACAGCTTTATTAGGCTCCACTTGAGAAATAATACGAGAGCTCCTCTATGTATTGTGCCAAGTCAATTGAAACTTGTATTAGCCATTAGTTTATAATAGCATTTATCATAACTTAAAAGTATTTAATTACGATGATTCATCACAAGGGCTATATTTAAAATTCCTAGTATACAACTATGGTTCCAAGACCATTCCTAAGTACAAACGATACTTAAGTTAATATAATACTCGATGATCAATTGGATATAAATATTTTATATTCAAACCAAGATCTCAAAAGAGATGATCAATATCCAATACTAAACAGAGACTACATACGAACATTACCTAACCAATGAACCAAGTTAACCATTAAGAAACTCATCCATTATATGTATCTTCAACGATCATATATTCTTAATAAAGATATTTTATGTCCACTAGATAGTCTCATACCTATTGATTCGTCAAATTTCACTAATCCAAATGTTCAAAAATATTATTGTGATAATTCTACTAGTACCAAAATAAAATCATTCATTTGTTACTTAGGTTTGTTAGATTACGGTTCATAACTTATAACTATTTATCCTAGCATAGCCTAGTGCAACCAATAAACTAACCAAAGGTCAATAACAAAATCATCCAACAATATTTCACCACAATTATCCAAAGCCGCTCATAAATTTGAAAATCCTCAAGCCTATCTAATAACGGTAGCATAATCATAATCGAAGATCTTATCCTGGATTAGCTCGGTGTAGTTCCTTTTTACACCTAAGCTCGATACCACAACGATCACACCCCAAATTCATATCCAAATAGAATAACATCCAATAGAGTACATTTCCGATAATTACATGATTAATGTCGATAAGAGCTATTATCTAAAGTACTAAAAACCATAAATACAACTAACTCTAGAAATCCATACAATTTAAATTGAGTTTCCATTAACATATCTTTACAAAATAAAATTATTACATGTTCAAATACTAACAAATAAGTCTTTTCTAGGTTGGCTCAATCTTGATTCAAGTCTCATATCGGTCTAATCGATCTCAAAAATTCCATTCTCCTCGAAAAGTTTTACGAAAAGTCGTGGGGTGAGCAAAACAAGCTCATTGGGTTAGGGTAAGCTAATGCAATAGTTTTCTAATTGAAAGCGGAAATATTTCTTTTTAGTGTGCTTAAAAATATTTATGATAATGGTACACAAAAGATTCATTTAATGCAATGATCAATCGGTTTCAATGCTAGCAATGATGAAAAGCACATTCTCGCAAACTTAATAAACTACTCTAAATATTTTGCTTTTTACATGGATGATGGATATCTCAATTTTGAAGTAAAGATTTTGTTTTCCAAATAGAGATATCTCAGTTTTATAAATAGTTAGCCAATTGAGTCCCAAAATAGTAAAACGTAGGGTCGGTGTTCATCGCATATAGAACTGCTTGTTTTCTTATAATCGAAAAATGATTTGGCCGGCCCGCCACCTTACCCTCCCATTGGCTCGACGCTTTTTTAGCTATGGGGTTTTATCCAAAGATCATCATATTCTAGAATATACTATTCTACGACCCAAATTCTCGCCGCCCTCGTCAGCCCGACTAAAAATGAAAAAATAGGCACATGGTAGTTCAACAAGGACCACATGCAACCTGTACGATCCATTGTCTAACCTACCCACACCGCAATAGACTCAAGTAGTCAATATTTTGTCAAAATGACATTTATTTGCCCAATGCCAAGCGAGCTTACAAGAGTTAGCAAATGAAAATGTATATTCAAACCATGAATGATATAATTCATGTTTTCTTTAACAACTAAACTATCTTAAAAATGGTGTATACAGTAAAATCATGAAATAGTTTAATGTCGTGAAGTTCATGAAATAGCTAATGTCGTGACATTTATGAAATTATAAACAAACCTAATATTCTTTAGAAAATGATATTTTACCCACTTTTAAATCTTTGATCTTGGCATAGTTCGATCCACACTTACACCAAAAGAATCATTCACGGTTTCGGGTCTCTTCCTTCACCCATATCATGTTTCGGGTTAGCGCAGTGCACGCCTACTCCTCGGCAATTATGATGGCATACATCGACGCTTTTGGTGGTCTTCCACCAAAGCAAAAGAAATAAGAAACAAAAACGAGAGGAGAAAAAGATAAGAAAGATAAAAGAAAATAATAAGAAAATGGAATGCTCACTCGACTCCTTAGGTTTTATAGTACCCAAGGTAGAGCTCAACTCGACTCTTAGGGTTTGATATTTCACCCAGGGGTTGGTACTACCCTTCAGTGGATGGAGAGCTTCTCATGGTGCACTTTTTTTATCTCCTTCTTGCAAAGCCACACTAATCGTGTTAGAGATTAGAATAGATAGTTGCTTCCTAGTAAAATGCATCGTCTCACTAGAAAACTCTAAGCTTAGGTCTACCTCGATACCATAATGTATGTGCCTAAATACGACTCTTGGTGTGTTCAAAGATGATCCTTCGCTCGTGCTCCACCTCTAGTGCCGTGTTGTTCTCTGAGTAACTAGTGTCTCTTTTCCTCGCCAACACGATCCACTCATCCTCACGCCTTGAACTCAAATGTCCCACAGATGGAACTTGATCTCACAAAAATAATCGACTTCTCAAGATTTCCAACTCGATCATTCGATGTCTTCCTACACAAGACTATTGGAAGGATTCCTGTCAAGACTCGATAATCAAGTTAGTAAACAAAAAATATATTTTATTATGAGAAAAAATAGAGAAAATGAAATTAAATCCTCAAAAATGAGATAGTTTACCCCATTTTTTATTTGTTTATCATTCCTTGAATGCCAAAAGAAAAGACATGTGATACCCTTGATTGGTGGCTAACCCTACTATAATCACATCTCTATAGTACCTCATAGTTAGTTTTTCGTAGGTCTTTCCTTCCCGCTTTGTATTTACTTCTATATAGTCTAACATACTGTAGTTACTTCTCCTGGAGGTCGACCAACCTATAGTCGGAGGCCGGCCTAAGCTAGCTATCACTAGTTGCCATGTCGAAATATTTTTCATATTTAATGCGTTGCGGGTTTTTCCACTTTTATCATTTATGTTCCGTTAGAGTGTCTTCCGTATTTAATGCATTGCGGAGTCGGCACATGTAGCTCGGACCGAGTTGTAGGTCTAACCGTGTAGAGGTAGGTCGAACCATAGAGATTGGCATAACCGCACAGTAGTTCTCGACCATAGAGGTAGGCCAAACCATAGAGATAGTTCTAACCATACAGTAAGTCATACCATGAGGTCTGCCTAACCTGAGATAGGCCGGACCATAGAGGTAGGCCTAATCAGTATATGTAGGTTGGACCATAAAGGTAGGTCTAACCGTAGGTCCGTTTCTAATCATCACATGCTAATTTAATTCACCAAGATCCATGCGATCATCACATCTAAATTTACCCCGCTCCATCAATGCTCTAACCTCTTAAAGTTGATAAGTTAATAATTTAGTAGATCTTGCTCCCACTTTATCATACAAAGCCCATGCGGCACCCACGTATTAAAAATTTCCTCTTTATTATTTGTAAGTATTCAAAATTCATCTCATGCTCGAATTTCTCTCCAACTTGTACTTGTTAGATAAATATTTTTATCGTAATTTTGATGATTTCATATAATTGAGTTTTATACTAAAACAATGTCCTCAAATGTTATCCAAATACTTCAAAATAATTTCAATGATCTTTAATAATTTTTTGAAGTACTTCTTGAACTTTATTTTTGACAAAATTCGACAACTTCTCTTTGTTGAGGTCGATCGGTCACCCTATAAAACAACTCGCACTGAAAGTTATATTCTCAAATAGAACCAAAAATGAGAAGTAAGAGGGAGAGGGGCCCACGGCCGACCGGCCGGTTGCACGTTTCTTCAATTTTTAGTCCCGCTTGAAGGAGACTGTCCAATCTTTAGTGGGACGGCCGATCCCCTAGACGACCAGTCTCCCTAGATGTCAATCGGTCCACCCCAGGGCAACCCGTGTTAAAATATTATCCCAATGTTTTTTTCGGTTAGAGGACGACCGGTCACCCTAGTGTTTTATCGCGAGAAACTATCCGCTCACAGACAACTTTTCATGAAATTGTGGCTTTGTTTCTAACAAATATTTTCTTGGATTGTTTGGCATTTCTTTTACGAAATCACTCATCTAAGAGGAGCCTATGTTAGTGATTAAATCAAGGAGCTCTCCTACAAATACATGAATGCTTGAAGGATCAACATAACACACAAGCATACAATGTAACAAGAAAAATCAGCAAAATATATTGTTCTTCATTTTCAACATCCTTGTTGTATTAGCCTAAGTTTTGCACTTTCACATCTTGATTATTAGGTTTTCTTTCTTGATTACACTTGCACTTTTGAGTTGTAATATTTCATTTAAGGTGTAATCTTGATTGTAATTGTAACATCATCCAAAACAAGAAATCTTTGTTAGTGTTCTTTAGCAAGAACATGTTTGGTTGATTTCGTGTGGTTGATTGAAAAGCTTGGTGCTTTTCGTGTTGAAGAGTTTGGTGCTCTTCGAGGTGTTGAAGAGTTTGGTACTCTTCGAGTTGGAAGATTTTGGTGCTCTTCAAGGTGAAGAAGATTTTGGTGCTCTTCAAGGTAAATGTTGTAATTATTTTGGTTTCAATTAATTAACTTTTTCTTTTCCGAAATCCACTCGGACATACCGGTGGTGGTAGAGCATTAGGCCCTAGTGAGTTGAATCTCTATAAATCATTGAGTGTTGATTTATTTTCTGCATTTCCATTTCTTTATCATCTTCATATTTGAAAAAGAGGCCACAAATCGAAAAATCGGGAAAATCTATTCACCTCCCCTTTAGATTTTTGTAGCCACTTGGACTAACAAGTGATATCGAGCCAAACTCTTTGGCAAGTTCGCTTTCTCATTGCGAGTAAAGAGGAAATATCCATGGCTACGAACGAGAGCTATATTCCAACCTCGTGCTTCATTCAATAGACCGTCTCTCTTCGGCCAATAATTATGCATTTCGAAAGATAGAATGGAGTGCTTCTTACAAGGTTGCGATTCGATATTTGGAACACAATTATTAATTGAGTATATATCCCAATGAAGAAAAAGGAGGATGGAACTCATATCCCTAAAGCCCTCAAGTAGTTCAATGATGAAGATAAGAAAATATTCTCCTTAAATGGTAAAGCTCTTAACGTTTCTTCATTGTTCTCTTTACGACTATGAAGTATAATCGTATTAGAGGAATTCGATCAACCCATGATGTGTGGAAAATTGGAAGTTATCTATGAATGCACAAAGAAAGTGAAACAAGCTCGAAAGACCATGTTGGTCAAATAGTTCAAAAAATTCACTATGAATGATGGAGAAAATATTTCTAAAATGGTTGAAAGGCTTGACAACATTGTAAATCCTCTAGTTGCACTTGAGAAAATTATTTCCAAGAGGATAAAGTCACCAAAGTTCTAAATGCTCTTTGTAGGTCCCAAGAGGTGTGAGTAAGGTTTAGAAACGGGGAGGGGGTTGAATAAACCTTACCAAATTTTCGATTTAGTCCTTTAAAATATTACGAGTTAACACACAACTAAGTCCTTGAGGGACAACTAAGTTAGTTAATCAAATAGAGTTAGCCACTCAACGACTCGAGAGAGTTTGTTGATAAAATAACTCACCACTTGTTAGCCTAAACCTTAACTTGGCGTGTTGAGTTTTTCAGCGGAAGACTTAACACCCTTTAATTTGATTTAAACTTGTTTAAACATTTGATTTTAGTACTTAGTTAATTATCGCTTGATAGCAAATTATCAAAGAGATATAAGTAAGTATGCGTAAAATAAAAGTGTTTGAAATGTAAATGACACAAATGATTTTTATAGAGTTTTGAAGATGGGGTAATTCTTCTAATCCTCTCTTCTCCAACTCCCGGAGGAATCCACTAAGTAATGATCGGTTCACAAAGTGGTTATCGGTCCAGAGACAAGTCTTGATCACACAACTGACTTGCTCCTTGACTCGCCTAGAGATGCCTTGGTCACACACATGGCTTCTCTCCCGACTCATCTTCTTCACAGCGCCCCTTTGCTACTCCATCTCACTTTCTCAAGCTTCTTGGATTTGATCACGAAGCCCTCCAATAACTTGAGAATGGTTCGACCTTGAACCTTCCTACAATCCTCCTTGGAAAGTAGAACCCTTTTGATTCTTCAAAAGTTTCCTCTTTAACAGCTTTTGAAGTTATCTTTCCTTCACTTTTTGTGTTGGATTGATGTCCTTCGAGATTTAGGCTTGAGGATTTTGCTTGAATATCTTGAGAATATTTTGCAGTTACTGATTTGAATTATGCTTGCTCGCTCGTGGTTCGTAATCAAGGTAACCTCCTCTTAATGAATTTCCTCACCTTTTATAGCGAACTTTTAAAAATCGCCCCGTTGAAGAGATAGGTGATTTTCAAAAGACACTTGTATTCGTTGGCTTGTCTTTTTCTTGGTCTTCAATCTTGAGATATAGACCTTTCCTCATATTAAATGAATGTTCAACTTTTTCGTGTTCGACATGAGGTGTAGTGCTTCCCATTGGTTTATTCCTTTTGCACGCTTTTGGGACGAGCACTTTAAGACTGCGCAAAGATGGAAGTATTACTTATTTAAGTAATGTTCTTGACTTCGGCAATGGATTTCTTTCATTGACTTCTCTTCAGTCGCTATTTCCCCAGTGTGACTTGAGTTTGCTCCAATCATTTGAAGACTCAACTATCACTTTCAACTTGTGACTTGGCTTCTTGAGATGACTTAGACGACACTTCACATAGCTATTCCTCACCGATACATCTTGACCAAGTTCTTGATCTTCCTTCTTGCCATATTCACTGCTCCACAATGAGTCTTCACTTCATCTTTTAGTTGACTTCTTGTATTTCCGTGCTTAGTGATTCGACTAAGCTTTTCCAAATTTATCTATTATAAAGAAAATTACAAGGAAAATGGGGTGCCAACTTTCTAGTTTAAGTTTTATATGGCATTCATCAAAATCTATCAAATAAATTTCCCAACAATTTCCCCTTTTTGATGTTGCCAAAACTTAAAAACATTAAACAATATGTAAACAACAAAGATACATACGATAATGCAAGAATAAAGAATGTATGCGAGAATCAATCATTTTATTGATCATATCATTCTTGTTCTTGACACGCTTGTTTACAAAGTGTATCGATCTTCATCGTGAGCATATTGAAATCTAAGCAAATTACAAGCATCTATGCTAAGAAACAAATATAAAGTGAGAAATTACAAAACACTTTATTGAATATACAGATGACTTACATGAAAATGTATTTACAAAAGTAAAATACATGAAGGGTTCGCAACAACACTTCATCGCCTTCGCCGCCTCCTCTTCCTCTTGACTCTTCACATCATCGCTCTCTTTCTTTTTATTTCATCTTCAAATGCTTTCTTCTTTTCATAAGCTCTCTTCGCAAAGATCATCATTTCGCTTCCTCGCTTGCCTCTCTTTGCCATAGCAGTCTTGTCTTCTCTGTTTTCCTCTTCTATCTTTTCACGTAGTCGATTCTTCCTAGCCACTTCCGTGATTCACTACTTCATTACCCCCGCCCAAGAGATCCTTCCCTTCTTGCCGGGATCTTTATATTCGATATTTTTGGGTAGAGGTCTAGGTCGAAAACCTCTTCCTCCTCTTCTCGGGTGTATATCTGTATAAGAGTCTTCGCTTACCAAATTGAATGGTCCGCTGTAGTCTCACGCTTATCGCCTTCTTCGCATAACTTTAGACCCTTATCCCAAAGATGATCCCAGGCTTGGGCTATAGACATCTTCCTCGAAATAGCCTTCGATTCGAGCGTCTTAAATTCTTCAATGATCTTGCTCGGTCCGCTATCCGAATAGAATCTTGATCCTTCCTCGAATGCCACCAAATTGTTTCATCATTGCTTCAATGCGGGCATCCGCTTTTTTATCAAACTCTAAATCGATCCACTACTATAATCTTTCTTTTCTCGACATGGGCACAAAGCAGAGTGTTCGATCGACAAAGTTCTCGAAGTTTGCTGATTATTGAGGTCATCACATGACCTTTGCCGAGGGGTTCCAAGAATCATTAGTGTCAAATCCTTTGACTTTTCCCCTCAATCGCTTTTCCCTTTTTCTTCTCATCACCGCTTTCACCAGCCTTCTTCTTCTTTCAACTTCCTCGTGTACTCCTCTTCCCCTTTTTGGCATCATCAAAGGAGAGAGGGACCCCAAGGAACATTCATGCGAGCATGAAGTCCATCTCCGAGAGCCGAGTTCGCTTGAGTCTACTCGCAACATGTGTTGTTCGAAATTCTCGAGCGAGTGGCTTTTGATTCACCGCCACCAGCTTTCATTTCAGCCATGAGAAGGTCAACTGTCGTATTCATGTTCTCCTCGACACGCACTTTCTTTTTCGATGAAATTCACGCAAGAACTCCATTTCGTTGTGTGGGAGGCATGCAATCTTTCAATATACACTGCATCCTCGTTTCATATCGCATTGTCGACTCCAAACAAGCATCTTATTGTACAATGCCTTAAAATATCGAACTTGTTCGAATCGCATTGTACTCTGCCGACACCACTATCCCTCTCAAGTCTGCTGTGAGGGTGGCATCTCTCATTGTCCGGGACGTAGATCTAATGAGTCCTGTGCCGTTCGATCTTCTCAATCTTTCCACATATTTTCTTGAAGACTTCACGGATCTCACCGTCACTCCCCGATTCACCGGTGGCGCCATTCAACATCAAAATCAAAGTCTCATTGGTACAATGGAGTTGGTAGGGATAATCGGATCTTCTCGAACAATGTATCGTCACTCATCTTTAGTCAGTTTCTTCCTCTAGCTCGATGTACTTAAATGTGTAAAGGGAAATAGTTTCTCAAAAGTATCATCTCGCATATAAGGATTGAAATTTCATGCAGCCTATGATGATCCCGGTGGAGCGGTGCTTACCGCAGCCGGGAGCCTCAAGAGATGACTTCGGTTCCAGCTTGGGCCTTGTTGAGTAGGTTGGCCAGGTAATCGACGAGCCTCACTGCCTTAACGACTTCTTTCGCCTCGGAGATTTTTCTAAATGAATTACCCGCTTCTACCGCAACATCAACAGTCATCGGAAGATGATGAAACCTGGGGCTCTTGGTTCATCATCGGTTAAAAGTTTGACGAGCAGCTTTAAAACTCGATCGACTAATCTGCGGGAAGAACATCCTCACCGTGGTCCTTTTGATGTGCAACAAGAGTGGACTCGGCCATCTTCGAGATCCTTAAATGATATGTCGATTGTCCCCGGGAGTCATGAAGTGCACTAATCTCCTTCTCGTATTCAACAATGATAACAGGAGGGATGTTTTGAACTTCTTGAGCTTTACCTGGGAGGTCTCAACTTCCTTGGGCCTTCAACACCTCCAGCCTCTCAATCGCAGAGAGGCCTTCTACATTCCCTTCGACATCGCAGCTTGTTTTAGGGTCTTGGACCGTGGTATCCGAAGGAGTCTCAACCCCTTGATTGCACTTTCATTGCCCAGTGTTAACTCTCCGGCATTTCCATCATGTTCTTGATCGCAATAGTAGTGTCCTTAGCTCGCATAGCGGTGACACACTTCACCGGGACATACCTAACCGTCCGAAGCCACAATGTCATTTTGCCGATTCTTTTTGAGTTTCCTTTTCGCCTCCTTTCTTCATTGTGGAGTCACCGCAACATCCTCCAACCCCGCCGCAGCTGGAGTGAGTTTTCCACTCGGTTGGCACACAAGCCGAGTGATCGATGATGGGGTCACTCTTCTCCGGACTCTCGCCGCCGTTGAGTGCTTAGTCGTAAAGGTGGTAACACACCTTTAGTAGGGGTTGGCTCAACTTGGGTGCCCAAATTCCTGGGGCCTCATCACCAAGTCCCTTGACCCATTTTCGTAGTGTATCGGGGATGTAGTTGCAAAAGCCTATAATCGTGGCACTTTGCCGCACTACTCCCAACTGGTCTATTTGCGGAGAGATTGTGAGCACTCTCCTCGGTCCTTCAAACATACGTTGTTCATTCTTTTGTTCTCGATTCCCTCAAAGCTTGCCGCATGTCCGACTTTTCTTTTGCAAAAATGGGGTCTATGTCTTCATCACTCGATAATACGTCCAAATGAGGGTGAGTATGTTCCAGTTCCAAAGAAGAGGACATATATCGGCTTTACGAGAGCTTGACTTCCTCGCTTGCTCGCTTGTTCTTTTTCTCCTTGAAGATCTATAGAATATTCAGGCAATTATCTTCATCAAGGGCCTGAATTACTTTGGTGATGCCAAGAAATTCGAACAACTCCTCCTCTTCTTCTATGAACTCGGGCTTCAAACCGCACCTGTGAGTGATTTAGCTTCCACGCCCTCCATTCACGTGAGACGGCGGCAATGTCCGGATATACTGAGAGTACATGATGACATCATCATCCTCATTCTCATCTTCTTGTCCTTCCTTTTCCTAATGGAAGGTAGCATGCTCGCTGCTCTTCACCTTCAAAATAGTCGATTGCGGCGGATAAACAACTTTTTCACCTTGAGATTCAGCTTGTCTCGGCTCCCATCTTTGTCCTCACTGGTCTTCTCATGACCTCTCACGATCACCTTCAAGAGACTTGGTTGTTTCATCTATCACTCCGGAGATCGCACTTCTTGATTGTCGAGAGTTTGAAGCTTTCTCCACTGAGTGGCGATTCAAATTTGCCTTCTCACGCTCAACGCTGACTAGCCTTCTTTTGTTTGGTTTTAACCAGAGGGATTTCTCGGGTTCTATTTCTTCCTAAGTTCTTCGAAAGTAAAGGCCTTTTGAGTGTCCTTAGAGGCAACTTCCCTTCTCGTCTTGGCACTCCTCTTCTTCCTTATAGCCTAGAAGGTACTTGTGCTTCCTTCTCAACCTCGACCGCAGGAGCAGGAGACACGGCCGGGCGGGCAGTGACTCCGGCTGCAGGGGCAGGTGCATCCTCTCTTTCTGCCGTCAGGGGCAACCTTATTCTTTTGCGCTTTCTTCTTGGGAGGGGAGGTAATAGTCAGGTCCCTGGTCACCGATTCCCCTCACTTGTATCCGCCTTCTTCGCATGGGCTCTCTTCTCGGGCTCTTAAAGATTAGCGCCGAACATCTTCTTTGTTTACATGGAAAGGTTTTCCATGTTGAAGGGGAATGCCCTTCACTTCCATCGATAGCCAATAACTAGGCCATATCCAAGTGATCCTCCAAAGGATCCATCTTCCTTGTATGATTTGTTCCCAACATTCTCGCGCAGAGTCCGCTTGCATTACGAACTCAAATTCGGCCATTGATTTCTTTCCTTCCATGATCGCAGCCTATGACGATCGCTTTAGTCTTTAAGCTTGGTTGAAATCGCCAAACTTCATGTCAACAAACTTTGCAACGACATCCATTAGCTTGTGATAGTCGCCCTTCAAATAGCTTTTTCTCACCGTAGACTACTTTTGCAAAGACACTCGGGTTTGGCTACTTTTTTCCATGCAGCAAAGTTAACATCACCGTTTATTTCGTTATACCTCGTAGACGACAACAAACAGCTCCTCCGCAAGGTCCTTAGCAAGAATCATGATGTCCTTGCGGTGGACGGAGGACTTGATTCCCTCGTCCCCGCACCTCGGCGTTGACATAGAACTCGCGCCACCTCTTCAAGATAGGTGAGCGAGTAGTCCATAGTTAGAAAAGGCCAGAGACCGACTTTTCTAGCATATCGCTATCTTTCTTTACTAGGGTTTTATCTAAACCCCGCTTACCATCCCTTCAAAATCCATGGTTGATCCAGAGTGGATTTGCTTTGATAGCTTAACAAAATCGAACTTTGGTGCCATTTGCAGAGAGTTTTACCGAATAAAACTTGATAAACTTGCTTGAGAACTCGTAGGGTTTGCGAGAGAGAATTGAACTTCCTTTGAAGATGAACATTTTTCAAGAAAGTGTGAGAGAGAAGACCAAAACCTCGTATATAAGGGTTATGAAAGGACGGGTTTTTGTATTTTGAAATTTGATCAAGATCAACGGCTCGACATTTAGCACGCCAAATCGCATTTAATTCCTCGCATTTAGTGCGGCAAAGATTTATATCCAATCATATGCTTATCAGTGCATCTTTTGACTCGCACTCGCCATTATTACGCCGACGCCATCCTTAAAAACATTCCCGCTCATTTAAAACGATCGTTTTTGTCCCTTAGCTCATAAATGACTCAAATTTTATTTCACAAATGACTTAACTCTTCTTCTCTCTTCTCATTAAGCGACTCACCACAAACCTAACTCGATACATCCGACTTTCCGATATGGTCAAGCTTTCACTTGGGTGATGTGAAAACTTTTTCATTTCTCACTTTCTATCTTCCATCTCTTCTCGATTGAGTCTTCCGAGTGTTAACTCACTCAATTAACCCTAGCTCATGCTTAATCTCTTCAAATCTTGATTCACATAAGGGCTTGGTGAATATGTCACTAACTGTTTATCGCTTGAGATATACTCCAAAATGATGTCTTTGTTTTCAACATGATCTCTTATAAAATGATATCCGACATCAATGTGCTTTGTTCTAGAATGCAACACAGATTCTCGAGTGATTGCAATAGCACTTGTGTTATCACACATAATTGGAATCTCTTTTTCTTCAATTTCATAATCTATCACTTTGTCTCATCCATAAAACTTGGGCACAACAATGCCTCGCAGCCTATGTACTCGTCACCGTGGATGTGGCTATTGAATTTTGTTTCTTGCTAAACCGTAAAGCCAATCTGTTTCCAAGCATTTGACATGTACCTGAAGTACTCTTCCCCACAAATCTACATCTAGCATAGTCTCGAGTCCGAGTAACTAATAAGCTTGAATCCACCTTCCTTTGATACCATAAGCCAACTTCCTTACATCCCTTCGTATATCTTAGAATTCTCTTAGCTGCAGTCATGTGGCTCTCCTTTGGTGCGATTGAAATCTTGCACATACACCTACACCAAAGGTGATGTCCGGTCTGCCGGTTAAATAGAGCAGCAAGATCCAATAAGTGCTTTGTATCTTGTTTGATCTACAACCTTACCATCTCGCATCCATGTCCATCCGGAGGGACGGGTTTTGTATTTTGAAATTTGATCAAGATCAACGGCTCAGATTTAGCACGCCAAATCGCATTTAATTCCTCGCATTTAGTGCGGCAAAGATTTATATCCAATCATATGCTTATCAGCATCTTTTGACTGCACCGTCATTATTATTACCGACGTCATCCTTAAAAACATTCCCGCTCATTTAAAACGATCGCGTTTTTGTCCCTTAGCTCATAAATGACTCAAATTATTTCACAAATGACTTAACTCTTCTTCTCTCTTCTCATTAAGCGACTCAAATTGTCCTAACTCGATACATCCGACTTTCCGATATGGTCATTTTCACTTGGCCGATGTGAAAACTTTTTCATTTCTCACTTTCTATCTTCCATCTCTTCCGATTGAGTCTTCTCGAGTGTTAACTCACCAATTAACCCTAGCTCATGCTTAAGCTCTTCAAATCTTGATTCACATAAGGGCTTGGTGAATATGTCACCAACTGTTTATCGCTTGAGATATACTCCAAAATGATGTCTTTGTTTTCAACATGATCTCTTATAAAATGATATCGACATCAATGTGCTTTGTTCTAGAATGCAACACAGATTCTCGAGTGATTGCAATAGCACTTGTGTTATCACACATAATTGGAATCTCTTTTTCTTCAATTTCATAATCTATCACCTTTGTCTCATCCATAAAACTTGGGCACAACAAATTTGCCTGCACCTATGTACTCGCTCACCGTGTGGATGTGGCTATTGAATTTTGTTTCTTGCTAAACCGAAAAGCCAATCTGTTTCAAGCATTTGACATGTACCAAGTACTCTTCCAAATCTACATCTAGCATAGTCCGAGTCCGAGTAACTAATAAGCTTGAATCCACCTTCCTTGGATACCATAAGCCAACTTCCTTACATCCCTTCGTATATCTTAGAATTCTCTTAGCCGCAATCATGTGGTTTCTCCTTTGGTGCAGATTGAAATCTTGCACATACACCTACAAAGAAAGGTGATGTCCGTCCGCTGGCCGTTAAATAAGCAGATCCAATAAGTGCTTTGTATCTTGTTTGATCTACAACCTTACCATCTCGCATCCATGTCCATCTGGACTAATGTATTCATTGGTATTTTCACATAAGATTTCTCTTCCATACCAAATTTCTTCATTAAATCCCCGGTGTACTTTGTTTGACTTATGAAAGTTCCATCCTTCAATTTGCTTAACTTGAAGTCCTAGGAAGAAAGTCACTCTCCCATCATGCTTATTTCAAATTTGCCTTGCATGAGGTTTGAGAACTTATCGCACAACTCTTTATTTGTGGATCCAAAAATGATATCATCCACAAATATTTGAACAAGTAGTATACTCTCTCCATCTTGAATTCTCAATGTGTTCTCATCCACTTTGCCTTTGGTGAATCCATTATCGCTTAGAAATTGAGATAATGTATCATACCATGCTCTTGGTGCCTCGTTTTCAATCCATATAATGCTTTCTTGAGCTTGTACACCTTATCTCCAATAGTCTTCCGCTCAAAACCTGGAGGTTGTTCAACATAGACTTCTTCCTCTAATACCATTTAAGAATGCACTTTTCACATCCATTTGATATACAATGAAGTTTTTGTGAGCAAAGATAGGCAAGAAACATCCTTATTGCTTCTAATCTTGCAACAGTGCAAAGGTTTCATCAAAATATATTCCCTCTTCTTGGCAATACCTTTTGCTACCAATCTTGCTTTGTTTCTTACCACGATCCTTCCTCATTCATCTTGTTTCAAAACCCATTTTGTGCCAATAACATTCTCGATGGGTTGGTCTCTCGCACTAATTCCCATACTTTGTTTCTTTCAAACCGATTCACTCTTCTTGCATGGCTTGAATCCAATGTGTATCATCCAATGCTTGGGACACATCTTTTGGCTCTATTTGGGAGATAAAACAAGTGAACATTGCTTCTTCTTTGAGCTCGGATCTGGTTCTTACACCATCTCTAACATCTCCAATGACTAACTCGTGGATGGTCTCTCAACCATCTTACATCGTTGAAGCAAATCAATTGGGTTGTTGTCTTTGATTGTGTTATCTTGAGCACTCTTTCATCATCATTCAAATCACAGACTTTCCAATTGTCTTTGAGATTCACTATCTCGGCTTCATCTTAGCCGATTACTTTTACTTTAGCTTCAACATAAGGACGCTTCGCATAGTTGGTGATTCAACTTATCACTAACTCTTCAATGTGTTCTCCATTCACATTAGGTTCATCAAAAACCACATGGATAGACTCTTCTATGACCATAGTCCTCTTGTTCAACACTCTATAGGCTTTGCTTCCAAACGAGTATCCCAAAAAGATACCTTCATCACTTTAGCATCAAAAGCCTTTGGATTATCCTTGCCATTGTTGTGGATGAAGCATTTACATCCAAATATTCTAAAATATGCAACATTTGGCTTTCTCCCGACCCATATTTCTTAGGAGTCTTTGTCGGATGTCTATTAATCATGCATCTATTCTTAGTATAACATGCGGTGTTGATGGCTTCACCAAAATCTCTTAGGCAATCCACTTTCACTAACATGGTTCTTGCAGCTTCCTTGAGAGTTCTGTTCCTCCTTTCAGCTACTCCATTTTGCTGTGGAGTTCTAGCTGCAGATAACTCATGAGCAATACCATTTTCAACACAGTACTGAGTTATTATCCCATTGACAAACTCAGTTCCTCTATCAGACCTTATCTTTATAATGGTTTGGCTCTTTTCATTTTGAACTCTTTTCATAACCTGTGGTAACTTTTGCAAGGTTTCCTTCTTTTTGCACATGAAGATTGTCCATGTATATCTTGAATAATCATCTACCACCACTAAGGTGTATTTCTTTCCACTTATCTTTGGCTGGTTCAACTAGACCAAATAAATCCATATGCAACGATGCAATATCCTTGTTGAAGAAGGACTAGGCTTCTTCTTGAATGAAGATTTGATATGCTTTCCCATCCGGCATGCATCACATACGCTTTCCTTTTTGTACACCGAGTCCGCAATCCTTCCACAAGATGACTCTTGCAAGCTTGTTGATTGTCTTGAAGTTTAGATGACTCGACTTCTTGTGCCACATCCAACTTGATTCGGTTGTGCTCTTTGCTAACAGACAGGTGCTTGGTGTGGCAGTAGACCAGTCTACCACATACATATTTTCTGTCTTGATCCTTGTATCACTATTTCATTTGTTTCAACATCCTTAATCGGCATACTCCCATATTGAATCCAACATTGTAGCCTTTATCACAAAGTTGATTGATGCTTAACAGTTGAAGTTGAGGCCTTCAACATAAGCAACATCTCTGATCTCTAATCCATTCTTTTTGATGGATCCGGTGTCTTTATTTCCCCGGAGCTTCATTTCCTCCAAATATGACTTTTGCGCCTCCAATCTCCTTGAATCTTGACAGATTTTTCTTGTTTCTGTCATATGTCCGAACAACCATTATCCATGTACCAGGTTCCTTGGCACTCACTGTTCCTTGAACCTCGCAATCAAGAAAATTAGTTTTTAGGTACCCATACTTGCCTGGGTCCGAGGGGTTAGTCTTTGTAAGATGATCCAACCAACCTATAGCCAAATGATTTGACTCTAAGAGGTTTCCATCTATCTCGTGCCATAATCATAATTCACTTTGGCAAATGCTTGGGGGCTTTAGGTTCATACAATCTGTTCTCTTTTGTCTGTATGCATGTGTGTGTGTTTTAGCAATTGCCTTGTTTGGGTAGTTGTGATATTTTTGAGTGTAGTGCCTGGGTGCATATGTGTCTTTGATAAGAGCTCTTTTGCCTTTGAAATGACCTTTCTTTGAGGTCTAGATCTTTGCCATCTAGGCTTGTATTCCATTGGACTTTGCGGATATTTCACATTATTCCAATCGGCTTGGCTCGGGTAATTTCTACCATTCCCATCATATGTTTTACTTTGATTAAACTTCCTGGGGTTTTTGGTAGCTCTGTTTATATTTTACAGAGTACTTTCTATTTGGAGTTTCTTTGAGGAACTCTTTGGATTTCTTCTCACTGCCCTTCTCGGCATACTCAATCGGGCCGTTTTTTCCCTTTATATCCAAGGCCGCTTTGTTTGTGATTGTGCTTTGGAATGAATGTGGGTGCAACATTTGGTGTTTTAGACTTCAGATGCTTCATTGCTTGAAGATCCCTTTTCCAAAGTCACTCTTGGAGTTTGATCGCACAAAGGAATTGAATCCTATGCCTGTCTTGTCTCCACACTCTTTTTGGCTCATGATAAGGTCATCCAATGATTTAGATGCCTTTGTAAATGAAGCAATCACATTTTGAGATCATTTTCCTCTTTTCTATAGCAGCTATCTCTCGCTATTAGTTTAACATTCTCGGCCTTGACTCTTTGTTCTCATTAGCTATGTGACTTAGAGTACTCAACTCCTTAGTCACCGTGAGTTTTGGCTTTTGAGTGGCTGTTTTCCTCATTTAATAGTGTGTGTGAGGATTTAATGTGCTCAAAATCTTTCATCATTTTGCCTAATGAATCATAAAGATCAGTGGGTGATGAAGTGTGTGTATCACAATCACTATCACTAGAATCAATGAGATGAGTTAGAGTGTACCTCATCTTCTTGGTCCGTTGATCTTGTTCTTTAGCCATTAGACAGGATCATTGCTTCTTCTTCGAATTACTTGAGTAGTCGACTTCACTACTCTCTCGAGTCTCATTGCTTTTTTAGACTTAGTTGTCTCGGCGATCTCGGCCAACATGGCTTTCTTCTTTTCTGTCTTTTTCTCTCAAGACTTTTCTTTCTTCTTCATTCTGTATTTATTGAGTGGTGGATAGGAACAGTCAATTGCAAAATGTCCTGGTTGTCTGCAGGTTCAACACGGGTTCTCGGCTCTTTGATCACCTCATTACGTCCTTGGGTTATCATCTCTCGATATTCAACCCTTTGATGCTCGACTCTCTTGGGTGGCCTGTCTTCCTTGACTTGGAGGGAGTGAATGTCTCTGGAGGATTCACCCTTATTTCTTCCGTAGTTCTTATTGAAGAACTTATTGAATCTTTTAAACATCGGGCAATCTCCTCCTGGTCTATGGCTTCCTTGACTTCATCTTTCTTTCCATCCTTAACTATCATCGGTCTGGTCTTGGGTACAATTGTCTCCTCTTGATCTTTTCTTCTCACCAAACTCATAGGCTTTGAGATCCGAGAATAGCTCATGATTGGATGTTGTTGTGAGGTTCATTGAATGTCTCGGGCCATGACCTTCATTTCCCATTCACCGGGAGGCTTCTTAGAATCTTCATACACATTTCCTTTTGTGTATATTCTTTCCTAAGTCTTGATAGCTCATTTGTGATTTCATGAATCTGCATCCAAATGATCCAAGGTTTCACTCGCAAGCATTTTAAAATTTTCCAATTTATATACAACAACAGATAATTTATTTTCTTTAATTTGCTCGAGATCCTTCACAAATTAAAGTTAATTTATCCCATATTTCTTTTGCATTTGCAAGATTTGACTTTATTAAACATTTCTTTGTCCAATGTCTTGTAGAGAATGTCCTTGGCCACATTATCCAAGTTGTATCTCTTTCTCGTCATCATTGGTCCACTCGACCCTTGGCTTTTCAACATGGGTCTGGTCTGCTTTCTTCTCGCTTCGCTACTACAAATGCTATTCTTACATTTGTGTTCACTTTAAGTAATTGCAAAGGGGCCCATCTTCTATCACTAGCCACATTTCATCATGTAAAGCGGATAAATGAGCACGTGATACGAATTTTCCAGTCATCAAATTCCTCAACAAAGGAACATAGGAATACGTGTCGATTTGCTTCCATGATAATAACTTTGGTAAGAATGAAAGATTACAAAAATCTTTCGAAAAGATAGAGATCTAGTTCAAGAACTGATGCGGAAGGCTCAAAGAACCAACTCGCTTCCGATACCACTTATAGGTCCCAAGGGGGTGTGAGTAAGGTTTAGAAGGGGGAGGTTGAATAAACCTTACCAAATTTTCGATATAGTCCTTTTAAAATATTACGAGTTAACACACAAGTCCTTGAGGGACAACTAAGTTAGTTAATCAAAGAGTTAGCCACTCAATAGACTCGAGAGAGTTGATAGAATAACTCACTTTGTTTAGCCTAAACCTTAACTTGGTTGTGTTGAGTTTTTAGCGGAAGACTTAACACCCTTGAATTTGATTTAAACTTGTTTTAACACTTGATTTTAGCACTTAGTTAATTATCGGTTGGATAGCAAATTATCGTGAGATATAAGTAACTATGCGAAAATAAAAGTGTTGAAATGGAAATGACACAAATGATTTTTATAGAGGTTCAAGATTGGGTAATTCTTCTAATCCTCTTTTCTCAAACTCCTAGAGGATTCCACTAAGTAATGATCGGTTCACAAAGTGGTTATCGATCTAGAGACAAGTCTTGATCACACAAACGACTTGCTCCTTGGACTCGCCTAGAGATGCCTTGGTCACACAAATGGCTTCTCTTCCGACTCAAACTTCTTCTTCACAGGCGGTTGCCTTGCTACTCCAGCTAACTTTCTCATGCTTCTTGGATTTGATCACAAAGCCCTCCAATAACTTGAGACTGGTTCGACCTTCAACCTTCCTACAATCCTCCTTGAAAGTATACCTCTTTTGATTTTTCAAAAGTTTCCTCTTCAACAGTTTGAAGTTATCTTTCCTTCACAAATAGTTGTGTTGGATTGATGTCCTTCGAGATTTAGGATTGAGGATTTTGCTTGAATATCTTGAGAATATTTTACAGGTTACGATTTGAATAATGCTTGCTCGTTCGTGGTTTAGGTAATCAAGGTAACCTCTTCTCAATGAATTTCCTCGCTTTTTATAGTGAACTTTCAAAAATCGCCCGTTGAAGAGATAGGCTGATTTTCAAAAGACACTTGTGTTCGTTGGCTTGTCTTTTCTTGGTCTTCAATCTTGAGATGTAGACCTTTCCTCGTATTAAATGAATGTTCAGCTTTTTCGTGTTCGACATGAGGTGTAGTGCTTCCCATTGGTTTGTTCCTTTTGCACGCTTTTGGGGCCAACACTTTAAGACCAGGCGAAGATGGAAGTATTACTTATTTAAGTAATGTTCTTGACTTTTGTGCAACGGATTTCTTTGATTGACTTCTCTTGGTTGTCTTTTTATTTCCCCAGGTGACTTGAGTTGGCTCCAATCATTTGAAGACTCAACTGTCACTTTCAACTTGTGACTTGGCTTCTTGAGATGACTTAGATCGACACTTCACACAATTAGTCCTCACCGATACATCTTCAATCAAGTTCTTGATCTTCCTTCTTGTATTTCCAGGCTTAGGCGACTCGACTTAGCTTTTCCAAATTTATCTATTACAAAGAAAATTACAAGAAAAACGGGTGCCAACTTTCTAGTTTAAGTTTTGCATGGCATTCATCAAAATCTATCAAATAAATTTCCCAAGACTCTTCCCGCCTCTTGGTCCGAAAAAGTTACCACTATTACGGAAGCTCAAAATTTTGAAATTCTAAATTTTGATGAGCTTATCGGCAATCTTCTCATCTATGAAGTTTATATCAATGAAAGGACCAGATATGGGATCAACTCCAAAAAATCTTTCCTCAAAATCAAAAATTATTATTCAAGTGATGAAGAAGATGAGGACGAAGATAAAGATGAAGAACTTATTAGAAAATTTACAAAATTTGTAAATAAAAACAAGGAAAGAAAAGCAAGAAACAAGTCTTGCTTTAGATGCGAAAACCCGGACAATATGTTGCCGATTGTCCAAAAGAAGAAGAAGAACAAAGGAAGAAAAAGTAGTTTTACAAAGCCTTGAATGCCAAAGCCAAAGCAAAAACACGGGATGAGCTTCTTGCAACATCCAATGATGAAGAAGCCAAGCAACGTCTAATAGGCATTGAAGAAGACAATGAGGTACGCTCTAATTCTTCTATTTCTTTCATTAACAAATTGCAAGGTGATTATGCTTTGAACTTCAAAATGAATTCCAAAGCATGCTTGTTAAATACAAAAATTGAAAAAGGAATTCAACACTATGAAAAATGAAAAGAATAGTTTACCTTTTTCATATGAATTACTTTCTTGCACTCACACTACTACACCGATAACGTTAGAAACCTTGAAAAGAAAATGAAACTCTTACTAAGAATATTGATTGCATGAAAAATGATATGATGAAGTTTAATTTGAGTACCGATAAAATCACCAAGATTCTTTATGTATAACGTAGTAATCATTTGAAATTAGGACTTGGTTATAAGCCTAATGTTATTAATGATATGAAAAAGAACCAAGTACCATGTTTTACTTATATCACTCATTATGCTTCCAAAAATATTACTTGTTTCTATTATGTAAAAATGGTCACGTGGCAAATACTTGTCGAGCTAGAAATAGCTCAAATTATTATTGGAGACCCAAAAGTCCCAATGTTAATCCCACAAAGACTCAAACACTTGAGGGTACCACAAAATAATTTCTTGTTAGGTACTTGGCATAGTAATAGTCAAAGAAAATTTAGATTGTCCAGTAGAGAACAAATGATCGCACCATTTGATCAAAAGAGAAGACACTATCAACAAAATCACTCTTCAGTAAGAAAGTATAATCAACCATGGGAAAACACAATCCTTGGCAATGGCGATATTGGTAACTCTTACCCTCTTCTTGAATTTTGTATTGTTTGAAGTTATTAATAAATATTGTGCATATTTTTGTTAATTGTCAAATTCATTTCAAAATATTTTATTAAGATTTGAGGTCTTATGTTTATACTTTCGATTTTCTAAAATTCAAAAGAGACCTTATATAGCTTTTAAATAAGTGCATTTGAACTTACATGATTTATCAAACCTATTTTGATTTTGCAAAACTTGTATATGCTGCTTGAGTTTTATCTTTAAAAGATATTAAATACCATTCATATCAATATAGCCAATTATTTGGTACTACTAATTCTTCTAAGAAGAAATTTTGTTTAGATTTTGCAGAAATATTTTGGTATTAAAATAATAAAAGATCGTAGAGAAATTAATGGTTATCTACATCATGTTGGTCTAGTTTGAAAAAGGCATATTGTATGACAAACAAAATCGAGGTATGTTCATCAACTTATCTGTCTATTCATAAACTTGATATCCTTCATGTTGTATGCCTATGTGCTCGATTTCAAAGCAATCTCAAAGAATCTCATTTAAGTGCCATTAAAAGAATTTTTCGATATTTGAAAGGCTCTATTTCTTATGGATATTTTTATCCAAAGAATGGAATTTTTTTCTTTAAAAGAATATAGTGAATCGGGTTATGTGGGAAATATTTTTATCCAAACAAAATTGTGTATGTTTATCAATGCCGAAGCCGAATATACTTCGCGGCCTTTTGTTGTACTCAACTTCTTTAGATGAAATAAACTCTAGCGGATTATAAATGTTCTTTCAAAAATGTTCCTATTTTTTGTGACAATACGTCCGCTATAAATATTGCTCAAAATCTAGTTCATCATACCCAAATAAACATATTGAGGTTCAACACCATTTTCTAAGGGATTTTGTTTCTAAACGAAAAATTGAGATGTGTTTTGTTCTCGAAGATCAACTCGCGGATATTTTTACAAAACTATTGGCCGAGTCTTTTACTTCAATTTGAGCTCTTTAGGCATAATGCATATTGAATAAGGTCTATGTTTGCATTTTGTGCATTTTTAAAACTTAGAGTGCAAAATTGCATTTTAAACTCAAACTTGACAAAAACAAACCCTGCAATGCAGTGCAGTTGACTGGGGGATCGACGGTTTAGGGACCGCCGCACCCCTAGTCGACGGTCGCCTCGCCCATTTCAGGATTTATATTGCTTATGTCCTTCACTTTGTCTATTTCTCATATTTTCAAAACATAATACCCCTTTGCCCAAATCACACATATCACTCAAAATTATTTTCTCTTGCAAATTCTATTATTTTGGGCTTCTACAATGTATATCTCTTCCATATTAATCATTCTTCACAATAATTGATAAGTTTAATTTCCTCTTTAATCTCAATTGGGCTGAACCCTTGAGTACTTTGTTGGAACTTGATGAATTGTTGTATTTATGTAGAACTTTAAGTGTTTGATAAAATGCCTCAATGAAAATTTAAATCTTTTGCATGGCTCTCTTAATTATCATTGATTTATATCTTCGTGGTGATCATGTCTTATCCATCAAATGAGCTTCTATATACTTTCTCCTATTGATTGCCCTTACATTTTTTGAATTCTAAGCTTTCCATTTAATAGCATGATATCGATTTCATTCAATGAGCACTTTGATGTCTATTTATGATGTTTTTATTGTGCTAATAGTTTTTTTGATGATTCCAAAGGGGAAAAAATGGAATGAGCTCATAAGCATATGATAAGATCAAGTGAGCTAGAAAAAGCTCGTAGAAAAAACTATAAGTTGTCACGAGAAAAAGCTATAAGTCGTAGTTGGATTTTGGATTGTTGATTGCATAATGAACTATTACTTATGACTAAAGATTTATCTTTGATAGGGAGAGCTTTTAGTTGTCTAAAAAAGATAGGGAGAGCTTTTATCTTACACTTCAAGTCATATTTGCAAAAGATGAGTTTTTAGCTTTTAAGTTGATTGATTCTATACTTGTTGATTCATTCTATGCTTATTATTGTTTAGCATGTTGGTAGGGGGAGCTTTTAAAATTGTTTTGAAAAATCCTTGCTCCTATCCTTATGTTTTTCATCATGAAAAGTATCGCTTAAAATGGATAGTTGATTTTGATTGGAAAAACATATTTCGTTTTAAAATTCGCTCACTTAAAATTGTTTTGGTTTGTAATCATAAAAAAGGGGGAGTTTGTTAGATAAATGTTCTTATCGCAATTTTGATGATTTCATATAATTGCGTTTTATACCAAAACAATGTCGCCAAATGTTGTCCAAATACTTCAAAACAATTTCAATGATTTTTACTAATTTTTTGAAGTACTTCTTGAACTTTATTTTTGACAAAATTTGGACAACTTCTCTATGTTGAGGTCGACCAGTCGCCCTATAGGGCAACCCATAACTGAAAGTTGTATTCTGAAACATAATCGAAACAGAGAAGTAAGAAGAGGAGGTCGACTGGTTGCCCTAGGGCAACCGTGCCTGGTTGCAAGTTCTTCATTTTTTGGTCCCTGATTGAAGGGGACTGGTCGAACCCCCTAGGCGACTGATCTCCCTAGATGTCGACCGGTCCACCCCCTAGGGAAACCCGCGTTAAAATATTATCCAACGTATTTTTTGTTAGAGGGCGATCTGCCTCCCTAGTGTTTTATTAGCAGAAACTATCTGTTGCAGCAGACAACTTTTCATGAAATTGTGGCTTTGTTTCTGATAGCTATTTTATTAGATTATTTGGCATTTTTTTTTTTTTTTATAGAAATCACTCATTAGGGGGAGCTTATGTTGGTGATTAAATCAAGGAGCTGTCCTATAAATGCATGAAAGCTTGAAGGATCAACATAACACACAAGCATACAATACAACAAGAAAAATCAACAAAATATATTGTTCTTCATTTTCAACATCCTTGTTGTATTAGCCTAAGTTTTGCACTTTCACATCTTGATTATTATGTTTTCTTTCTTGATTACACTTGCACTTTTGAGTTGTAATATTTCATTTAAAATGTAATCTTCATTGTAATTGTAACATCATCAAAAACAAGAAATCATTGTTAGTGTTCTTTTGGCAAGAACACATTTGGTTGATTGAGGTAGTTGATTGAAAAACTTGGGGCTTTTCGTGTTGAAGAGTTTGGTGCTCTTCGAGGTGTTGAAGAGTTTGGTATTCTTCAAGTTGGAAGAGTTTGGTGCTCTCAAGGCGAAGAAATTTTTGTGATCTTCATAGGTGTTGTTGTAAGAAGAGTTTGGTGCCCTTCAAGGTAAAGGTTGTAATTATTTTGGTTTCAATAAATAAATGTTTTCCTTTTCAAAATCCACTCGAACATACTTTGGGTGGTAGAACAATAAGCCCTAGGTGGGTTGAAGCTCTATAAATCATTTAGTGTTGATTTATTTTCTGCACTTCTATTTCTTCATCATCTTCATATTTGAAAAAGAGGGCACAAATCGGAAAATTGGGAAAATCTAATACCCTCCTCCTCAAGATTTTCGTAGCCACTTGCAATAACAAGATCGACTTGAGCATAGGAAGGGCGTCCTTAAGAGAACTCCGGGTCCATCTAACTTTTTTGCCGTATCGTAGGTAAGTTCCCGTACTATAAAGTTACTAGTTCCGAAGAATATGTTGGACTATTATTTAGAAACTTCGACTTGGAGTGATATGCGTATTTAAGTAACATAATTTTGGCATCATCCATGGAATTGCCAAGAAACAGAGATGCATACAAGATCACAAGCCCTTGAAACCGACTCTCAAGCCACCAGTCCTCGGGCGAATCGAGAGAAAAGCGACCACCCCTAAGGTGGGAGGCCATCCCCTTCTCCTCCTCCACTGCGAAGGGCATTCTCCTCCTCCTGAGGGGCTCCACCCACCAAGAAGTTTACCGATGCGATAAGCCATTCAAACCATGCTTGAAGAAGCCGCCCGGAATGCTCTAAGGCATCAACTATGGCCACAACTATTAGCTCCGCCAACCACCAAAGACCAACTTAGGGGTGTAGGTCCCAAGGGTGTGAGTACGGTTTAGAAGGGGGTTGAATAAACCTTACCAACTTTTTGATTTTAGTCCTTTTAAAACTATTACATAGTTAACACAAACAGTTGTGTCCTTGAGGGACAGCTAAGTTGGTTATTCAAATTGAGTTAGCCACTCAACAGACTTGATAGAGTCATTGATAGAATAACTCGGATGTTTAACATGTACTTTAACTTGGATGTATTGGTTTTATCTGTGGAAGACTTAACACCCTTTTAATTGTTTTAACCTTGTTTTAACACTTGATTTTAGCACTTGGTTATTAATCGAGTTGGATAGCAAATATGAGTTTATCAAGAGATATGATGTAAGTATGCGAGAATATAAATGTCTTTGAAAAATAAATGACACAGATTAATTTTTATAGAGGTTCGAAGATGGGGTAATTCTTCTAATCCACTCTTCTCCAACTCCTGGAGGATCCAATAAGTAACAGATCGGTTTACAAAGTGGTGAACAGTCTAGAGACAACCTTGGTCACATAGTGGCTTCTCTTGCGACTCGAACTTCTTCACGGGCAAACGCAGTGCGCTTGCTACTTGACTCACTTTCTCAAGCTCTTGAATATGATCACGAAGCCTTCCAATAACTTGATACTTGGTTTGACCTTGAACCTTCCTACAATCCTCCTTGGAAAGTAGACCCCTTTTGATTCTTCAAAAGTTTCATCTTCAACAGATTTGAAGTTGTCTTTCCTTCACAACTTGTGTTGGATCGATTTCCTTCGAGTTTCAGGCTTGAGGATTTGCTTGAATATACTTGAGAATATTTCAGGTTAATAGCTTGAATAATGCTTGCTTGTTCGCGTTCGTAACCTTTTCTCAATGAGTTTCCTCAGCCTTTTATAGTGAACTTTTGAAATTTTGCCCGTTGAAGAGATAGGCTAATTTCAAAAGTCACTTGTGTTCGTTGGCTTGTCTTGTTGCAGTCCTTGATGTTGACATTTCCTCGTATTTAATGTCTTGCGATGGCAACGCTTTCGACACTTGGTGTAGTGCTTCCCATTGGTTTGTTCCTTTGCACACAATCGAACTATCACTTTATCTATGACAGACTTTAACATGTTACCGTTCGAGTAACATTCTTGACTTTCATCAACGGATATCGTTCGATTGTCTTGACTTGACCGCATCTTTAATTCCCTAGGTGACCGAGTTAGTTTCCAATCTTTGGATGACTCATCTGTCACTTCAACTTGAGACTTGGCTTCTTGAGTTGACTTGATCGACTCTTCACATAGCTGATTCACACCGATACACCTTCGATCGAGTTCTTGGTTTTCCTTCTTAGCCATACTCAGTTGTCTTGCAATGAGTCTTCACTTCGATCTTGATTGACTTCTTGTATTTCTAGCGTAGGCGACATGACTCGGCTTTTCCAAACTATCTATTACAATACAAATTACAAGAAAAATGGGGTGCCAACTTTCTAGTTTAAGTTTTACATGGTATCATCAAAATCTACAAAATAAATTTCCCATCAATTTCCCCCTTTTTTGGGGATGCCAAAAATTAAAAACAATCAACAAAATATAAACAAGAAAGATACATACATACAATGCAGTAACAAAGAATGTATGCTTGGAATAGATCATTTTATTGATCATAACATTCTTGTCCGTTACATAGCTGTTTACATTTGGTATCATATCATTCTTTATCAAAGCAAAACACCTATCTATGCTAAGAAACAAGGGTAAATACAAAGTGAAAAATTACAGGGAAAATCACTAAGTATTATTGATGACTTACAAAAATGTATTTACATAAGTAATATACATGAAGGGGTTCGCAACAGCACTTCAACGCCTTCGCTGCCTCCTTCTTTCTTCTTCATCTCTATCGAAGTCATCAACTCTCTTTCTTTTTCTTTCTTCTTCTTGACTCTCTTCTTCTTTTCATAAGCTCGTTTGGAAGCATCATCCCTTCGCTTTCTCTTGAGCCATTCCCGAGTTTGTCTTTCGTTTTCCTCTTCTTGTCTCAAGCATCGCTTCCTCTGCATTCTTTCTTGCCACTTCCAGGATTGGCCACTTCATCATACCCGGCCACCAAGAGATCCTTCCTTTCTTCCTGTGGTCTACATATTCAATATTCTTGGGTTGTGGTCGAGGTCGGAAACCTCTTCCACCACTACTTCTTCCTCTTTCTTTGGGTGTGTCTTTGCACGGGAGTCTTTTGCTTACCAAATTGAGTGATCTTTGAAGTCCGCTTTTAGCTTCTTCACACAATGCAAGACCTTTCTCCCAGTACAGATCCCAGGCTTGGGCTAGTGACATTCCTTGGAAATAGCCTTCGGATTCGAGCGTTTTGAATTCTTCAACTGATCTAGGCTCCGATCCATTGTCAGGGTCAGCATCTTGATCCTTCCCTGCTGGAATACTACCATATTGTTTCAGCACTTCTTGAACGCGGGCATCCTGCTTTTTGGAAAACTCCTCAATCCCCGCTTCAATGATTCTTCTTTTCTCCGACATTGGCACTCAGTGCTCAATGGGTAGGGTTCTGAGGAGTTTGCTCGGGATGGAGGCGATGAATTTGACCTGCTAAGGGGTTTTACTATCATTAAAGTAAGATCTTTCGAACGTTCCCCTTCACCGCTTTTCCCCTCTTCTCACCGCACCTCTTCTCACCGCAGATTCCTTCAACTTTTCTTCTTTTAATTTCCTTAGGGACTCCTCTTCCCCCTTTTTGGCATTATCAAAGGAAAGAGGGACCCCGGGGAACATGCTTGCGAGCATGAAGTCGAGTCTGTTAGAGTTGAATTTTGTTTGAGTCACCATTGTATAAGTTTGCTCGAAATTCTGAGCAAGTTTTCTTGGACTCGGCCGCGACCAACTTCATTTCACCCATGAGTAGGCTGAATTTGTCATTCATTGTGTTCTCAAGGCGCATAATTTCTTTTCTCTGGAATTCTTGCAAAGAAATGACTCCATTTAGTCTTGTGAGACTTGTGTAGCCTTTCGATGTAAGCTGCATCCTTTGTTTGATATCAACGTTGTCGACCATCCAGGCGAGCATTTGCCATATAATGCTTTGAAATAACGGACTTTTTCGAGTCGCATAGAAGATTGGTTTTGAGACCATTCCCGATCCGTACTACTATCCCTCTCAAGTCGGCCGTGAGGGTAGCATCCTGTTGTCCGGTCTTAAGTCAAGTGAGGCCTGATGTCTTTAAATCTTCTCAATCTCTTCACATGTTTTCTTGAAGACCTCATGAATCTCGGCTTTCTCACTTGATTCGAGTGCCGAGGTAGTAGGTGTCAATCGTGTCGTGTTTCTTGTTCGCGGGTCGTGTTTTTATACGAGTATTACAGTCGACCACGAACCCAACCCCGACCCATTTAATTATTCGTGTCAAGATACACGACCGAACACGACTGCTTATAACACGGGTAACCCGACACGACACGAAAAATCAGTATAATTTAAACTTGATACGAAAAAAATATTAAAAAAATCAGAAAAATTAAAATTACAAATAAAAATACATTAAATATTAAAATTTATTAAAAAAATACATATAATAATTTTTCCATCATCATATAACCAACTAAACCATCACAAAATATTAAAATAATATATCAAAATAAAATTAAACGGGTTACATAGGTCAATTGTGTTGACCATGCGGTCGACCCGACGACCTAATTATTTTCCGTGTTAACCGTGGTCACGATTTTTGACCCAAACCTGTTAAGGGTTGTACATGTACCGCTAAATTCGTGTTAAGTTTGTGTCGGGTTATCATGTCGTGTCACAAATTGACGCCTCTAGCTGCAGCCACTCTTCATCAAAGTCAAAATCGGGAACAATGGTGTCGGTGGGGATTTGTGTGAAAGGAAACATCTCCTGAAAGGCATCATCGTTGTTGAGCGGCGGTCTCTTCTTCTAACTCTGGTAGGATTTGTGTGAAAGGAAACATCTCCTGAAAGGTATCATCACGCACATATGGGATGGTTTGCGAGGTTTGTGCCTTCAATGACGGAGCTGGTGCGGTTCGTTATCGCTGCACTTTGTGGGAGCTCAAGTGATTGACTCTGTTTCACCGGGGGGCTTTGGGATTGCTTTGCCCAATCGATCGAGCCTCAATCGTCTTAACAAAGATCTTCGGTCTCGAGAGATTTTTCTAAATAAAGTACCTGGTCCTCTGCTTTGCATCATCAGCGTCATCGGATGATGATGAGACTCGTGGGCTTGGCTCATCATCGAAATTAAATTTTTGACGAGCCGCTTTGTCACTTAGCTAGCTCTTAGTTTTGAGAACATACTCGGTTGGGTCCATAGGATTTGCAATCGTTGTGGACCCAGCTTCATCTTCGACCCCAAGAATGATACATCAAGTTCTCCGGGAGTCATGAAGTGCGCTTATCTCCTTTTCTATTTCAAAGATTTTGAATTGGAGGAATGTTCTTTGTCTCTTGACCCTTACCTAGGGAAGTCTCAACCTCTCTTAGGCCTTCAATACCTCCAGCAGACTCAACTGCTGCGAGGCGTTCAGTGTTCCCTTCGACAGTCTCAACTGTCTTAGGGTCTTCTACATTCCCTTCGACAGGTCGCGATGTCTTAGGGTCTTCGACCATGGAATCCATAGGAGTCTCAACTCATTGGATTACACTTTCACTGCCCAAAGTGTTAACTCACAGGGCATCTCCATCATGTGCCTCGACTTTAAGAACAGTGTCATTAGCCTTCAAAGCAGTTGACACTTCAGATGGGACAGACTCAACTGTCCGAGCTTCGTCAATGTCACTCTGCTGCGGTTCTTTTTCTGTTTCCACTTCGCCTCCTTTCTGCAAGTTGGAGTCTTCCACAACATCCTCCAACCCTGTTGTGGTGGAGAGAGCTTCCGTCGGTGGCGCACACCGAGTGGTATCGACAGTGGGGTCACTCTGCTCCTGACTCGCGGCCTTTTCCTTTGAGTGCTCAGCCGCTGGGGCAGGTGGTAAAACACCTTCTTCAGGGGTTGGCTCAACTTGGGTGCCCAAAATCCCAGTGTCATTGCCAGTGCCCTTGGATCCATCCTCCCCGATTATACAGAGAGGGCTACGGCGGCGATCGAGGCAATATCTTTGTACCACTCCCCTGAGGATCGGTGCAGGGAGAGATTGAGACGACTCTCCTGGTACTTCAAACAATTGATGCTCTTGCATTAGCCTGGATTCCCTCGAGATCCTGCCGCTTGTCTAACTTCTCTTGCGGCAAAGTGGGATCCTCATCCATTTCGAGTACACATCGAGATGTGTATGAGTGTGGTCGAGAGAACCGATGAAACTTCGCACATCTTGGCTTTCGCAAGTGTATGTGCCTCCTCGGATGCTTTTTCTTTTTCTTTCTCCTTGATGATGTGAAGAATATCCATGCAATTTTCTTCATCAAGGGCACTGTAGCACTGTGTTAACTCCGAAAATCGCAGAATTCCTCTTCTTCATCAATGAACTCGGGGTGAGCGAATCGCACCCTTGAGTGATCAAGCTTCCATGCCCTCCACTCTCGTAGGCATCTCTAGATGTCGGGATACGATGGAGAGTACATGATTAAATCATCATCATCATCTTCTTCTTCTTGTCTTCCTTTTTTAGGAATTGAAGGCAAGAGACTCGCTCCTCCTCGCCTTCAACAACATTAGTAGCGGTGGAGAGACAACCTTTTCAATCTGTAGGTTGATTGTCTCTCGCCGCTTTACTTTCCTCACCAAGCGTTTCTCGTCTGTTGTGTCTTCCGATGGTATCTATTGCACATTATCGGTGAGACTTAGTCGATTCATCAATTACTTCAGGAGACTATTCTTCTTGATTTTCATGATCTCTTCTTCCTTTTCCAGCTAAGTAGCGACTCATTTGTCTTCTCAAGGTCGGATTTCTTGACCAGCTTCCTTTTTCTTGGACGAACCAGAGGGACTTCTGGTTCTGATTCAGTGGACTCATCTGCGGCTTGAGTACCTTTCTTAGAAGGAGCTGCCTTCTTGGGCTTGGCAATTCTCTTCTTCTTCACGACTGTGGAAGGAATTAAAGGTTCCTTCACAATCTCAGCTGCAGGGGCAGGAGTCTCAGCTGCAGGGGCAGGTGACTCGGCTGCATGGGCAGGGGACTCAGCTGCACAGGCAGGTGCATCCTTTTTCTTAGCTGCAGGGGCAGCCTTCTTCTTCGAAGCTGTAGGGACAACTTTCTTCTTTGGATGAGGGGTAGCAGTTGTGTCTTCGGGGTCAGCTGATTCCCCCTCACTTGTATCAGTCCTCTTGTTATGGGCTCTCTTCTGGGCACCTGAGAGGTTTGCCCTAAACATCTTTTTGTTCACATGGAAGGGTTTGCCATGACCAAGAGCAATACCCTTCACTTCAAAGCGAGATGGCCAATCACAAGGCCATATCCGAGAGAACATCCAAAGGAACCATCTTCCTTGAAGGCTTATTCAAAACATTATGGCAAAGTCTGCTGTAGACGAACTCAACCCAGTTAACCTTCTTGCCCTGCATGATCACAGCCATGATGATTAGCGTAGTCTTTGACAGCTGGTTGAAGCTGCCAAACTTCATATCTACGCATTTGGAGATGACATCAATCAGCTTATGATAGTCGTCGTTCAGCGATTTCTTGTCAGCTGCGTAGACTACCTTAGCAGCACGCTCAGGTTTGGCTACTTCTTTCCATGCAGCTGCCAAGTCTACATCAGCTTCATGTATCCCTTTATGCCTTCCGACGGAAACAAGCAGTGCTCAGCAAGGTCCTTGGCACTTATTATGATGTCCTTGCGGTGGACAGAAGACTTGATTCCTTCGTCCTGCACCTCCGTTTTGACATAGAACATCGCTACCTCCTTAAGGCAGGTGTGGGAATACTCCATGGTTAGAAAAGCCTTGAGGCTTGACTTTTCTAGCATCTCAGCGATTTCCAGAACAAGGGTTTCATCGAACCCTACTTCACCATTCCTTCAAGTCAACTGATGATCCTAAGTGGATTTGCTTGGAGAGCTTGACATATTCGATCTTTGGTGCCATTTTCGAGAGTTTTACCGATTAAAAACTCGAGAACGTGCTTGAGAATACTTAGGGTTTTCGAGAGAAAAGAAAACTTTTATTTACTTTTGCTTTGAAGATGAAAAGTTTCAGAGGGGAGAGAGAAGACTGAAAACCATATATATAAGGGTTATGAAAGGACATGTCTTCGAATTTGAATTTTTATCGAGATCAACGGCTCGATTAAGACGCTAAAACCGCTTTTAGTTCCTCGCATTTAATGCGGCCGCATTTATATCCAATCATATGCTTACTTATCGTGCAATGTTTTACCACGTCATTATTACGTTGACCTTGTCCTTAAAAACATTCTCGCTCATTTAAAACGATCGCGTTTTTGTCACTTAGTTCATAAATGACTCAAACATATCAAATATGACTTAACTCTGCTTCTCTTTTTCATTAAGTGACTCACCACCTAACTCGATCTGGTGACTTTCCAATACGGGTCATTTCACTTGGGCGATATGTTGCGAGTCACAAGGGGTGTGAGTAAAGTTTAGAGGGGGTTGAATAAACCTTACCAACTTTTCGATTTTAGTCCTTTTAAAATATAACAGAGTTAACACAAACAACTAAGTCCTTGAGAGATAGTTAAGTTGGTTATTCAAATAGAGTTAGCCACTCAACGGACTCAATAGAGTCATTGATAGAATAACTCGGTTGTTTAACCCGAGCCTTAAATTGGCTGTGTTGGTTTTATCGTGGAAGACTTAACACCATTTGATTTGTTTAAAACTTGTTTTAACACTTGATTTTAGGTCTTGGTTATTTATCGGTTGGATAGCAAATGAAGTTAACAAAGATATCAAGTAAATATGCGAGAAATATAAAAGTCTTTGAAAAAATAAAGGACACGGTTAATTTTATAGACGTTCAAGATGGGGTAATTCTTCTAGTCCTCTATTCTCCAACTCCTGGAGGAATCCACTATGTAAAAGATCTGTTTACAAAGTGGTCAACGATCTAGAGACAGCCTTGATCACACACCTGCTTCTTCCCGACTCACTTCTTCACAGGCAGCCGCTTTGCTACTTCAGACTCACTTTCTCAAGCTCTTGGATTCGATCATGAAGCCCTCCAATAACTTGATATTGGTTCGACCTTGAACCTTTCTACAATCATCCTTGGAAAGTAGACCCCTTTTGATACTTCAAAAGTTTCCTCTTCAACAGTTTGAAGTTGTCTTTTCTTCACACGGCTTGTGTTGGATCGATTTCCTTCGAGTTTCAAGCTTTGAGGATTTGCTTAAATATCTTTGAGAATATTTGCAGGTTTACTGACTTGAATATTACTTGCTTGTTCGTGGTTGTAACCTTTTCTCAATGAATTTCCTCGGCCTTTTATAGTGAACTTTCAAAAATGCCCGTTGTGGAGATAAGCTGATTTTCAAAATCACTTGTGTTCGATTGGCTTGTCTTTTGTTGGTCCTCAATCTTGAGATGTAGACCTTTCCTCGTATTAAATGAATGTGCGGCTTTTCGTGGTTCGACATGAGGTGCGATGCTTCCCATTGGTTTATTCCTTTTGCTCGCTTCTAGTGACAAACACTTTAAGACCTGGCAAAGATGGAGGTATTACTTATTTAAGTAATGTCCTTGACTTCGGCAACGGATTCATTTCGATTAAGTCCTCTTGGCAACTACCTTTTTCCCCCAGGTGACTTGAGTCCGCTCCAATCATTGGAAGACTCATCCATCACTTCAACTTGCGACTTGGCTTCTTGAGTTGACTTTGATTGTTTACACAAATAGTCCTCACCGATACACCTTCATCAAGTTCTTGATCTTCTTTCTTGGCCATACTCGGTTGTTCCACAAAGAGAAGTCTTCACTTGATCTTGATTGACTTCTTGTACTTCCAGCATAGTGACTTGACTCAGCTTTTCCACTTCTATCTATTACAATGAAAATTACAAAAAAAACGGTGCCAACTTCCTAGTTTAAGTTTTACATGGCATTCATCAAAATCTATAAAATAAATTTCCCAACAATTTCCCCCTTTTGATGATGCCAAAACTTAAAAGCAATAAACAATATGTAAACAACAAAGATACATACAGACAATGCAAAAGAACAAAGAATGTATGCGTAGAATCGATCGTTTTATTGATCATAGCATTCTTGTCCTTTACATGACTATTTACATTTTGTAGGTCCCAAGGGGTGTGAGTGTAAGGTTTAGAAGGGGGTTGAATAAACCTTACCAACTTTTCAAATTAGTCCTTTTAAAAATTCATAGTTAATACTTCACAGCTTGTGTCCTTGATGGACAACTAAGTTAGTTAATCAAGAGAGTTAGTTAGTCACTCAACGACTCGACGAGCCGTTGATAGAATAACTCAAATTGTTTTGACTAAAGACTTAACTCTACTGTGATTTGTTTTCGCGGAAGACTTAACACCCTTGAATAAAGTTAAGTTTGTTTTAATACTTGGTTTTAGCACTCGATTGATTATCAATTGGATAGCAAATTTATCGTGAGATAAATAAGATGCGAGAAATTAAAGTGATGAAATGTAAATGACACAATAAGTTTTTATAGAGGTTCAAGATGGGGTAATTCATCTACTCCTCTCTTCTCCAACTCCTGGAGGAATCCACTAAGTATTGATCAATATACGAGTGGTTAACGGTCCCGAGATACAAGTCTTGATCACACACAGTGACTTGATCCTTTGGGACTCGATCCGGAGATGCCTTGTCACGCACCTGGCTTCTCGTGCGACTCGCCTTCTTCACAGGGCGGTGCTTTGCTACTACAGCCCACTTACTTAAGCTTCTTGGATTTGATCACGAAGCCCTCCAAAACCTTGAGACTAGTTCGACCTTGAACCTTCCTACAATCCTCCGTGGAATGTAGACCCCTTGATTCTTCAAAAATTTCCTCTTCAACTGATTGAAGATATCTTTCCTTCACAGGTGAGTGTTGGATTGATTTCCTTCATAATGTAGGCTTGAGGATTGATCTTGAATGATTTGAGAATATATTAGGTTACTGATTCAAATGTTTGCTTGAATGTTCGTGGTTCGTGTAACCTTCTCTCGAGTTATTCCTCGGCCTTTTATAGTGATCTTTCAAAAATCGCTCGTTGAAGAGATAGGCTTATTTTTTAAAGTCACTTGTGGTCGTTGGCTTGTCTTGTTGCGATCCTTGGAATTTCCATTTCCTCGTATGAATGATTCTTGACTTTTTCGTAGTTCGACATGGTTCGATGCTTCCCCCATTGGTTTATTCCTTTTGCACGCTTCGAATCGAGCACTTCAAGAAATGCGATGGAGGTATTACTTGTTTAAGTAATTCTCTTGATTTACGTGCAACGGCTCTCTTTCGATTGTCTTGACTTGATCGCATTTTCTTAACTTCCCCTGGTGACTTAGTCGACTTCCAATCATTTGATGACTCTTCCATCACTTCAACCTTGAGACTTGGTCTTGAGTTGACTTGATCGATATTTCACTCACATCTCATCTCACCGCACCTTGATCGAGTTTCCGTCTTCTCTTCTTTGCCATACTCAATTTGCCTCGCGAGTATTCCTTCTAGTCTCCGGTTGTCTTCTTGCATGTTTAGGCATAGGCCGACTTAACTCACTTGACCAAATTATCTATTACAATGCAATTTACAACAAAAATGGGGTGCCAACTTCCTATTCTAAGTTTTACATGGCATTCATCAAAATCTACAAAATAATTTCCCAACAATTTCCCTCTTTTTGATGATGCCAAAACTTAAAACATTCATACAATTATTTCACAAAAAGATACATACAAACAAATGTAGAACTACATAATGTATGTTTAGAATCGATCTTTTATTGATCATAACATTCTTGTTCTTTACATAGTCATTTCTGAGTGTATCGAGTTTAAGCCTAAAAAAATTATATCGGAGTTTAAACGAGGCTTAGACTAACCATGTCACATTTCTATATCTACTCACGTATAGAAATTGCATAATTTTATTCAACGTCTGTAAGACTTACATAAAGTGTATTTACATAGTGAAATACATGAAGGGGTGGACAACAACACTTCATGTCCTTCGCTTATCCTTCTTTAACTTCTTCACTCTGTCATCTTCGACCTTTTTCTCTTTTTCTCATCTTGACCTTCTTCTTCTTCTTTTCATACGCCTTTCCTGCGCCTTCATCTCTTCTTAGTTTTTCTTGTCTTTCCTCCCACAAATTGAGTTTGTCTTTTATTTTCTTCTTCAATTCTCTTAACATACTCGGTATTGTTCTTTGCCACTTGCGGGTTGGCTACTTCGTCAAATCCAGCCCAATAGATCCCTCCTTTCCTTTCTTGCCTCGAATCTATGTACTCAATGTTTTTGGGCGGAGTTCTAGGTCCGAAACCTCTTCCTCCACCATCGCTTCTTCCTCTCGCCTGCAGGCGTGTATTATCTTGGGGCTTCTTTTTCCCGCTAAGTGACCACAGAGAGGATCGCCAATGGTTTCTTTCACTGTTCTTCACATAATGTGAGACCTTTTTCCTAGTACAAATCCCCGGCTTGAGCCATGGACATGTATGCGAAATAACCTTCGGGATGCGAGTGTCTTGAATTCATCAACGATCTTGCTCGGTTCCGATCCGAAATGGCATAGGTTTCTCTGTTTATTGGAATGCCTCCATGTTGTTTTGAATATCCATAACTCGGGCATTCATCCTTCCTTCCACTTCCTCCATCCCTACTTCAACTGTCTTTCTCTTTTCGACCATTGATACATCGTGTGTTGGAGTGGCGAGTCACCGGGAGTTTGCTCATAATATCACCGTGACAAGACCTTGTTGGGGGTTTTAGCAATCATCAAGGCCACATCTTTCGAACCTTCCCCTCAACAGACTTCCTTTTCTTCTCTCTTATTACTTCTCACTTGTCTTTCCTTCACAAATGCTTCTTCTTCTCGACTCGAGCAGAGATCCTTCAGCGCCTTTGAGGACTTTAGGTATTCCTCTTCCCCCTTTTTGGCATCATCAAATGAGAGAGGAAGCCTGAAACAAGCTAGCAAGCGGAAGTCTTAGTCTCGATAGTTGAGTTACGCCCGAATCTGGCTGAGTAAGTCGCACGAAACTCGGAGCGGGTGGCGTTGGATTCACTTGCTACCAACTTCATCTCAGCCATGAGAAGACTGAATTTTCGATCCATATTCTCTTCCACACGCGAGAGCTCGTTCTTATTATGTTCACGCAGCGCTTTATCTCGTGGTATGAGATTCATGCATTTGTTCAATGTGCTCTTGCAATTTTGTCTTTGCATCGGCATTCTCACCCCCCGGACTAACAACTTGTTGAACAATGTCCTGAAATATCGAGCTTGTTCCACACGCATTGTTTCTTTGTTGTTGCCACCACTCACGGATTCTGACTATTATGCCTCTCAAATCAGCAGTGAGGTTGGCGTCCCTGTTATCCAACCTCATGTCCAGTGAGGCCTGGTGCCTCTCCATCCGTTCAATCTCAGCAAATAGGGCTTTGAACACCTCCCGAACTTCAACTTGCTCCTCTGTTTCACTGACGGCCAAGCAGCGTCAAAGTCATAGTTAGCTGGAACAATGGTGTCTGATGGAATGACAGGATCAGGTCTGTGGAAGCGCTCGCGATCTTTGTCTGATTCTTCAGGGAGGTCAGGTACCTCCAAGGAGAAGGGAAATGATTCTACGAAAGGATCATCACGGGCAACTGGAATCTGTTCAATGATAAGCGGTGCTCGTGAAGTCCCTTGAGGAGTCGAACCTCGCGCAGGGAGCTGCGCGTGGACTCTGTTTCAGCTGTGGTCTGTTGTGAAGTCGACCCGACTTGCCGAGCCTCACTGTCTCAACAGACTTCGTCGGTCTCACTGGTTTATCCAAATGAGTTGATAGTCCTCGGCCTTATCGGAGCGTCATCGTGACGATGATGAGATTTCCATGGGTGGCTCATCATCAAAGTTGAATGATTGGCGAGTAGTCTTGAGGTTAGACTTACTCGTGGTTGGAACATCCTCACCGAGTCTTTGGGATCGATCCACGGGGGGATGACTCGACTTCATCGTCTCTCCTTTCGATCCTAGAAAGGTTACATCGAGGATTATCCTGGGAATCGTGAAGAGCACTTATCTCTTTTTCGGATGGATCAATAATAGCGGGAGGGATGTTACGTGCTTCGGTTTCTCTACCCCGGGAAGTCTCAACCTACCGTTGGCCTTCATTACCTCCTGTAGTCTCAATCTGCGGCGAGGCCTTGGACATCCCTTTCGACGTGTGTGTTGTGTCTTGGGGTCTTCGTGGTGGCATCCAATGGAGTCTCAACTCCATGGATTGCACTTTCATCGCCAGTGTTAACTCCCGGGCGATTCTTTCATGTGCCTCGATTGCATCGGCGTCATTATTAACTGCAGAGCGATTTGCACTTCAAATGAGATCAGTCAACTGCCTCGAGCCTCATCGATGACAACTTGTGTGGATTTTGTGATTGTTCTTTCTCCACTTCGCCTCCTAAATTCATTGTGGAGTCACCGCAACATCCTCCGACCTTCTTTGCCGGAGGAGGAGTTTCCCCCTCGGTGCACACCACCGAGTGACTTGGAATGGGATCACTCGTCTCCGGACTCCGGTTGTTCCCACTCGAGTATTCAGCCCGTTGGGGCGTGGTAAGACACCTTCATTAGGGGTTGGCTCGATTGGGGTCCCCACTATCCCGTTTCATCGCCGATTCCTGTTAACACCTTCCTCTCGAATGAGCTGGGAAGTGGTGGCGGGGACAACAGGCAATATGTTGCACCACTCCCATTGGGTCTATTTCACCGTGATTTGGAGGACTCTCCTGGTCCCTCCATCATTCTTTGCTCATGTAGGATTCTCGGACTCTCGCATTGCTTGCTGCATTTGCAACTCTTCGTGGCGAAAGAACAGGTCCGGATCCTCATCACTTTCGAGAGGACGTCAAAGTGAGAGTGTTTATGATCGGTGGTGCCGGTGAGAGGAAGATGTTGTCCTTCTCACGTGCTTCGCATCCTCACCGCTTTAGCCCGTTCGTTTTCTTTTTCGAATCTGCAGATATTTGATGCAATTATCCTCATCAAGGGCTTGCGGACATTGTGTCCACCTCAAGAAACCCAAGAGTTCTTGTTCTCGGAATGAACTCGGATTTTCAAACCGCACTCGGATAGGCTCACTTCCATTTTCTCCACTCTCGAGACGATTTTGGATGTCTCGAATACAATGGAGAGTACATGATTACATCGTCTTCATCGATCTCTTGCTTGCCCTCGTTTCCGGGATTAAGGGTAGCGAGACTTTCTTTGCTCAACATCTTGATAGCCTCTTGCACGGTGGAGAAACAACCCTGTCCAACAGGTGATTCGATTGTCTCGGCTATTCCTTGTTCCTCGGTTGTTCTGTCTACAATCGGGTCTTGAGATTCTTTCTGCTGATTGTCATCCAGACTTGGTTGTTTCATCGATCACGTCTGGAGACTCTACTTCTCCGGCCAGCCTCTCGAGTATCTTCTCTAGTTGAGTGGGTGACTCGGCCCGGTTTCTCAAGCTCGGGCGCTTGAAAATTCTTCTCCTTATTTTTGTTTGTACCGAGGGATTTGGTTCGGATATGGTTTCTTCAATCTCACGGGCGGCGGGGGCGTCTTTGTTATCTTCTTCTCGAGGAGCTGTCATCTTGGCTTATCGATTCTCCTTTTCTTGACGACCGGAGAAGGTATTTGAGATTACTTCTCCGCTACGGCCGCAGGGTAGGAGACACTTTGCGGGGGCGGTGACTTGGCCGAGGGGCGGCGATTTCTTTTTCTTTGTGCGCCGATAGGTTTGATTCGAACATCCTCTTGTTTACATGGAATGCCTTTCCATGTCGAAGAGGGACTTTTTTGCCTCCATCGGTCGGCTAATCACCGGGCCGTATCCTAGGGAACCTCCAAACATTCCATCCTTCTTGAAGGATTTGTTCCCAACGTTAAGCGGCAGAGTCTATAGACAAACTCAGCCAGTTCACTTCACTTTTTTCTTCAATGATCGCGGCCATTACGATCAACTTTGCTTTGACAGTGGTCAAAGCCGCCAAATTTGATATCTATGCTTTTGGCAACGATGTCCGGCAATTTGTGGTAGTCCTCCTTCAAAGACCTCTTATTAGTAGTGTAGACTACTTTCTCAAAGATAGTCGGACTTGGCTACTTCCTTCCAAGTAGCAATCAGTCAACATCGCTTCATTAATTTCCGACACTCCTTCCGCCGTAAATAAGCATTGTTCGCCAAATCCTTGGCGTGAATGATGAACTCCTTTACATGAACAGAGGACTTGATGCCCTCATCGTGAACCTCGGCGTTCACGTAGAATTGTGCGACCTCTTCCACATAGGTCATCGGAAACTCCAACGTCGAAACGGTTTTACACCGACGCGTTTCCAATTTCTCGGCAATTTTCTTCACTAGGGTGTCGTCGGACCCTTGTTTCACCATACCATCGAAATCCACAAAGAGACCCGGTGTGGATTTGCTTTCCTAGCTTGACAAAATCATGAGTGGATGCCATTTCTCGATTTTTGCCGAACGAAATTTAGAAAATGATCTCGAGGATTGAAAGGGTTTTGAGAGAGAATATTTGCTTTTGCTTTCGAGAGAGATGAACAGTTTTGGTAAAGTGTGAGAGAAACGGGCGAAAATGGTTTAAGTATGGTTCATGAAAGGACGTGCGGGTGGTTTTGAAATGTGATCAAAATCAACGGCTTAGATCTTGCACGCCAATTTGCATTTAATGTCTCGTATTTATTACGGCATTTATATCCAATCATAAGCTTGGTGTGCGGCTTTTGCCTCACACGCTCATAATTATCTTGACGTCATTCTTAAAAACATTCTGCTTAGTAAAAACGCATTGCGTTTTTGTCACTTTGCTCATAAATGACTCGGCTTGTCCCTTAGCCGATTTAACTCTTCTCTCTCGCATGTAAATACTCACCGGTGTCACTAACCCGTAATCTGTCTTTCCGATCTGGTGATTCACTTAGGCGATTTAAGAGTTCACTCTTTTTCCTCTTTTTCGTGTTTCATTTCTTTTCTTTGAGTCCTCTCGAGTGTCAACTCACTCAATTAATCCTAACTCATGCTTGAGTTCTTCAAATCTTGACTCACATAATGGTTTTGTGAATATGTCGATAACCGCTTATCGCTTGAAATATATTCCAATGTGATGTCCTTCTTTTCAACATGATCTCTTATGAAGTGATATCGACATCGATATGCTTTGTTCTTGAGTGCAACACAGATTCTAAGTGATTGCAATTGCACTTGTGTTATCACACATGATTGGAATTTTCTTTTCTTCAACTTCATAGTCTCTCGATTCTTTGTCTCATCCATAGGACTTGGGCACAAATACCGCTGCCTATGTATTCTCCGCTTGATTGTGGAGGTGGCTATTGAATTTTGCTTTTTGCTAAACCAGAAATTAGCCTATTTCCAAGCATTTGACATGTGCCTCGAGGTGCTCTTCTGTCAACTCTACATCCAAAGATAGTCGAGTCTGAATAGCCAATTAGCTTGAATCCACCTTCCTTTGGATACCATAAGCCAACTTCTTGGCTTCCTTCAAATATCTCAAGATCCTCTTGCCGCAAATCATGTGGCTTTCTTTTGGAAGCAGATTGAAATCTTGCACATACACCTACAAAGAAAGTGATGTCCGCTTCTTTGTGATATAAAGCAATGATCCAATAAGTGCTCAGTATCTTGTTTGATCTACAACTTGCCATCCGCATCCATATCCATTTTGATGATGTATTTATTGGTATTTTCACGAAGACTTCTCTTCCATACCAAATTTCTTCATTAAATCTCTGGTGTATTTTGTCGACTTATGAAGGTTCCATCCTTCACTGTTTCACTTGAGTCCAAGGAAGAATGTCGACTCTCCCATCATGCTCATTTCGAACCTTCTTTGCATGAGGTTTGAAAATTTATCACACAGACTCTTTGTTTGTGGATCCAAAAATGATGTCATCCACATATATTTGAACAAGCAAGATGCCCTTCCTGTCTTGAATTAAGAGTGTTCTATCCACTTTTCCTTTTATGAATCCATTCTCAATCGGGAATTGTGATAATGTATCATACCATGCTTTGGGTGCTGTTTCAATCCATATACAACTTTCTTGAGTTTGTATACCTTATCTCCAAGAAGGTTCAACATATACTTCTTCTTCCAATAAACCATTAAGGAATGCACTCTTTACATCCATTTGATATACAATAAAATTCTTGTGAGTCTGCATAGGCAAGAAACATCCTTATAGCTTCCAATCTTGCTACAGGAGCAAAAGTTTCATCAAAATTTATTCCTTCTTCTTGGCAATATCCTTTGGCTACCAATCTTGCTTTGTTTCTTACCACGTAAACTTCCTCATTCATCTTGTTTCGAATACCCATTTAGTGCCAATAACATTTTGATGGGTAGGTCTTTGAACCAGTTCCCACACTTTATTTCTTTCAAACCGATTCACTCTTCTTGCATGGCTTGAATCCAATGTGTGTCATCCAATGCTTGTGACACATCTTTAGGCTCTATTTGTGAGATGAAGCGGTAAACATTGCTTCTTGTTGAGTTTTGGATCTCGTTTTGACACCTTCTCTTACATCTCCAATGACTAGTTACTCGTGGATGGTCTCTCGGCCATCTTACATCGGGTTGGAGTAAGTTAGGCCGGATTGATCGTCTTGCGGTGTGTTGCTTTGATCGGCTCTCTCGTCATCACTTAGCTGCAGATTTTCCCGGTGCTTTTGAGAGTCGACTATCTCATCTTCATCCGGTTTATAATTTGACTTGGCTTGACATAGGGACTCTTACGCATGGTTGGTTGATTCACTTATCATGACTCTTCAATGTCTTCTCCATTTACATTTGGCTCATTAAACACCACATGAATGGATTCCTCTGTAACCATAGTCCTCTTGTTGAGTATTCTCAGTAGGCTTTGCTTTGGTGAGTATCCCAAGAAGATACCTTCATCGACTTTAGCATCAAAAGCCTTTAAATTATCTTTGCCATTGTTATGGATGAAGCATTTGCATCAAAATATTCTAAAATATGCAACATTTGGCTTTCTCCTGTCCAAATCTCATAGAGAGTCTTTGTCAAATTTGTTTGTTTATCATGCATCTATTTTGAGTATAGCATCTTTGTGTTTATTGCTTGACCCAAAATCTTTTAGGTAGCCCCGCTTGACTAACATGGTCCTTCTTTGCTTCTTTTAGAGTTCTGTTCCTTCTTTCGCAACTCCATTTTGTTGTGGAGTCCTTGCTTGCGAGATAATTCATGACCAATACCATTTTCAATACAAGATGGTGAGTGATTATACCATTGACAAACTCGGTTCCTCACGAGATCTTATTTTGATAATGGTTTGACTTTTCTCATTTTGAATCATCTTCATCACCGTGTGGTAGTTTCTGCAGAGTTTCTTTCTTCTTACACATGAATATTGTCCATGTATATCTTGAGTAGTCATCTACTACCACTAAGGTGTATTTCTTCCCACTTATGCTAGGTGGTTCAATGGACCAAATAGATCCATATGTAGCAGTGTGCAATATTCTTGTTGAAGATGGACATGTCTTTTCTTTGAATGATGATTTGATTTGTTTTCCCTTCGGCATGCATCACATATACTCTCCTTCTTGTATCTTCGAGTCCGAAGTCCTTCCACAAGATTGCTTCCAGCAAGCTTGTTAATTGTTTTGAAATTGGGTGACTCGACTTTTCTTGTGCCCGCAACTTGATTCATTGTGCTCTTTGCTATGACAGTGCTTGGTGTTGCGATTAACCAATCCACGACATACATGTTCTTTTGTCGCATCCTTGCAACACAACTTCATTTGATTCAAGATCCTTGATTTGGCATATACCCATGTTAAATCCAACATTATAACCCTTGTCACGAGTTGGTGATGCTTAGCAAGTTGAAGTTGAGTCCTTCAACATATGCAACATCCGTGATTTCTAATCCATTTTTCTTGATGGATCCAATGCCTCTTATTTCTCCTGGAGCTTCATTTCCTCCAAATATGACTTTTGCACCTCGACTTCCTTGAATTTTGACAGATTTGTCTTGTTTCTGTCATGTGTCCGGAACAACCACTATCCATGTACCAGGTTTCTTGTCACTCACTGTTCCTTGAACTGCAATCAAGAAAATTAAGTTTTAGGTACCCATACTTGCCTGGTCCCGAGGGGTTAGTGTTGTAAGATGATCCAACCAACCTATAGCCAAATGATTTGACTCTAAGGGGTTGCCATCTATCGTGTCATAATCATAATTAATTTTGGCAAACCGCTGGGGGTTCTAGGTTCATACAATGTCTCTTTTATCTCAGTATGCATGTGTATGTGTTTTAGCAATTGCCTTCTTTGGGTAGTTGTGATATCTCTGAGTGTAGTGCCTAGGTGCATATGTGTCTTTGATGAAAGCTCATGTGCCCTTGGAATGACCTTTCTTTGAGTTCTAGGCCTTTGCCATTTGGGCTTATATTCTATAGGTCTTTGGATAGTTCACATTATTCCAATCAACTTGGCTTGGGTACTCTCTACCATTCCCTTCATATGTGTTTCTTTTATAACACTTCGGGGTTTTTGGTAGCTCTGTTTCTTCTTTACTGAGTATCTCTGTTTGGAGTTTGCTTTGAGGAACTTGATCGATTTCTTCTCACCGTCCTCTCAAGACACTCAATCGGTTGTTTTCCTTTTCCTCTATAACCAAGGCCAGTTTGCTTGTGATTGTGCTTTGGAATAAATGTGTGTACACCATTTGGAGTTTTGGATTGTTGAGATACTTCATTACTTGAAGATCCTTTTTCCAAAATCACTTTTGGAGCTTGACATAGCACAGAGGAATTAAATCCTAAGCCTGTCTTGTCTCCACATTCTCTTTGACTCATAATAAGATCATCCAATGATTTAGATGCCTTAGTGAATGAGGCAATCACATTTTTGAGGTTATTTTCCCTCTTTTTTATAGCGACTATCTCTCGCTTATTAGCTTAGCATTTTCAGCCTTTAGACTTTCATTCTCATCGGCTATTTGACTTAGAGTACTCGGCTCCTTAGTCGGGTTGTGAGTTTTGCTCTTGAGTAGGCTGTTTGCCTCATTTAGTAGTGTGTGTGAGGATTTAATATGTTCAAAATCTTTCATCATTTTGCCTAATGAGTCATAAAGATCGAGTGGGTGATGAAGTGTGTGTGTTACGATCACTATCACTAGAATCGAGAGTGATGAATTAGAGTGTACCTCATCTTCTTGATCGAGGTTGGTTTTGTTCCTTGGCCATCAAACGGATCAAGGCTTCTTCTTCGAGTCACTTGAGTAGTCGACTTCACTACTCGTGAATCACCAGTGTCTTTTGACTTGGCTGTCTCGGCGATCTCTGCACCAACATTGCCTTTTTTTTTCTTGTCTTCTTTCTCTCAAGACCTTTCTTTCTTCTTCATTCATGTATTTGTTGACTACAGGATATGGGCAATCAATGGCATAGTGACCTGGTTGCACTGCAGATTACAAGATAGATTTTCGACCTTTTAATCATCTCTTTCCATTCTTGGATTGTCGACCCTTTGATATTCAATTTTTGATGCTCTGTTTTCTTGGTTGACCTATCTTCCCTTGACTTGGAGGGAGCCGAGTGTCTTCGGAGGATTCGCCTTGCCTCTCTTGTAGTTCTTCTCAAGAACTTGTTAAACCTTTTAACCATCGGGGCTATTTCCTCTTAGTCAATGACTTCTTTGACCTCGGCTCTCTTGCCATCCTTAACAATTAGAGCGATTGTTTTGGGCACAAAATGTCTCCTCCAGTCTTTTCTTCTCGGCTCAAATTCATAGGCTTTGAGATCGAGAATAGCTCATGGTTGGATGTCTTGGATAGGTCCATGGAATGTCTTAGTGCCATGACCTTCATTTCCCATTCAGCTGGGAGACTTCTTAGAATCTTCATACACATTTCCTTCTGTGTATATTCTTTTCCAAGTGCAGATAGCTCGTTGGTAATTTCTATGAACCGAGCATCCAGTTGATCTAAGGTCTCTCTGCGATCATTTTGAAATTCTCAAATTTAAATGACAAAGAACCGATAGTTTATTTTCCTTGATTTGCTCTGAGCCTTCACAAATCAATGTTAGCTTGTCCCAGATTTCTTTAGCCGTTTTGCATGATTTGACTTTATTGAACATGGCTTTGTCCAAGGTTTTGTAAAGAATGTCCTTGGCCACATTATCCAAGTTATATCTTTTTCTGTCATCATTTGTCCATTCAGCTCTTGGTTTTTCAACCATCACCGTGTCCGGGAGCAACATCCTCTTCACCTTCAATTTGCACTCTTCTTCAGTGCGTTCACTTTTAAAATTTACAGTGGCCCATCCTCTATCACTATCCACATCTCATCGTGTAATGCGGATAGATGAGCACATATACTGAATTTTCCAATCATCAAATTCTTCAATTGTGAACATAGGGATGCGTGTCAAATTTGCTTCCATGATAATAACTTTTCTTTGGTAAAAAAAAGGTTTTGAAAGATCAAGTACTAAAACAGACTTTGAAAAACTTGGAGATCTAGTTCGAGAACCGTCTGCGGAAGGCTCAATGAACCAACCGCTCCGATACCACTTGTAGGTCCCAAGGGGTGTGAGTGTAGGGTTTAGAAGGGGGTTGAATAAACATTACCAACTTTTCAAATTAGTCCTTTTTAAAAATTCGAGTTAATACTTCACGGATGTGTCCTTGATGGACAGCTAAGTTAATTAATCAGAGTTAGTCACTCAACGGACTGATCGAGCTGTTGATAGAATAACTCAAATTGTTTTGACTAAAGACTTAACTCTACTGTGATTTGTTTTATTGAAGAAGACTTAACACCCTTGAATAATGTTAAGTTTGTTTTAATACTTGGTTTTAGCACTCGATTGATTATCAATTGGATAGCAAATTTATCAAGAGATAAAATAAGATGCGAGAAATTAAAGTCTTAAATGTAAATGACACAATAAGTTTTTATAGAGGTTCAAAGATGGGGTAATTCTTCTACTCCTCTCTTCTCCAACTCCCGGAGGAATCCACTAAGTATTGATCAATATACAGAGTGGTTAACGATCCGATACAAGTCTTGATCACACAAATGACTTGATCCTTTGGGACTCGATCCGGAGATGCCTTGTCACGCAGCCTAGCTTCTCGTGCACGACTCGAACTTCTTCACAGGCAAATGCGCTTTGCTACTACAAACCCACTTGCTCAAGCTTCTTGGATTTGATCACGAAGCCCTCCAAAACTTGAGATCGGTTCGACCTTGAACCTTCCAACAATCCTCCGTGGAATGTAGACCCCTTGATTCTTCAAAAATTTCCTCTTCAACTGATTGAAGTTATCTTTCCTTCACATGTGAGTGTTGGATTGATTTCCTTCGTAATGTAGGCTTGAGGATTGATCTTGAATGATTTGAGAATATATTAGGTTACAGTTCAAATGTTTGCTTGAATGTTCGTGGTTCAGGTAACCTTCTCTCAGAGTTATTCCTCGGCCTTTTATAGTGATCTTTCAAAAATCTACCCGTTGAAGAGATAGCTTATTTTTAAAGTCACTTGTGGTCGTTGGCTTGTCTTGTTGCGATCCTTGGAATTTCCATTTCCTCGTATGAATGATTCTTGACTTTTCGTAGTTCGACATGGTGCGATGCTTCCCATTTGTTTATTCCTTTTGCACGCTTCGAACTGAGCACTTCAAGAAAGGCGAGATGGAGGTATTACTTGTTTAAGTAATTTTCTTGATTTCTCAGCGGATCTCTTTCGATTGTCTTGACTTGATGCATTTTCTTAACTTCCCCGGTGACTTGAGTCAGCTTCCAATCATTTGATGACTCTTCTCTCACTTCAACCTTGAGACTTGGCTGTCTTGAGTTGACTCGATACTTCACTCACCGCATCTCACCGCACCTTCGAGTTTCGTCTTCTCTTCTTTTTGCCATACTCACCGCCTCAGCTGAGTCTTCCTTCTAGTCTCCGGTTGTCTTCTTGCATGTTTAGGCATAGTGACTTAACTCGCTTGACCCCCTATCTATTACAATGCAATTTACAACAAAAATGGTGTGCCAACTTCCTATTCTAAGTTTTACATGGCATTCATCAAAATCTACAAAATAATTTCCCAATACATTTAGTATCGAGCATTCTATATCAAAGCAAAATACGTACATCTATTCTAGGATATAAATACAGAGTGAAAATTACGAACACTTCACTAAGTATACAGATGACTTACAAAAATGTATTTACCTAAGTAAAATACATGAAGGGTTCACAAAGAACACTTCATCGCCTTCGCGCCTCCTTCTTTCCTCTTCTTCACTCTGTCAAATCATCGCTCTCTCTTTCTTTTTCTTTCTTCTTCACCGCTTTACGCTTCTTTTCATAAGCTCTTTTAGGAGCATCATCCTTCCACTTCCTCTCGAGCCATTGCTCTGTTTGCCTTTCGTTTCTCTTCTTCCTCGTCTTCTCACGGCTTGACATTCTTCCTAGCCACCTCCATTTGCTACTTCATCATACCTAGCCCAAGTAGAGTCTCCCTTTCTTTCCGGGATCCATATATTTGATGTTCTTGGGTCTTGGACGAGGTTGAAAGCCTCTTCCTCCACCACTTCTTCCTCCTCCTCTCGGGTGTATATTTGTCAGAGTCTTCGCTTACCAATGGTTCTGGTTGCCGTAGTCTCGCCGCTTATCGCTTTCTTCGCACAATTTAAGACCCTTCTCCCAAGATAGATCCCATGCTTGGGCTCTGACATCTTTTGGAAATAACCTTCGGATTCGAGCATCTTGAATTCTTCAATCGATCTTGGATCGGATCCATTGTCGGTATGGCATCTTGATCCTTTCTCTTGAATGCCGTCGTATTATTTCAATACTTCTTCGATGCGGGCATCCGTCTTCTTGTCGAACTCTACCATCCCTTCTTCTACAATTCGCCTTCTCTCCGACATTGGCATAGCAAAGTATTCGATCGGGGTCACCGGAAGTTTGCTTGATAATTGAGGCCGTAACATGACCTGTTTGAGGGTTTCAATCATTAAAAGTTCCCCTCAAATTTGCTTTTCCCTTCTTCTTCGACTCATCATTTTGGCTTGGACTCTTTCAACTTTTCTTCTTTTAAACTCCTTAGAGACTCCTCTTCCCCCTTTTTGGCATCATCAAAGGAAAGAAGGACCCGGGGAACATGCTGCGAGCATAAAGTTGAGTCTGGCGAGCGCGAATTCTGTTTGGAGTCTGTTTCACGTAAGCCGTCCGAAATTCGAACGAGTGGCTTTGGACTCGGCTGCCACCAATTTCATTTCAGCCATGAGAAGGCTGAATTTTGCATTCATAGTCTCTTCAAGTCATAAAATTTGTTTTCTCCGAAATTCATGCAAGTAGCTCCATTTGTTTTTGTGAGAGGCATGCAACCTCTCAATATATTCTCGCATTGTATGCCTTTCAAGTGTTGTCGATGCTCCAAACAAGCATTTTATTGTATAACGCCTTAAAAAAGTGAACTTGCTCGTATCGCATGGCACTCTGCCGTTGAGACCACTCCCCGATCCTTACCACTATCCCTCTCAAATCCGCTATGAAGGTGGCATCTCTATTGTCCATTCGTAAGTCTAGTGAGACTTGGTGCCGTTTGATCTTCTCAATTTCTTCACGGATCTTCTTGAAAACTTCACGAATCTCACTGTCTCACTTGATTCACCGTGCCATTCCGCATCAAAGTCAAAGTTTGCTAGCACAATAGAGTCGGTAGGAATTACGGGATCTTCTCGTCACATGAATCATCGCTCTTTTTAGCGATCTCTTCCTCTAGCTCGAGCAATTCGATAGAAAAGGGAAATACTTGTTCAAAAGCATCATCTCGCACATATGGCATTGTTTGTGCGGTTTGTGCTTGTGAAGTTTCTAGTGGAGTCGTTACTCTTCGCAAATCGTGGAGCTGCGCAGAGATGACTCGGTTTAAGCTAAAGCATTTGGAATGTGTTGCCCAATCGACGAGCCTCACTGTCTTAACCTTCTTCGGTCTCGATGGATTTCTCTAAATGAATTACGGATCCTCTCATTGTAACATCAAGATCATCGGATGATGATGAAACTTGGAGGCTTGGTTCATCATCGAAATTGAATGTTTGATGAGCGACTTTGTAAATGGATGACTCGTATTCTTGAGAACATCCTCACCGGGTCCTTTTGATGTGCAACGAGTGTGGACTCGGCTTCATCTTCGAACCCCATAAATGATATGTCGGGATTCTCCGAGTCATGAAGTGCGCTTATCTCCTTCTCGGACTCAACACTTTGAATAGGAGGAATGTTCTAAATCTCTTGAGCTTTACCCGGGGAGGTCTCAACTTCCCTCGGGCCTTCAATACCTCCAAAGAAAGTCTCAATTGCGGCGAGGCCTTCAATATTCCCTTCGACAATCGCTTGTCTTAGGGTCTTGAAGATTGCATCCATAAGAGTCTCAACCCCTTGGATTGCACTTTCATTGCCCAGTGTTAACTCTAGGGCATATCCATCCTCCTTGCCTCATTTGTAGGAATAGTGTCATCGACCTTCAAAGTAGATGACACTTTCACCGGGACAGACTCAACTCGTCCGAGCCTCGTTAATGTCACTGTTGTTGGGTTGTTTTTTAGATTCCACTTCGCCACCTTTCTTCAAAAGAGAGTCATCTGCAGCATCCTCCGACCTTGCTGCGGTGGAGTGAGTTTCCCCCATTAGGCACACACCACCGAGTGAGTGATTATGGGGTCACTCTTCTCCGGACTTTCGGCTTCTTCCATTGAGTGCTCACGGCCGGGCGGTGGTAAAACACCTTGATGGGGTTGGCTCAACTTGGGTGCCCAAAGTCCCGGTTTCATTGCCAATTCCTTGGACCCATCCTCCGATCATCTGACGAGACGTAGCTACAACGATGTCCGTGGCAATATGCTCGCACTACTCCCAAAGGGTCTATTTGCGGGAGAGATTGTGAGGACTCTCCTGGTCCTTCAAGTAATTGTTGCTCATGCATTAGCCTGAATCCCATAGGGCTTGATGCATGTCTCGACTTCTCTGTTGCGCAATAGGATCCCATATCTTCATCACTCTCGAGAACTCATCCAAATGAGGGTGAGTGTGTTCAGGAGTTCCATGTAAACATATCTTGGCTTTTTCTAATGCACGGGCCTCCTCTTCACTCTGTCTTTCTCATCTGCGCTTCATGATGCGGAGGAGATCCAGGCATTGTCTTCGTCGAGGGCCTGTTTGACAAGATTAATGCCCGGAAAATGGAGTTATTCTTCCTCTTCTTCAATGTACTCGGGTGAGTGAACTTCACCCTTGAGTGATCAAACTTCCATGCTCTCCATTCCCGAGACGTCTCTAAATATATGGATACAGAGGAGAGTACATAATGATATCATCATCATCATCATCATGTTCATCTTCTTCTCCTCCTTTTTATGGAATAAGAGGTAAGTCATGTCAGCTCTTCTCCTTCAAAGAAGATGGCAGTGGAGAGACAACGTTTTCAATGGGATGTTCGATTGTCTCGGCTACGTCACTTCCTCAGTGTCGGCCTTGGTGAGTCTTGAGTAGGCCTCTGCGATCACCTCAGCAGACTTGGCTTGATCATCAATCACTTCAGAGATCGCACTTCCGAGTTTCAGCATCTCGGATGCTTTCTCAGTGAGTGAGACTCAGTTGTCTTCTCTAATTCGAGACCGCCTAACCAGTCTTCTTCTCTTGTGTAGCAGGGGAACCTCTGTTCAATATCCTCGTTTCATCAAAAGTGAAGGCTTTCTCAATTTCCTTGAGGCTGCTTTGCCTTTCGTGGCCTGGTAGTTCTTTTTCTTCCGTATGGCCGGAGAAGGGATTTGGGTTTCCTTCTCGGCCTCGGCTGCAGGGTCGGGAGACACGGCTACGGGGCGGCGACTCGGCTGCAGGGGCGGGGGCATCCTTTTTCTTAGGCTGCAGGCGCCTTTCTTCTTCACAAATGCGGGGCGCTTTCTTCTTCACAAATTATTCCTCGGGTTCAAATGATTCCTCCTCACTTGTATCAACTTTCTTTGCGTGGGCTCTCTTCCTGGGCTCCATAGAGGTTCACCCTGGACATCTTCTTGTTGACATGGAAGGGTTTTCCATGTCGATGGGGAATGCCCTTCACTTCCTTGAACGATTTATTCACAATATTTTGGCGAGTCTATTGTACACGAACTCAGCCAGGTTGACTTTCTTGCCTTGCATGATCGCGGCCATGACGATCGGCTTAGTCTTGGACAAACGATTAAAGCTTCCAAACTTCATGTCTACACACTTGGAGACGACTTCCATCAACTTATGATAGTCATCGTTCAGCAATTTCTTCTCACTGTGTAGACCATCTTAGCAAAGACACACTCGGTTTGGTCGCTTTCTCCATGCGGCTGACCAAATCAACATCGGCTTCACCAATCTCCTTCATGCCTTGAGATGGCAACAAGCGATTGCTCGCAAGGTCCTTAGCATTTATCATAATGTCCTTGCGGTGGACGAAGACTTGATCCTTCGTCCCCGCGCTTCAGCGTTAACATAAAACTGCGCTACCTCCTCGAGATAGGTATGTGAGTATTCTAAAGTCGAAAAGCCTTGAGACCTGACTTTTCTAGCATTTCGTGATTTTCTTAACAAGGGTTTCATCGGAACCCCCGCTTCACCATGCCTTCGAAATCCGACGATCCTAAGTGGATTTGCTTCGATAGCTTGACGAAATCAAACTTAGGTGCCATTTCCGAGATTTTTACCGATTAAAACTTGACGAGCTTGCTTGAGGACACTTAGGGTTTGCGAGAGAGAAAAAGCTTGCTTTCTTTTTGCTTGAAGATGAACAGGTTTTTCGAGTGAGAGAGAAAAGGAAAAAATGGATATATAAGGGTTATGAAAGGACTTGTCTTTGGTTTTGAATTTTTGATCAAAATCAACGGCTTAGATTTAAGCACGTCAAACCGCATTTAATGCGGCAACATTTATATCCAATCATATGCTTATTTGTCGGCAGCTTTTGACCGTCATTATTATCTTGTCGACGTCATCCTTAAAAAGTTCCCGCTTATTAAAAATGATGCGTTTTTGTCACTTAGCTTATAAATGACCCAGACTTATATCAAAAATGACTTAACTCTACTTCTCTCCTTTCATTTAGTGACTCAAATTTGTCTAACTCTATACAGACTTACTTTCCGACATAGCTATTTCACATGATTAATTCGTGAAACTTGTTCAATTTTCATCTTCTCATCTTCCATCTCTTCCGTTGAGTCTTCTAAGTGTCAACTCAACTCAATTAACCCTAGCTCATTCTTAAGCTCATCAAATCTTGACTCACATAGGGGTTTAGTGAATATATCAACTAGTTTGCTTATCGCTTGAGATATATTCCAAAGTGATGTCTTTATTTTCAACATGATCTCTTATGAAATGATATCGACATCAATGTGCTTTGTTCTTGAATGCAACACGGGATTCGAGTGATTGCAATAGCACTGTTGTTGTCACACATAATTGGAATCTCTTTTTCTTCAATCTAATAATCTCTTAGTTGTTGTCTCATCCATAAGACTTGGGCACAACAATTGCCCAGACTATGTACTCTGCCTTCCACCAGGATGTGGCTATTGAGTTTTGCTTCTTGCTAAACCAGGAAACCAATCTATTTCAAGCATTTGACATGTACACGAAGTACTCTTCTGTCAACTCTACATCCAAAGATTGTGCTGAGTCCGAGTAACCAATAAGCTTGAATCCACCTTCCTTTAGATACCATAAGCCAACTTCCCCGCATCCCTTCAAATATCTTAGGATTCTCATAACTACGGTCATGTGGTTTTCCTTTGGTGCAGATTGAAATCTTGCACATACACCTACCTTGCAAAGGTGATGTCCGTCCGCTTCTTTGTTAGGTAGAGCAATGATCCAATAAGTGCTCTATATCGGTTTGATATACTGACCTTGCCATCTGCATCCATGTCCATTTTAATCGATGTGTTCATTGGTATTTTCACGAGAATACTTCTCTTCCATACCAAATTTCTTCATTAAATTTCTTTCACATCCATTTGATATACAAAGAAGTTCTTGTGTGCGATAGGCAAGAAACATTCTTATTGCTTCCAATCTAGCAACAGAGCAAATGTTTCATGAAAATATATTCCCTCTTCTTGGCAATACCCTTTGGCTACCATTCTTTCTTTGTTTCTTACCACGGATCCTTCCTCATTCATCTTGTTTAAAAACCCATTTTGTGCCAATAACATTTTGATGGGTTGGTCTCTCGCACCAATTCCCATACTTTGTTCCTTTCAAACCGATTCGATTCTTCTTGCATGGCTTGAATCAATGCGTGTCATCCAATGCTTGAGACACATCTTTTGGCTCTATTTGAGAAATAAAACAAGTGAACATTGCTTCTTGTTGAGTTCTCGATCTGGTTTCTAACACCATCTCTAACATCTCCAATGACTTACTCGGTGGGTGGTCTCTCGGCCATCTCACATCGAGGTTGGAGCAAGTTAGGCGCCGATTCACCGCCTCGCATGACTAAGTTGTCTTGAACGGCTTCTTCATCATCATTCGGATGTAGACTTTCCACCGTCTTTGGGATTCAACTATCTCATCTTCATCCTGGGTTGATTGCTCTTACTTGACTTCAACATATGGACTCTTCGCATAGTTGGGTGATTCACTTATCGGCTAACTCTTCAATGTCTTCTCCACTTACATTAGTTTCATCAAAAACCACATGAATAGATTCTTACGTGACCATAGTCCTCTTGTTCAAGACTCTATAGGCTTTGCTCTCACCAGTATCCCAAAAGATACCTTCATCGACTTTAGCATCGAAAGCCTTCAAATTATCTTTGCCATTGTTGTGGATGAAGCATTTACATCCAAATATCCTGAAGTACCCAACATTTGGCTTTCTCCCCGTCCGTCATTTCATAGGGAGTCTTGGTCAATTGCTCGTTGATCATGATTCTATTTTGGGTATAGCATCTTTGTATTAATGGCTTGACCCAAAATCTCTTAGGCAATCCACTTCACTAACATGGTTCTTGCAGCTTCCTTGAGAGTTCTATTCCTTCTTTCGGCTACTCCCATTCTGCTTTGTGGAGTCCTTGTCTGATAACTCATGAGCAATACCAGTTTCAACACAATATTAAGTTATTATTCCATTGACAAACTCGGTTCCTCTATCGATCTTATCTTTATGATGGTTTGACTCTTTTCATTTTGAACTCTTTTCATTAGTGAGGTAACTTCTACAAAGTTTCCTTCTTTTTGCACATGAAGATTGTCCATGTATATCTTGAGTAGTCATCCATGGTGTATTTCTTTCCACTTATCTTTGGCCGTTCAATCGACCAAATAGATCCATATGCAACAGATGCAATATCCTTGTTGAAGAAAGACTAGGCTTGTCTTTGAATGAAGATTTGTTTTGCTTTCCCATCCGGCATGCATCACATACACTTTCCTTCTTGTACACCGAGTCCGCAATCCCTCCACAAGATGACTCCTTGCAAGTTTGTTGATTGTCTTGAAGTTGATTACTCGACTTTTTGTGCAATATACTCTTTGCTAGCGACAAGTGCTTGGTGTAGCAAGAGAGACCAATCTACCACATACATGTTCTTCTCGCCATGATCCTTGCAAGACTATTTCATTTGATTCAAGATCTTTGATCCGCACACTCCCATATTCAATCGAACATTGTAGCCCTTGTCACGAGTTGGGCGATGCTTAACGAGTTGAAGTTGAGGCCTTCGACATAAGCAACATCTATGATTTCCAATCCATTTTTCTTGATAGATCCTGTGCTTTTGATTTCCCATGGAGCTTCATTTCCTCCAAATACGACTTTTGCACCTCTAATTTCCTTGAATCTTGACATGTTTTTCTTGTTCCCCTGTCATGTGTCCGGTCGAATGTACCACTATCCATGTACCAGTTCCTTGGCACTCGGATGTTCCTCGAACATGCAAACAAGGAAATTAGTTTTTAGGTACCCATACTTGCCAGGGTCCCGAGGGGTTAGTCTTTGTAAGATGATCCAACCAACCTATAGACAAATGACTTGACTCTAAGAGATTGCCATCTATCCGTGCCATAACCATAGTGCACATTAGCGAATTGCTTGGGTGTTTTAGGTTCATACGGATGTCTCTTTTGTCTATGTATGCATGTGTGTGTTTTAGCAAGTGTCTTCTTTGGATAGTTGTGATATTTCGAGTGTAGTGTATGGGTGCATATGTGTGTGATAATAGCTCTTTTGCCTTTGGAATGACCTTTCTTTGAGGTTCGTGTCTTTGCCATCTAGGCTTGTATTCCATTGGTCTTTGCGATATTTCGCATTGTTCCAATCGGCTTGGCTTGGGTAGTTTCTACCATTCCCAACATGTGTGTTTCTCTCGATGAAACTTCCTGGGGTTTTTGGTAGCTCGGTTTATTCTTCACAGAGTAGTTTCTATTTGGAGTTTGCTTTGAGGAACTTTGCTGGATTTCTTCTCACTGTCCTCTCAAAGATACTTAATTGATCGTTTCCCTTTGCCTTTATATCTAAGGCGAGTTTGTTTGTGATTGTGCTTTGGGATGAATGTGGGTGCAACATTTGGTGTTTTGGATTTACGAGATGCTTCATTGCTTGAAGATCCTTTTTCCAAAATCACTCTAGGGGTTTGATTGTGCACAAGAGAGTTGAATCCTATGCTGTCTTTTCTCCACATACTTTTTGACTCATGATTAGATCATCCAATGATTTGGATGCCTTTGTAAATGAGGCAATCACATTTTTAAAATCATTTTCTCTTTTCTCAAAGCGACTATCTCTCGCTAATAGTTTTGCATTCTCGGCCTTTCACTCGGTGTTCTCATCGGCTATGTGACTTAGAGTACTCAACTCCTTAGTCACCGTGTGAGTTTTGGCTTTTGAGCTGGCCGTTTTTCTCATTTAGAAGTGTGTGTCGATTTAATGTGCTCAAAGTCTTTCATCATTTTGCCTAATGAATCATAAAGATCAGTGGGTGATGAAGTGTGTGTGTCACAATCACTCTCACTGAATCAATGAGATGAGTTAGAGTGTATCTCATCATCTTGGTCCGGTTGATCTTGTTCTTTAGCCATAAGACAAATCAAGGCTTCTTCTTCGAATCACTTGAGTAGTCGGCTTCACTACTCTCTCTGAGTCCGCTTCTTCTTTGGACTTGAATGTCTCGGCAGTCTCCGCATGACTAACATGGTCTTTTTCTTTTCTGTCTTCTTTCTCTAAAGACCTTTCATTCTTCTTCATTCATGTATTTGTTGATGGTGGATAGGAACAAAGAATTGCAAAATGTCCTGGTTGTCCGCAATTCCAACATAGGTTCTCGGCCCTTTGATCGCTCTTTCTTCGTCCTTGGGTTATCGGCTCTCGATATTCAACCCTTTGATGCTCACTCTCTTGGGTGGCCTATCTTCCCTTGACTTAGAGGTGTTGAATGTCTCCTGGAGGTTCCACCAATTTTTCTCTTGTAGTTCTTATTGAAGAACTTGTTGAATCTTTTAACCATTAGGGCAATTTCCTCCTGGTCTATGGCTTCCTTGGTTCGACTCTTTTCCATACTTGACTATCAATGCACTGTCTTGGGTACAATCTGCTCTCCTCTTGATCTTTTCTTCTCACTCAAACTCATAGGCTTTGAGGTCCGAGAATAGCTCATGATTGGATGTTTTTATAGGTCCATTGAATGTCTTAGAACCATAGTCTTCATTTCCCATTCACTGGGAAGCTCCTCAAGATCTTCATGCACATCTCTTTTTGTGTGTATTCCTTCCAAGAGCTGAAAGCTCATTTGTGATCTCGATGAATCTTGCATCCAGTGGTCCATAGACTCTCCTGCAAATATTTTGAAGTTTTCAAATTTACGAACGGCAACCGATAATTTATTTTCTTTAATTTGCTCGATTCTTCACAAATTAAAGTTAGTTTATCCCGATTTCTTTTCTTTGTTTTGCAGGATTTGACTTTATTGAACATTGTTTTGTCCAAATTCTTATAAAGTATGTCCTTGGCCACATTGTCCAAGTTGTATCTTTTTCTATCATCGTTTGTCCACTCGGTCCTTGGTTTTTCAACCAGGGCTGGTCTTTCTTCAAGCAAGCACTTCTTCTCTTTCACCGCAGTGCTCTCCTTCTGATGTGTTCACTTTTAATATTTGCAATTGCCCATCCTCTATCACAAGCCACATTTCATCGTGTAGAAGCGGATAGATGAGAGCTGCATAGGAATTTTCCAGTCATCAAATTCCTCAACAGTGAACATAGGAATGCGTGTCAAATTTTCTTCCATGATAATAACTTTGCTAAAAATTAAAGATTTTGAAAATACAAGTGTTTGAAACTTTTTAGAAAAGATAGAGATCTAGTTCAAGAACCGATCTGGGAAGGCTCAATGAACCAACCGCTCGATACCACTTGTAGGTCCCAAGGGGTGTGAGTAAGGTTTAGAAGGGGGTTGAATAAACCTTACCAACTTTTCGATTTTAGTCCTTTTTAAAATATAACGAGTTAACACAAACAATAAGTCCTTGAGGGATAACTAAGTTGGTTATTCAAAGATAGTTAGCCACTCAATAGACTCAATAGAGTTGATAGAATAACTCAAATGCTTAACCCGAGCCTTAACTTGGCTGTGTTGGTTTTATCAATGAAGACTTAATACCCTTTGATTTGTTTAAAACTTGTTTTAACACTTGATTTTAGGTCTTGGTTATTTATCGGTTGGATAGCAAATGAATTTAACAAAGAGATATCAAGTAAATATGCGAGAAATATAAAAGTCTTTGAAAAAATAAATGACGCAGTTAATTTTTATAGAGGTTCGAAGATGGGGTAATTCTTCTAGTCCTCTCTTCTCCAACTCCTGGAGAAATCCACTATGTAAAAGATCTGTTTACAAAGTGGTCAACGATCCTAGAGACAACCTTGATCACATAGTCCGCTTCTCTTCTAAACTCGGCTTCTTCACGGGCGGTTGCCTTGCTACTTGACTCACTTTCTCAAGCTCTTGGATTTGATCACGAAGCCCTCCAATAACTTGATAATGGTTCGACCTTGAACCTTCCTACAATCCTTCTTGGAAAGTAGACCCTTTTGATTCTTCAAAAGTTTTCTCTTCAACAGTTTGAAGTTGTCTTTCCTTCACAAATGTGTTGGATCGATTTCCTTCGAGTTTCGTGCTTTGAGGATTTGCTTGAATATCTTTGAGAATATTTGCGGGTTTACGCTTTGAATATTACTTGCTTGTTCGTGGTTCGTAACTGTTTCTCAATGAATTTCTTGACCTTTTATAGTGAACTTTCAAAAATCGCCCGTTGAAGAGATAGGTTGATTTTCAAAAATCACTTGTGTTCGTTGGCTTGTCTTTTCTTGGTCCTCAATCTTGAGATGTAGACCTTTCCTTGTATTAAATGAATGTGCGGCTTTTCGTGTTCGACATGAGGTGCAAAGTGCTTCCCATTGGTTTATTCCTTTTGCCCGCTTCATGCGACAAACACTTTAAGACTGGCAAAGCATGGAGGTATTACTTATTTAAGTAATTTCCTTGACTTACGTAAACGGATTCATTTCGATTAACTCCTCTTGGTCGCCTTTTTCCCCCAGGTGACTTGAGTCTGCTCCAATCATTGGAAGACTCATCTGTCACTTCAACTTGAGACTTGGCTTCTTAAGTTGACTTTGATCGATTCTTTACACACCGGGTCCTCAATCGATACACCTTCATCAAGTTCTTGATCTTCTTTCTTGGCCATACTTAGTTGTTCCACAGTGGAGTCTTCACTTCGCTTGTCTTGATTGACTTCTTGTACTTCCGGGCATAGGCGACTTGACTCGGCTTTTCCACCTATCTATTACAATGAAAATTACAAGGAAAATGGGGTGCCAACTTCCTAGTTTAAGTTTTACATGGCATTCATCAAAATCTATAAAATAAATTTCCCAACATATGTGAAACTTGCTCTTTTCTCATTTTCTCATCGACTATCTCTCGTTGATTGAGTCTTTTGAGTGTTAGCTAAGCTCAATTAACCCTAGCTCATTCTTAAGTTCTTCAAATCTTGATTCACATAGGGGCTTATTGAATATGTCACTAATCGTTTATCGGTTGAGATATATTCCAAAGTGATGTCTTTCTTTTCAACATAATCTCTTATAAAATGATATCGACATCAATGTGCTTTGTTCTTGAATGCAACACAGGATTACGGTGATTGCAATAGCACTGTGTTATCACACATAATTGGAATCTCTTTTTCTTCAATCTCATAATCTCTCAAATGATGTCTCATCCATAAGACTTGGGCAAAAAGCTGCTTGTTTGCCGCAGACTATGTACTCTTCACCGAGGATGTGGCTATTGAGTTTTGCTTCTTGCTAAACCATGAAACCAATCTATTTCAAGCATTTGACATGTACACGAAGTACTCTTCCTGTCAACTCTACATCCAAGATAGTCGAGTTTGAGTAACCAATAAGCTTGAATCCACCTTCCTTTGGATACCATAAGCCAACTTCCGGCATCCCTTCAAATACCTTAGGATTCTCTTAGGCTGCAGTCATATGGCTCTCCTTTGGTGCATATTGAAATCTTGCACATACACCTACTTTGCAAAGGTGATGTCCGCCTCTGTTGGCTCTTAAGTAGAGCAATTATCCAATAAGTGCTCTATCTCTGGTTTGATCTGACGCTTGCCATCTCGCATCCATGTCCATCTTGGACGATGTGTTCATTGGTATTTTCACGTAAGACTTATGTTCCATACCAAATTTCTTCATTAAGTCTCTGTGTATTTTGTTTGACTTATGAAGGTTCCATCCTTCAATTGCTTGACTTGAAGTCCTAGGAAGAAAGTCAGTTCTCCCATCATGCTCATCTCAAATTTACCTTGCATGAGGTTTGACTTTGAGAACTTATCACACAAATTTCTTTATTTGTGGATCCAAAAATGATGTCATCCACATATATTTGAACAAGCAAGATACTCTCTCCATCTTGAATTCTCAAGACTATTTTATCCACTTTGCCTTTGGTGAATCCATTGTCGTTAGAAATTGAGACAATGTATCATACCATGCTCTTGGTGCCTGTTTCAATCCATATAAAGCTTTCTTGAGCTTGTATACCTTATCTCTAATAGTCTTCTCGCTTAAAACCTGGAGGTTGTTCAACATAGACTTCTTCCTCTAGCATCCATTTAGAAATGCACCCTTCACATCCATTTGATACACAATGAAGTTCTTATGTGCATCATAGGCAAGAAACATCCTTATTGCTTCTAATCTTACAACAGAGCAAAGGTTTCATCAAAATATATACCCTCTTCTTGGAAATACCCTTTGGCTACCAATATTGCTTTGTTTCTCACCACAGATCCTTCCTCATTCAACTTGTTCCCGAAAACCCATTTTGTGCCAATAACATTTTGATGGGTTGGTCTCTCGCACCAATTCCCATACCTTGTTTCTTTCAAATTGATTTAGCTCTTCTTGCATGGCTTGAATCCAATGTGTGTCATCCAATGCTTGAGACACATCTTTTGACTCTATTTGGGAAATTAAATAAGTAAACATTGGTTCATGATGTGCTGGATCTGGTTCTTATGCCAACTCTTACATCTCCAATAATTAACTCGATGGATGGTATCTCAACCATCTCACATCAGTTGGAGCAAGTCACCGGATTGATCGTCTCGCAGCTAAGTTGTCTTGAAAGCTCTTTCATCTTCATTCAAATTTGTAGACTTTCCATTGTCTTTGAGATTCAGCTATTTCATCTTCATCTGTGTTGATTGCTCTTACTTGACTTCAACATAAGGACTCTTCGAAGACACGATTGGGTGATTCATCTTGTCACTAACTCTTCAATGTTTTGTCCATTCACATTGGGTTCATCAAAAACCACATGGATAGACTCTTATGTGACAATAGTCCTCTTGTTCAAGACACTCTATAAGCTTTGCTCTCACCGAGTATCCCAAAAGATACCTTCATCGACTTTAGCATCAAAAGCCTTCAAATTATCCTTGCCATTGTTATGGATGAAGCATTTGCATCCAAATATTCAAGTACCCAACATTTGGCTTTCTCCCCATCCAAATCTCATAGGGAGTCTTGGTTAATTGCTTGTTAATCATGCATCTATTTTGAGTATAGCATGTTGTGTTAATGGCTTCAGGCCAAAATCTCTTAGGCAATCCAGCTTCAGCTAACATGGTCCTTGCAGCTTCCTTGAGAGTTATGTTCCTTCTTTCAGCTACTCCATTCTTTTCTCGAGTTCTTTTGCTGAGATAACTCATGAGCAATACCATTTTCAACACAATACTGAGTAATTATCCCATTGACAAACTCAGTTACTCTATCAGACCTTATTTTTATAATGGCTTGGCTCTTTTCATTTTGAACTCTTTTCATCAGCTGAGGTAACTTCTGCAAAGTTTCCTTCTTTTTGCACATGAAGATTGTCCATGTATATCTTGAATAATCATCTACCACCACTAAGGTGTGTTTCTTTCCACTTATGCTGGCTGGTTCAACTGGACCAAATAGATCCATATGCAACAGATGTAATATCCTTGTTGAAGAAGGACTTGGCTTGTCCTTAAATGAAGATTTTATTTGCTTTCCCATCTGACATGCATCACATACACTTTCTTTCTTGTATACCGAGTCTAGAAATCCTTCCATAAGATGACTCCTTGCAAGCTTGTTGATTGTCTTGAAGTTCGATGACTCGACTTCTTGTGCCACGATCAACTTAATTCGGCTGTGCTCTTTGCAAACAGACAAGTGCTTGGTGTAGCAAGAGACTAATCTACCACGTAGATATTCTTCGTATTGATCCTTGCAAAGACAATTTCATTTGAATCAAGCATCTTTGATCCGCACACTCCCATATTGAATCCAACATTGTAGCCCTTGTCACAGAGTTGGCTGATGCTTAACAGGTTGAAGTTGAGGCCTTCAACATAAGCAACATCTGTGATTTCCAATCCATTCTTCTTGATAGATCTTGTGCCTTTGATTTCCCCTGGAGCTTCATTTCCTCCAAATATGACTTTTGCACCTCTAATCTCCTTGAATCTTGACCGGTTTTTCTTGTTTCTGTCATATGTCCGGAAAAGCCACTATCCATGTACCAGGTTCCTTAGCACTCACTTTGTTCCTTGAACCCGCAATCAAGGAAATAAGTTTCTAGGTACTTGCTTGGGTCTGAGGGGTTAGTACTATAAGATGATCCAACCAACCTATAGCCAAAGGACTTGACTCTAAGAGGTTGCCATCTATCAAGCACCATAATCATAGTGCACATTTGAAAATTTCTTGGGGTTTTAAGTTCATACACTATCTCTTTTGTCCAGTATGCTGCGTGTGTGTTTTAGCAATTGCTTTCTTGGGATAGTTGTGATATTTAAGTGTAGTGCATGGGTGCATATGTGTGATGATAATAGCTCTTTTCCCTTTGGAATGACCTTTCTTTGAGGTTTAGGTCTTTTCCATTTAGGCTTGTATTCCATTTGTGTTTGCTTTGATATTTCACATTGTTCCAATCGGCTTGGTTTGGGTAGTTTCTACCATTCCCGTCATATGTATTTCTCGATAAAATTTCTGGGTTTACGGTAGTCTTTGTTTGCTTTTCACAGAGTATTTTTTGTTTGGAGTTTGTTGGGGAACTCTCTTTGATTTCTTCTCACTTGTCCTCTCAAAGATACTCAATCGGGTCGTTTTTCTTTCCCTTTATATCCAAGGCCGTTTGTTTGTGATTGTGCTTAGGAGTGAATGTGGGTGCAACATTTGGTGTTTTAGATTTTTGAGATGTTTCATTGCTTGAAGATCCTTTTTCCAAAATCACTCTTGAGTTTGATTTGTACACAAAGGAATTGAATCCTATGTCTGTCTTATCTCCACATTCTTTTTGACTCGTGATAAGATCATCCAATGATTTGGATGCCTTTTGTAAATGAGGCAATCACATTTTTGAGGTCTTTTTCCCTCTTTTCTATAGCAGCTATCTCTGCTATCATTTTGGAATTTTCAGCCTTGACTTTGTGTTCTCATCGGCTATGTGACTTAGAGTACTCGGCTCCTTAGTCACCGTGAGTTTAGGCTTTTAGCTGGTCATTGTTTTCCTCATTTAGAAGTGTGTGTGAGGACTTAATGTGCTCAAAATCTTTCAACATTTTGCCTATTGAATCATAAAGATCGGTGGGTGATGAAGTGTGTGTATCACGATCACTATCACTTGAATCAATGAGATGAGTTAGAGTGTACCTCATCTTCTTGATCCGGTTGATCTTGTTCTTTAGCCATAAAGCGATCATGGCTTCTTCTTCGAATCACTTGAGTAGTTAGCTTCACTACTCTCTGAGTCTCTTCTTCTTTTTAGACTTAGTTGTCTCGGCAGAGCGACCAACATGGATTTTTTCTTTTCTTGTCTTCTTTCTCTGAAGACTTTTCTTTCTTCTTCATTCCTATATTTGTTGGTGGTGGATAGGAACAATCAATCGCAAAATGTCCTGGTTGTCTGCGGTTCCAACACGGGTTCTCAACTCTTTGATCACTCTTTCTCGCTCTTGGGTTATCGACTCTCGATATTCTACCCTTTGATGCTCGGCTCTCTTGGGTGGCCTATCTTCCTTGATTTAGAAGGAGTTGAATGTCTCCCGGAGGTTTCACACCTTGTTTCTTTTATAGTTCTTATTGAAGAATTTGTTGAATCATTTAACCATTAGGACAATCTCCTCCTGGTCTATGGCTTCCTTTGGTTCACTCACTTTCCATCCTTGACTACCAAAGACTGACTTTTTCCTCTTGCTTTTTTCTTCTTAGCTCAAACTCATAGGCTTTGAGGTCCGAGAATAGCTCATGGTTAGATGTTTTTGAGAGGTCCATGGAATGTCTAAGGGCCATAGTCTTCATTTTCCATTTAGTTGGAAGGCTTCGAGGATCTTCATACACATTTCCTTTTGTGTATATTCCTTCCCAAGAGCCGAAAGCTCATTTGTGATTTCAAAATCTAGCATCCGGTGATCCATGGATTCACCTTCAAACATTTTGAAATTTTCAAATTTTTGAACAAAGAACAATTTATTTTCTTTAATTTGCTCGATCCTTCACAAATTAAAGTTAGCTTTTTCCCGATTTCTTTTGTTGTTTTGCGGGATTTGACTTTATTGAACATTGTTTTGTCCAAAGTCTTGTAAAGTATGTCCTTGGCCACATTGTCCAAGTTGTATCTCTTCCTATCATCATTTGTCCACTCGATCCTTGGTTTTTCAACCATGGGTCTTTCTTCAAAGAAGACTTCATCTCGTTCAAATTGCACAGCTGCTTTTCTTACAACCGTGTTCACTTTTATTATTTGCGGTGGCCCATCCTCTATCACAAGCCACATTTCATCATGTAATGCGATAGATGAGCCTCGCATACGAATTTTCCAATCATCAAATTCTTCAACAAAGTGAAAATAGGAATGCGTGTCAAATTTGCTTCCATGATAATAACTTTGCTAAAAATGAAAGATTTTGAAAATGCAAGTGTTTAAAACCTTTTTGAAAAGATAAAGATCTAGTTCAAGAACAACCGGTCGGAAGCTCAATGAACCAACCGCTCCGATACCACTTGTAGGTCCCAAGGGGTGTGAGTAAGGTTTAGGAGGGGGTTGAATAAACCTTACCAACTTTTTGATTTTAGTCCTTATAAAACTATTACAGAGTTAACACAAATAGTTGTGTCCTTGAGGGATAGCTAAGTTGGTTATTCAAATGAGTTAGCCACTCAACAGACTCTATAGAGTTGTTGATAGAAAAACTTCGGTTGTTTAACCAAGACTTTAACTTGGTTGTATTGGTTTTATCGGCGGAAGACTTAACACCCTTTTAATTATTTTAAGCTTGTTTTAACACTTGATTTTAGCACTTGGTTATTAATCAGTTGGATAACAAATATGGGTTTATCGTGAGATATGATGTAAGTATGCGAAATATAAATGTCTTTGAAAAATAAATGACACAATTAATTTTTATAGGAGTTTGAAGATGGGGTAATTCTTCTAATCCTCTCTTCTCCAACTCCTGGAAAAATCCACTAACGATCGTTTACAAAGTGGTGAATAGTCTAGAGAGACACGACCTTGGTCACACAAATGACTTCTCTTGCGACTCGGCTTCTTCACAGGCAAATTTTGCCTTGCTACTTTAGCTCACTTTCTCAAGCTCTTGGAATTGATCACGACGCCTCCAATAACTTGATACTTGGTTCGACCTTGAACCTTCCTACAATTCTCCTTAGAAAGTAGACCCTTTTGATTCTTCAAAAGTTTCCTCTTCAACAGATTTGAAGTTGGCTTTCCTTCACACTTGTGTTGGATCGATTTCCTTCGAGTTTCGGGCATGAGGATTTGCTTGAATATACTTGAGAATATTTCAGTTAATAGCTTGAATAATGCTTGCTTGTTCGTGGTTCATGTAACCTTTTCTCAATGAGTTTCCTCGGCCTTTTATAGTGAACTTTTGGAATTTTTCCCGTTGAAGAGATATGCTAATTTCAAAAGTCACTTGTGTTCGTTGTCTTATCTTGTTGCGATCCTTGATGTTAACATTTCCTCGTATTTAATGTCTTGCAAATTGCGATTTCGACACTTGTGCGATTCTTCCCATTGGTTTGTTCCTTTTGCACACAATCGAACTATCACTTTATCTCGACAACTTTAACATGTTACCATTTTGAGTAACATTCTTGACTTTCATCAATGGATCTCGTTCGATTGTCTTGACTTGATCGATCTTTTATTCCCAGTGACTTGAGTCGACTTCCTATCTTTGGATGACTCATCTGTCACTTCAACTTGAGATTTGGCTTCTTGAGTTGACTTGACGACTCTTCACATAGCCGATTCACGGTTGATACACCTTCAATCGAGTTCTTGGCTTTCCTTCTTAGCCATACTCGGTTGTCTTGCGATGGAGTCTTCACTTGATCTTGATTGACTTCTTGTATTTCTAGCGTAGGCGACTTGACTCAACTTTTCCATTTTATCTATTACAATACAAATTACAAGGAAAATGGGGTGCCAACTTTCTAGTTTATGTTTTACATAGTATCATCAAAATCTACAAAATAAATCTCCCAACAGGGGAGAAGACAAAAGGAATTACGGCAAGGAAAGAATCAAGAAGACCAGCCCACCGCAGAGAGAAGAAGCCGGAGGTCCACACCTATGCTTTTGTGAAGGAGTTGCAAGATGTGCATACTAGTCAAGCCAACTCACGAGCCACCGCGGTGGTGACGAGAAGTCCGATTGCTCTAGCCATCTTGGTCGCGCCCATTAAGCATCAAGACCTCTAATCTCCTCGAGTATGATGAAATCGGAGATCCCTGGGAGCACACGACAACTTCTACGCCAAGGTGACCTCTATAACATGACATATGTTTCCCTCTTGCAAAGTATTCTAGACTACATTGACCAAACACGCCTTAACTTGATCCAACCAGCTCCGGTTTGGTCCATCACTCGGATGGAAAAATTCACGAAGTGTTTCATGCAACAATTCTCCATCAATAGAAAGTGTCCCAAGACTATTGTGCACTTGTTCTGCTCAAGTAGAAGGGATGAGAACCTTTTCATGACTATATGAGGCGATTTGCGGAGAACGTCAATGAAGTCACCAATGTCTAGCACAAGACATTGATCGAAATCTGTAGTATAACCTCCGCAAGGGCGCCAAAGGAGTCATTGACAAGGAAGCCTCCCGCCTCCCTAGAGGAATCGCTAAACCGTCTTTGAAGCATATCTCGAGTGGAAAATGACACCAATCCGAACCCGTTGGCAAGAGACAAAGCTAGAGAAGACGACAATAATTTGCCCAGGAATAATGATAGAATAGACAATGGGATGAGGAGCTATGAGCCACTTTTCATTCCCCTGAATGTGCCCATGGCTGAAGTGTTGATTGTCGCTCGGACTAAGGGGATCATCAAACCTTCTTGACCTATGAAAATAATCGTGAAAGGGCATACTCCAACCAATAATGACACTACCACCGTGTGACGGGGGTCGGACCACCGAGAATTACTACTTGTTGAAGGAAGATATTGAAAGGCTGGTCTAGAAGGGATATTTGAAGGGCTACGTGGACCAAAGTAAACTATGTAGGGAGTTTAGACATAAGGAAGATGAACTCCACCAACCTCTGCGCTCCGCTCCGAATCGTGCGCTGAGGAAAGATGTGATACCCACGTAGTTAGAGTCATCAATGTGATCTTCGGAAGGTCCTAAGAAAAACGTGTGATGAGTGCCCTCCGAAATAGAACAAGGAATACACGGAGCTCCATAATGGAGCACCTCCCAAGATAAGGGCCATAGACCCCATCAAGGATAAGAACATTCCCATCACTTTGGCGTGCAAGATTATGTTTTGGAGACCTAGATCCACCCCAATGGTGTTGTCATCTCTCAAATGCTTTGGACAACATTGTGGTCTCAAGAGTCTCGTAGTGGATGTCATATTCAAGAGGGTCTTTGAAAATTTGAATCTTGATCCCGCCCCGGATCGTCCCGTGACAATGTCCCTTGTTGTCTTCATGGGAGAAATAATCAAGTTGGCGGGAGAGATCAGCTTGCCTCTCACCCCGTGAGTGGACTCCCCGCACGAGCCATTAAACTGATACACTTCCTCATTGTGGACACTCTCTCCCCCTACAACATGATCCTGGAGGCCTAACTTGAACCACTTTAGGGCCATCCCCTCTACGGTCCACCTCAAGCTAAAGTTCCCCATTGAGACTGTAGTAGGTGAAATTGCGGGACACATCAAGGCCGCCAAGGAGTACTACATGGAGACTTGAAGAAGGGTAGGCCCCCCAAAGAAGATACTGACCAAGCCCAACAAGATAGGAGCCGCATGACTTGCCATTTCCCCCAGGACATACGTGTTTTTGCCCTCTCCCGGGGCCTCTATTTGTTTATTTACTTTTCAATACCCATGTGATGTAAAGCAACCTTATTTCAATTTTTTCCAAAGATATGAGCCGAGTTCCTATGTCACATTTATTCGAATAATACAAGTTACAATTTTTTTCCACCATTTTTCTTGACTACAAATGTGCAGTTATTTGCCAGCAACTATTCGCATCCTAGCGCAAGTTCTTTTTGCCAATCCTCCTTCGGTGATCCTAGGGGAGGCGTCCCAACCTGCGATCTAGAAGGTGACACTCAAGATGCTCTCTTCCGGTGATCCCTGAGTAAGTGACCCTCATCTAGTGATCCCAAAGGAGAAGTCCCTACATACGATCTAGGAGATGTCCACTCAAGATTCTCTCCTCTCGTGATCCCGTGGGAAGAGATCCTCCTCTGTTGATCCTAGAGAAGCCCTCCTACCATCAATCTAGGAGATGGTTGCTCAACTCTCTCCGATGATCCGTGGGAAAAGACTATCCTCCTGGCGATCCCAGAGGAGGCACCCATACATGTGATGCAAGAGATGGCCACTCAAGAAGCTCTCCTCCGTCTATTCTAGGGAAAGAAACCCTCCTCCGGCGATCTAAGGAGAGGCGTCCTAACTACGATGTAGGAGGTAAAGTCTCAAAACTCTCCTTCGATGATCTCGGGAAGAGACTCTCCCCGCAACAATCCGTAGGAAGGAGCTACCCCTACTTGCGTTCTAGGAGGTGGCTACACAAAAATATCCTTTGGCACCCCAAAGGAAAATGGGCTCTCTCTGAACTCCCTATGAAATAGGCACCCCATCTCGCGAGGTGGACATGCTCCATAGAATGGGCGATGTCCCATCCTCTTAAAGAATAGATCACTCCCCGAACACATAACAAGCCTTCATCAATAATTATTACATAAATACACAATAAGAAAATGGAAAATATGATAACAAATATTGGGAAAAGCGAAAAACATTCCACTCACATAAAAAGTATCATCAACCTCATCGAGGCAACGAATATCTCAAGAATAGAATAATCAATATCCAAAAGGAACCTCTAAATAGGTGGGCTGGAAGAAAAGCCAATTCGACCAAATAAAGCAATAAAGTAATCAAGTCTAGGGACATCGCCGCCATTGCCGCCACCGACGTCTTCTAGGATATCCTATAGGGATTCGATCTCGCCACTCCTCATCCTAGATGCTTTGCGATCCAAAGACTCACCAACCTTTAGGAGAACTTCTCTCCCTCACACAATATCTTGCGGGAATGGCGAACGGGCATGTCGAAGAAAGTTGAGGACTCTCTATCGCTCGGACTTATAGTCTAAAGAGACCCTATAAGCCTTCACAGTCTTAACTTCTCTCCATCCAACTACTCGAGCCCCATAAGAGGACTAAATGAATGACTCACCCGCCTTGACCTAATGCTTACATTGCACCTTTATCCAAATCATCGTACTTTTTGGGCACATCAACCACATTTCTATCATACTTACCCATCGAATCCTTGAGCCACTTAACCTCACTTGTAGTGCGGTGATTCTCCACCTCCATCACATCATCTCTTTGCCTCGAAGCAGCCATGAGTTTCACAATCTACCGAAAAAAATCCATAAGTCCCAACAAGCAAAGAGAATGACAAAAAACGGTTGAGCAAAAAAGTAAAGAGTCTTACCCTAACCACATCTCCAGAAAGACGAGTCTCTATGTTTTTGAAGTATAAAGACCCAAAGAGAAACTGATCATCCATAGAAAGCACACCTCTAGTATTGCCATAGCCCAAGCATGGCCCTAAAGAATCCTAATGAGACTGAATCACCTCACGTTGGTTCACCCAACTAGAAAAAGAACTCACGGACTACTAGTCCCAAACAAAGCCTCGCCGACTCCGAATGGTGCCTCTTTCCCCGAAATGCCGAAAAACCGGGATCAAGGGCGGCCTCGGCCAACATGGCAGGGACCAAGATGCCTCTATCCATCTAGACGGCGGAGATGAGATCCTCCCTCGCCCTCTGCTCTAGCAGGGCCACTAGAGCTCCCCCAACAGTAGAAGCTCACTTGCCCTTCTGTTTATTCTTGTAGGCCAATAACTTTACAATCCTGAAATTCTCTTTTCCCGAAAAGACAACAAGACAAGATATCGAAATGACAAGTATACAAGTAAAACATGAAGACAAAGCGAAAAAATAAAAGCTACAAAGAAACTCATGATATCTCGAACATTCAGTGTCTCCTCAAACAAACCATTTACCCCACAAACCTCCACCAACTCGTGGCGGATGAAACACGCCACGAGGCGTCTTCGCCTTAGCATTCAATCATGGGAAGTCCCAATCATTGTTCCTCACAAATAAGAAATCCTCCTTCCAAAGCTCACCAGGGAAGGAAGCCTCCTGAGGAACTTACATTGTCGACATTGAAAGAAGTAGAAGAAAGACTCACCAAGTCTTCTTGGCTAGAACAAAGACTAATAACCCTCACACGTGCTTCAAGAACACCAATTCATTCATGGCATGTTCGTAACCCCTTATACAAGAATGCGATTGAGGAATTACTTGGCCGATGCACAACCTAATAGACCTAAGGATCTTGGCGTGGAATGGATAGGGGAATGGAGAAGCCAATGACAAACCGTATAAGTACAAGGTGATATATCCCAAAGAGGGATGACTAAGTGTATCCTTAGGCCCGGAAAACATGCGAAAAGTGGAGACAAGTCCGACGCTCCTTTAGCCTACGAAGGCAATGAAAAGTAACTCTACTCACCAATCCCTCGAGAACAATGCTCTACATCCATGAGAGGGACTATGTTGATACTTACGCCGAGGGGCCTCATCCGGACTCCTCCACACTCTCCTCCTCACTGGCTCCAACTGTTGAAAACTCAACAAATTAACGTACATGAAGAAGCCTCGATGATAGTGGGGAATGAAAAACTCCATAAGTGAAATTAGAGCCGACGTAAAGAACTAGAAACATATTGTCTCCGTGACTCCTATCGTATAATAAGGAAGACCGAACTCCGGGTCCGAACTCGGCTCAAAATATACACAAACTCCGAGAAAGGAAAAAGGCCCGCCCGAAGAAGAAATGGGGCAGGGACGAGAGCCATCCCGAGGGCGCGCCTTGCAAGGCGCCAAGACATGCCCTTACCCCGTGCCTTTGGGCATCTCTGGGTGTTCTCGACTCCTTATCTCCTCTCACTCGTCTCTCTACTCCCCCATGTGTGTATTCTCTCCACTCTCAACTTCCAAGTAAGATTTTTACTAAGTCTTCCACCAAACAATGAATTTAAAATTGAAGAAGGTAGAGAGAGAAATTTTACCTCTTTAAGACATAGTCAAAACTCTCTTCCCAAGCTTGTCCTTGGTGTAAGAATGAGTGAGACCTCTCAAGCTAAAGTCAAACTTAGAAATAATACAAGCCAACACGATATCTAGAGATGTTAAATGTGATGGCTCTATCAAAGCGCGATCTAAACGATCTCCATGCTTTGATTTGTCTAGTATTATTTGAACCTAACCCTAATCCTAGCTAATTGGGGCTAAACGGTCATTATCGGGCAATAAGTCAATAATTAAAAATTATATATTTAAATCTAAAATTTTAAATCCGAAAATATATAATATTTAAGTTTAACATTTAAGTTAAAGTATTCATTATAAAAAAGTCATGCATATTTTATAATTACATTGCATTAACAAAATTATAAAATTTAAATATTTTATAATCCAAATTTTAAAAATAAAACTATATTAATAAAAGTTAGTATTATATACCTATATAAAATGGGAAAATTTAATATAGTTTTTTCTGAAATGAGGGAAATATGAATTTGCAAAAAATATTTACTAGTAATAGGTAATAAAAATAGATATAATATATTAGAAATTATTTTTTTAAAAAAAATTAGCGGCTTTGCTTGGTCAACTTACGACTAGCCCGAACGGGCTTCGGGTTAAACGGTCTGGGCCAATAAAACTCGAATTTAAACAGGCCAACAAAATGGTCCCGGCCACGGGCTGCGACCCGTTTAACATCTCTAGCGATATCCTTTAGCTCCAGCACTACTCCCTCCGCCTTCCGCTACTCGAGAGTTGGGGGCTTATGTTGGGGACAGGGCGTATCCTCCCTTAGCCCCCCCACCCCCCACCCCCCAAATATTTTTGAAAAAACAATTATTTCTATGTATAATTTAATTTAAAATATTAATTTTTAGTACTAAATATTTTTTTATTGATTTAGCCCCTCCAAAATTACCCGTCTAGCTTCGCCTTGTTTGGGGACACATTAATATTTTTCCAATTATTATTATATTATTCCACACTATTAAATCCAAAATTATTTAATTAATTGCCCAATAATATTAATTATTATTGGGTCACATAAATTATCTCGCTCACACGGTCCGCACGACCGCACGCCCACTTTATCATACAAAGCCCATGCGCCCATCAATCTAGGTATAAGAAGGTCCATCCTTGTTATTTGTAAGTATTCAAAATTCATAACTATCAATCGTTGTCTTTTACTCTGGATTTTCTTTCTAACTTGTCTTGACTTGAGCGTCGGAGGGGCCTCTCTATTACAAGTACATGGCCCGCTTAATGTTTGCACGGTACCATAGGAAAGTTCCCGTGCAAGAAAGTTACCAGACTCAGAAGAAGTTGGACTATTATTCAAAACCTTGACTTGTTGTAATTTGCGTATTTTAGTAGCATCACCGACAAAAAAAAAGTAAAGTTATATTCCTCAAGGAAAAAATAAGTTTAGTCCTTTTTTTGACATCAAAATGGATATTTTATTAACTAGAAACTTCAAATGACAACAAACGTTCAATTCATGGAGGTGGACACATCCACACGGATGGGTTAGTAAAAGAAAAGGAACTTTTAGCTAACTCATGAGCAACCGTATTTCCTTCCCATCCGACGAAGACCACCGAGAATTCGGTTCACCATTAATTAATATACGACATTCATTCAAAACAGTTCGTACTCTAATTCCCCACTATCCTCAAGAGAAGATTATATATCATCACTTTAGCATCGATTCAAAAATATCCTTCTTGAAGCCTATTCCAAATATCCAAGATAGAGCTTCTTTATTCCAATAGCTTATGTTTCTCTAACTTGGTAAAGTCCAGAAATGTCATATTTCTAGCCACAAGTAATTCCCCACATCATTCCTCAAAACCATTCCAACCCCCGTGCAATTCAAACTACTACTAATGGAGGCATCGACATTACACTTTAAGAAAGGAAAAGAAGGTTTAAACCACAGACTATCCCTCACAAAGATGCATATGGCCGATTCTCGCACACCCTTACCGATCTAGCATCTAACCATTCGCTTAAAAAGTCATTTTTGTCGCTATAATTGTTTGAATTGGAGAAGTATGGCTCTTATTCCATAGTTCATCATTCGTTTATTTCCACACTTTCCATAATATCATAGCACACTTAGCAAAAAAAGTTGGATCCGAGTTTGTATCGATTCTCAATGGCTTCAAAGAAAAGATTCTACATTATCCATACAACTCCCAATCACATTCTTTAGCCCACCAACTTCCCAACATTTATCAAAGAAACTCACACAAGAGGAACAGTTGCCAGTTATTCTCTAATTCCCTTTGACATATTACACAGCTTTGCTCAACCCAAATATTTTTCCTTGCTAGATTAACTCTTGTAGGGATGCAATCTCTACTCAATCTCCACAGAAGGTGCTTAACTTTTGGTGGAATCTGGATGGACCATAATTTTTCCACCACTTCTGCTATTTCTTTCTTCTACCAACAAGCCTGCTGCAACTTTGTATCCACTTTTAATAGAATAGTTTCCCCTCTTATCAAAGTGTCACACCAATATATCTTCCTTCACCCCATTAGTCGTAGGGGATACTACTAACTGCTGAATATCTCTATGACATAACAACTCTTCAATCATTTCCAAATCACATTCCACACATCCGGGATAAATAACTCATTTACTTTGAGATTTTGTAATTCCAAATTAATAGAGTTTCAATCTAGAAATTATCATCATTTTGAAGCCAAGAATCCCCCAAACTCTTATTTTATCCCCCTTACCAATTCTCCATCTAACACCTTTTCAAGCACTACTTGAGAGTACCAAATGCTTCTCCAAGTGAAACTGGGATTATGTCCTAAAGTTGCACTTAAAAATCCCCTTTAGGGAAATATTTGGCTTTGATAATCTTACAAATCAATGTATTTGGATCTTTTTGAAATTTCCAACCTTGTTTCCCTAGTAGTGTCAAGTTAAAAAGTATAGATTTTGAAAATCCAAACCTCCAAAATCTTTCCTATCATATAGTCGTTTCCAATTTATTCCTTTGATCTATCCTTACTCGATCCCCACTGAATGAATTCATCATTTTTTTAACTCATCAAGCACCAAAGCAGAAGCATAAAAACACTCATAAAATAGGTAGGAATCGATTGTGCCGCAGATTTTATTAAAATCTCCTTACCGCCGCGACACACTCTTCTCTCTCCAACATTGAATGCAATTCCAAACACGATCCTTTATATGTTGAAAGATTGATCTCTTCTTCCTCCCAATTAATGAGAAAATCCCAAGTACTTTCCCGTGTTAAGTTCCCGCCAAACTCCTAATGAGTTACAAATAATATCCTTCCTCTATTGGGATAGATTATTACTCAAAAAATCCTGATTTTCCAAAATTTATACTTTGACCCCGAGCCATTTTATACAACTCTAGCAACTCATTTATTTTACCACATTCCTCCGTATTTGCCCTCAAGCACAAAAAAGGTCATCATTAGCAAAAAAAGATGAGAAACCGAAGGAGCACGCCTACAAATCCTATTTCCATGAATTAATCCTTGAGTTTCAAAGATCTTTTATGAGCAAAGAAATCCTTTCGCACAAATAATAAACAAATAAGGTGATAGTGGATCACCTTATCGTAATCCTCTTCTAGGAATAATGGGACCAACGAATTCATTGTTAACTCCAATTGAGTATCCGATCGTTGTAATGCACAACATAATCCATTTAATCCATTTTTCATCAAATCCCAATCACCTCATCATTCCTCTCAAGAATTCCCAATATACGCATTACTAATATTAATTTTCGAGCAACATCCCCTTCCTTTCTACTAGTATTTCTTTTCATGCCATGAATAATCTCAAAAGAAATGAGAACATTATCCAAAATCAATCTTCTAGGAACAAAAGCAGATCGCTATTTGAAATAATGAGAGGTAGGACACCTTTAAGCCGATTAGCCAAGACATTTGCTAAGATTTTATAAATAACATTATGAGCGAGATAGGTCTTTAATCTTTCAAATTCTCTCGGATTATTCTTTTTCGAATCAAAACAACGTTAGTATCGCTCAAAGCTTCCGGGAATTCTCCACTCTCAAGCCATCGACAACACAATTTATGTACCTCCTTCCCCAACAATACCCAAATTTTTTGAAAGAAAGCGGATTAAAACCATCGCCCCGAGAGATTTATCTGGATGCATCATTTGATAGCCAGTAAGTAAACTCCGACAAATAAAATTGATTAGTTAACCTCTTGTTTTGATCCTCATTAACACAAGGTCGCACCACATTTAGAATCGGTTCAATCGAGCAACCGACTTCTTCAAACAAACTTGAGTAATAATCATAAACCACTCTACACATACTCCACTTCCTCGTACAAACCCCATTACTATCCTCGAATCCTTTCCATCCTCGTTATTTCTTTTTCTAGTAGACATCGAATAGTGAAACAATCGTGTGTTGCTATCACCTTCCTTCTCTAAGCCAATGAGTTTTCGCCTTTACTTCCAATACACCTCTTCTTGCAATAATAAATTTGCTAATTTAATGCGGGTCTCTTCGTAAAAATCAACCTCATTATCATCCCAATCGAGCTGAATTATTTAAAATTGAATAATTTTTTATTTCTTCATGAGAAATCCTAGCCCGCCGCCTACCCCACCCTTCAAGTTCCGAGCACACACCTTTAATCTATACAACACATCCAAGCCACTCAACGATGTCCATGCCCTTTCCACTGTTTTGTTCAATCCTTCCATTTTCAGCCACTTATTTTCGAATCTAAAATGATGAGGGCTTTGTTGTTTCAATCACAATCGTTTTAGGATTATTGGAGAGTGATCCAAAATAGGGGCAACACGATTCGGGAACATATTTATCCATGCCTGTCACCATAGCTCTGTCTAACCTTTCTTCAACAAAGATTTAAAGTCCCTTTTCCTCTTCTCCACGTAAAAGGATATCCCATTAAAGGTAAGTCTTGGAGATTAAAATCTGTAATTGCCTTCCTAAAACCTTGAACACCAATTAGGATGTTCAACATGACCTTGTTTATCGCCTGGATGAAGCATATCATTAAAATCCCGATATAACACAATGGTTTATTAGAAAGAGCAAAAAGACTTTGCAATAGATTCCATGATGCTCGCCTGCTTGTTCTCTCCTAAAAACCATAGAATCCAATCCACCACACTCCCACCTTTTATCTTTAACCTCCAAATCAATATGATTATTGCAAAAATTTTACGTCCTGCCGCAAATCTACTTCCTTCCATAGACCGCCATCCCACCTCATCAACCAATTCTATCAACCATAAAACAACCTTCAAAGTATAAACTTCTTTTAACTTCTTCCACTTTATTCCCATGAGCAAGAGTTTCAAATAAAAATATGATATTGGGCCTATGAGCTCTAACAAGCTCTCGAAAGGGCCGAATCGCCATATGATGACCCAATCCCCAAGAATTCCAGCTTAAGATAATCATTGGGCTCGAGGGTCCAAGCCCGGATCCCGCCGTTAAAAATTAGAAATGTCCCAAGAGCACTCCTACTTTCACCGCTTTCTTCCTTTGAATTTTAATTCCAAGACTTGATCTTTTTGGACTATCTCACTATCCAGCCCACGTTTACGCTTTCGGTCCTCGACTAATTCTAGGCCCAATGACTTATCCTCCACCTCAACAAAATTATTTGAATTTTCCTTTCCTCCGAGCCGCCACAAATGCCTTTGTCGTTACTCTTTTTAACCATTCCCCAGAGAAATGCATAACCGCCACTTGATTGAAGGAATAACCCCGATTTGGTGGGTAATTCATATCACCATCGGATTCATTCAAATATTGAAATCACCGGATTATTTTTCGATGATCCTTCATCCGACATATGATGTTCTCCCATATCATCCCTTAACCATTTCTCTCCTTCACGATTTCCCAATCTTTTATTTGGCGCCGACCCTATAACCCCAATCCTTTTGAATCTCATCTTCTCGGTGTTGATAACCTTGTCTCGCAAACGTTCTTCGTGCCCCATCACCCATAGATGTGTTAGGAAAGTTTATGTTTAGATTTTGATGATATCATGTAATACTAAGAATAGGAAGGTTGCGCTCATTTTCAATGTAATTCAACTTGTAATAGATAGGGTTGCATATCTTTGAAATGAGTCGAGTAAGTTGAAGATTACAAGAGTCGATCGATGATCGAAGAGAAGACCCACCGTGTGTGTCACCGTGTAAAGCCAAGTGAAGGATCAGTCAAGTGACAGAAAAGTTATCTCAGTCAGCTGACTGACAACTAAGTCATTCCAAAATGATTAGAATCAAATGTCAAAGGGGTATGCAGTAGACAAGACTTGAAGAAATCTGAAAAAGATCCGTTGTCAACATAAGTCAAGGTTTTGCTGGAAATAGGCCTGTGTCAGGCTGCCAACAATAAATCTATTTTGTTGAAAGAGTGCAAAAAGCAATGAACCAATGGGATGTACCTGAAAACCTGCAGAGATTAAGGAGAGGCTGCAGAGCATTGAATTCATGGTACGATCCTCATTAATGCTGCAAGACAAGACAAACCAACATCCTACGAGTGAGATTTGAAACATATGTCTATCTCTTCAGCGGACATATTTTCGAATCTGCACTATAATAAGCTGAGGAATCAAGTGAGAGAAGGATACCAGTAACAAATTTTATAAGACAATCAAGCATTCAAGCAAGAAAAACGCACAAATATTCTCAAGCTTTCAAAGATATCGTCAAGCCTAAATTCGAAGGAACTCAATCCAACACACTCGGTGAAGGAAAGATACTTCATCGAGTTGAAGAGGAAATTTGTTTGAAGAACAAAAGGAGTCTACTCTCCAAGGTTGAAGGATAAGTAGGAGGTTCAAATTCGAATTAGAAGCTTTGGGCTCGTTGGAAGGCTGTGTGATCTATTCCAAGAGTTCGAAGGAGCTGAAGTAGCAAGACAGCTATTTTGTGAAGAAGCTGAGTCGCAGGAGCAGCCAGCTATTTGATCAAGGCTGACTTGGATTGTTGACTGCTTTGTAACTAAGATCTTGTTATTTAGTGGATTCCTCCAGGAGATGGAGAAGAGTGGATTAGAGGAATTACTCGTTCATCGAACTACTACAAAAATTGCTTGTGTCTTATTTACTTGCAGCACTTTAATTTCTTGCATATCTTTTATATATGTTGTTAAGTAATAATTGTTGAACTCAACTGATAATAACCCTTGCTAAAACAAGTGTTGAAAAACAAGTTTAAAACAACAAGGGTGAAAAGTCTTCCGCTGAACTAAAACCAAATCAACTGTTAATTTAAGTGTTAGATGATACCAACTGAGTTATACTATCAATAGCTCAGTTGAGTCTGTTGAGTGGGTAACTTTTCTGAAGTAAGCCAACCTAGTTGTCCCTCAAGGACTAAGCTGATTTGTGTTAACTCTGAAAACATTTAAAAGGGCTAAATCGAAAATTTGGTAAGGTTTATTCAACCCCCCCCCCTTCTAAACCTTACTACTCACCCCTTCGGACCTACAAGATGTAACAACAAACACCCAGACGTTCATACTTAAACTTAACAATTGTCCAATCTCCATCTTGTCTTTTTATCTTCTTGAAATGTTTTAAAGGAACTCGAACATCAATCTCAACCTTAATTCGCATATATGTTCTCCATATGGCTGAGGTATAATTACCATAATATTCCAAGAATTGACCAACAAAATTTTCGAGCAGTTTCCTGACACTCTCCCTCATATAGCCCACCTGTAAATCATAAATTTTCACCCAAAATGGAATTGAGAATAAAGGTAAAGTGGAGGGGATATCACCTGTTTTAATTCTATGAAGTATTAAGAGATAATTGTCAAAGAACCACAACCCTCCATCCAGAACTCTTTTCAAATCCGCAACATGAAAAAATCTGAATGAAAACCGTTGATTACCAATTTCACGTATATTTATGCCATGAGCCGGACGATATACATTTGCTAGACGATTCTTCAGGATCACGAAATTAATACTTCTTTCTGTTAAAAATTGACCCAACAGGCAGAGATCGAATTCCTCCTTGATGGTGTCATTTTCTCCTTCATCCAAGATAAAACCTTCATCCTCTTCATCATGAAGAGAAAGCTCTGAAATATTTGGTTCCATGAACATATAACCTCACAATTGCGAATAAAAAATGACTACCAAAGAAAATTCTAAAACTCTCGATGGAAGAGAGATGAAACTCAATGCTCTCGATTGAAGAGAGGTCTTAAACCTAATATCTTATCATTTTAGTACTTAAGCATCACTAGATGTAATTTAAAGGTAATAACAAAGTATAGTAATATTTTCGATATGTGCTTTGGCAAGTTACTTGTTTGTATCGATCCATATGACAATATCAAAGCGATTTTTCTCGTATTTTTATTTTTATGTCAAATATATGAAAAGTAACTGAAAGTCCATGACCTTTCACTTGCTTTTGAGTACTATTAGCTTTTAACCCAATTTAGTGAAGTATGTGAAATTACTTTATTTAATCGTGTGAATATTTATTTTATTGTTGTTTTAATTGAACTTATATTTCATCCCCCACCCCCCAAAAAAAAGTTAAAATAAAAAGAAAGAGAGGAAAAATGAAAAAAGAATACAAACACACATTTTACTCTTTACTATTGCCATACTTAAACAAATTTTTCTATTGATATTAATTATATCAAATTTAAGAAAACTGGTAAAAGGCTTAAGTTAAGAGTACACTACTCATATTTTTTTTCTCTCATCCTTCGAGAGTTTTTTCTTTTCTCTCATTCTTCGAGAGCTTTGAGTAAGACTGTGTGTGATATTCTCGGTGAAATCTTGTCCCATGATGGAACCAAATTTAGAGGATTTATACTTACATGATGAGGAAGATGAAGGCTTTATCTTGGATGAGGGTGGAGAGGACGAGCAACTCTATTATGAGTTTAAACTCTGTCTCTTGGGGAGTTTTCTCACTGATAAAAATATAAATGTGCATATTATGAAGAATCGAATGGCGAATGTGTGGAGACCGGCGAAAGGAATTAATATTCATGAGGTTGGATCACAACGTTTTCTATTTCATTTTTTTCGTGAAAAGGATATCAAAAGAGTTTGGGATGGAGGTCCTTGGTTTTTCGATAATCACCCTTTGGTGTTACATCAGGTGGAAACGAGTGATGTGCCATCGACTGTGCCTTTGTTCTTTGTGCCTTTTTGGATCCAAATTCACGAACTACCAATTGGGTACATGCGCGAAAGTGTTGGAAAACAGTTGGGTAATTTTGTTGGAAAATTCATTGAGTATGATTCCAATAATAATTTTTCCATTTGGAGATCTTATATGCGGGTGAAAGTGATGATCGATGTCCGATTGCCTTTGAAAAGGTTTAAAAAAATCAAAACTCAGTCAGGGGATTGGTCCGTGGTGAATTTCAAATACGAACGGTTGGGCATCTTTTGTTATATTTGCGGTCTAATGTGCCATGGTGAAAGGTTCTGTGCCAAGAGACTCAATATACCTGAAGGTGATATTCGAATGGAATGGGGCTTGTGGCTGCGAGCTTCGAACAAGAAGTTTATCAATAAGGAGGGAGAAAGGTGGCTGAAGGAAGATGATTTCCACGGAGGTTACTCGTTTTCCGGTAAGCCAGAATCATCTTCCGAAAATTTTGCTGGTGGTGATGAAACGGCTGTTAAGGATTTGTGGTTACCAAAAAATCAGGAATCAAGAGAGAAGTTGGATGGTTACAAATAAAAGAGTTACTAATGTGCTACATTTGGGGGTACAGTTAGTATGGCTGACAGTTACAATATTCAAAATATGAAGGAACTAGAGGATGATGTGGTGGGCCTGGAATATGTTGAGGAAAGAAAAAGGAGAAGGGGCCCAGATGGAGGGGTGGCCCAACATACTTTGGTATGTAACGATAAGGATAAGCCCATTGATGTTAAGAGTGGGCCGGTGCTTTGGGATGTAACCAATGTTTTAGCGGCGGGTTCTGGGTGCCAGACCCACCGAACCAAATGATAGTCTTGAGTTGGAATTGTCGGGGCCTGGGTCATGCCCTGGCAATTCCTACTATTCGTGAGCTTGTTCGGGCTCACAGGCCGGATGTTATTTTTCTTTTTGAAACTTTGACACATGCCAATAAATTAGAGGAAGTTAGACGTAGTATTAATTTTGATTGTTGTTTTTTTGTTGATCGATTGGGTAGAAGTGGTGGAATTGGGATTATTTGGAAGTCTAGTGGTCTTATTACTATCACGGGATATTCTCAAAATCATATAGATACTGTAGTGGCGGATGATCCAGGGTCGAAATGGAGGTTAATGGGGTTTTATAGTGCCGGAAAGAACAAGAAGGAGGGAGTCGGGCAATTACTAAGACAATTAAAATCCTCTCTCGAGCGATCCATGGTATTGTATTGAGACTTTAATGATATGCTTCAAATGAGGATAAAAAAGGTAGAGTCGAACATCCTAATCAAGTTATTTCGGGGTTTAGGAAATGGTTTTAGATTGCGATTTAAATGATCTTCCCATCCAAGGGTACCCGTTCACTTGGGCTCGAGGTAAAGGTGGAGAGAATGTAGTTAAGGAGAGGATTGATCGAGTTATGGTCTCGTCTAGATGGCTGCAACGTTTTCCTAACCCTCTGCTTCGGAATGTAGTGGCACCAATGTCTGATCATTCTCCCCTGGTGTTGGATATGTGTGTGGTGATTAAGGAGAAGAAAAATCAAAATTTCAAGTTTGAAAATTTTTGGCTTAGAGAGGAAGATTTAGACGATGTGGTTAAAGGGATATGGAGAAATTCAGTGAGTTTACCATTCCAAAACCGTCTCAATTTGGTGGCTCAAAGACTGACAACATGGGGAAGAAATAAAGGGCGTCGGGTTTGGGATGAGATTAAACAGTATTCTTAAGCTTTGGCGGCTTTGAGGGAGCAAGACGATGTGGAGGATAATCGTAGGTATGAGGAATTTAGAACTCGACTGGGAATTCTCTTGGCCCAGGAAGAAAAATATTGGAAGCAACGAGCTAAAACTCATTGGCTGAAGGAGGGCGATAGTAATACTTATTTTTTCCATAAATATGCGAATGCAAAAAAAAAAAAAAAAATTGGATTTCCAGGCTGAAGGATGAGAATGGAAATTGGTGTGATGATGTAGTTGGTATTTGTGGTATTATAAAGGAATATTATATGAATTTGTTTGCGCATTCTTCTTCTCTCTAGAAACCAGTTATGGGGGTGGTTCAGCCATGTGTTACAGAAGATCAGAACCATGAGCTAACTACACAGTTATCCTTGACCGAGTTTACTAAGGCGATGAAGCAAATGCATCCAGATAAATCCTTGGGGCCAGACGGCTTAAATCCGGCTTTTTATCAGAGATTTGGCCTATGATTGGAGAGGAAGTTTTTCGAGAATGTAAGAGGTGGCTGAGGAATGGAGTTTTTCCTGAAGGTATGAATGATACTAACATTGTGCTCATTCCTAAATGTAATAATCCTAGCACCTTAAAAGATTGACGTCCTATTCCCTGAGCAACGTCGTTTATAAAATTTTGGCGAAGGTACTAGCTAACAGACTAAAGAAGGTGATAACTAGTTTCATTTCTTTGAATCAATCGGCATTTGTTCCTGGAAGATCCATAATTTATAATGTCCAAATAGGGTTTGAGGTTTTGCATATTATGAAGAGAAGAGTAAAAGGCAAGATTGGTGATGTTGCTCTTAAAATTGATATCAGTAAAGCTTATTACATTATTAATTGGAGTTTTCTTGAAGCTATGATGATTAAGATGGGTTTTGACATAGTCTGGGTGAAGTGGATTATGTTGTGCATGATTTCGGTGCACTATACTACAGGAGTTAATGGTGAATCAGTTTGTCCTATTATTTCGAGATGTGGTTTGCGTCAAGGTGATCTTCTTTCACCGTATTTGTTTATCTTGTGTGCGGAGGGCCTATCTTTTTCGATAAAAGATGTGGAGAGTAAAGGTCGGCTTCATGGAGTTCGAGTGTGTAAAAGAGCGCCAGCTATCTCGCATTTATTATTTGCGGATGATAGTCTTCTTTTTTTCAGAGCTGTGGACGAGGAATGTGCGTATACTGAAAAAATTCTTGAGGACTATAAAATTGAGTCAGGACAGGGCGTTAATTTTGGCAAGTCGGGGATTATGTTTAGTTCGAATGTTAGCCAGCATTTAAAGGATCGTGTGTGCCAAATCTTAGATGTTTGGTAGTGCTTAAATACTGGAAGGTACCTAGGATTACCATCATTAATTGGAAGGAAAAAAGAAGGAAGTTTTTCGGCATATTAAAAGCAAGATGTGGAGTCATTTGCAAGAATGGCAAGGGGAAGCGATTTCACGTGGGGTAAGGAAATATTAATAAAAGCAATTGCACAATCAATCTCTTCTTATTATATGAGTACTTTTTTGATTCCTGCCTCTTTGTTGGATGAATTGGAAAAAATGTTAAATTTGTTTTGGTGGGGGAATGGCAAGAGTGATTCGAAAGGCATTAAGTGGATGAAGTGGGATATCGAAAAGAGGAAGGTGGTTTGGGCTTTCTAGATTTTTTCTGTTTTAAAATGGCACTATTGGGTAAACAAGGGTGCAAGTTTTTAAAAGAACCAGATGCTTTGGTAACTCGGATTTTCAAAGCTAAATATTTCCCAAATGGGGATTTTCTTGATGCAAAACTAGGATCGTGTCCTAGTTTTATTTGGAGGAGTATCTGGAGTTCCCAATTAGTGCTTAAGAAAGGGATTAGATGGAAAATTGGTGATGGTTCTAAGATTAATGTTTGGGGACAACCGTGGTTAAAAGACGAAGAAATTTTTTTGATTTCTACTCCAATCTCGCATGACATTTAAGGGCGCCAAAGTTCAAGATTTGTGGATTCCTGGCGAGTAAATGGGATATTGAGCTTATTGAGGAAATTTTTAATGAAATAGATGTGCAACAAATCTCACGAATCCCTCTTAATAACTAGGCCGTGGAGGATGTAATGGTGTGGCATTATGCAACAAAGGGACAATATTTGGTTAAGAGTGGTTATAGAGTTGCTATTAATATGGAGAATCAAGTTATGGGGGTTATAGATGGGCTGTGGAGTAAGCTTTGGAAATTAAAAATTCCTCCTAAGGCTAAGCACTTCATTTGGAGAGCTTGCAAAAATTGTCTTCCAACTAAAAGTAACTTATCGAGACGGCATGTGGTGGTGGATTGAAATTGTGTGCTATGTAATTCAGACTACGAAACAGGGTGGCATCTCTTTATACAAAGGTAATTTTGCTTTGCTAGACAGTGTTGGGAGTGTCTTTGGTTTGATCGAGCTTGTAAACCTGGGCTACGGATGCGAGAATCGCTTAAAGATTTTGTGGAGAGTCTGCTTGGTTTTACTGATGTGTGGATTATTGCTAAATCTCTTATGATTATGTGGAGTTTATGGAAAGAAAGAAATAATGAGGTTTGGAATGCTAAACACAACTCTGCATATGGTGCTGTATAAGTTGCTATCAACGTATTATCTGACTGGTGTAATGCTAATATGTTTCCTGAGGTGGACTTTGTAGATTTGCAGCAGCAGCATCAGGGTTCTAAGTGGGAGAAACCAGCTATGTCCTTCTTTAAGTGTAATGTAGATGCAAATTTCCCTAGACAGTAATGCGACAAAGAATTGCAATGGTAGTGAGGGACGATCAAAGTGATTTTGTTGTTGCACGAACAATGACCTTCCCGGGACGTTTCCATGTACGTGAAGCTGAAGCAATTGGGGTTAGAGAAGCACTTTCTTGGACGAAAAGACTGGGGATTAGACGGATGATTGTGGAGACGGATGCAAAGTATGTGGTTAACAGATTATCGAGTTTGATATCTGGAATTTCGAATTTGATAGCATTTTGAAGGAATGTCGCTTTATTTTACAAAGTGAACCCCTTCTCGGTTACTTTTTGTTCTGGAGAAGCGGAAATATGGTTGCTCATGCGCTAGTAAAGGAAGCTTTTTCTTTTGATAGTCCATCAGTGTGGAGTTTTCCACCTCTTTGTATTTCGAACCTTTTGTTGGATGATCTATGATATTAAAAAAAAAAAATCAGTTTCAAAAAAAAAGAAAGAAAACTGGTCAAATTGGTATTTTCATTTATTCTTTTAACACCAAATTGGTATATTCAACAATTTTGGGCCTTAAAGAAAAATCCTTTTACCTTTCCCATATACTAGATTAGATTGCAATAAATTGACAATAGGGCTTATGACAAAAATACCCACCTTTTTTAAGTTAATGTCAGTCTTTTACGCTTCCCGATGTAATTTTACCTAACTTTACGCTTCCCGGTGCAATTTTACCTAAATTTACGCTCCCCGCTCTTTTTTTACACAACAATACGCTCCAGCAAAAATTCCCGGAAAATTTTACGCTTTGTTTCAACATTATTTCTAACATGTTTCAAACATGTTTCTGTGTTTCAACATTGTTTCTTTCATGTTTCTAACATGTTTCTGTGTTTCAACATTGTTTCTTTCATGTTTCTAACATGTTTCAAACATGTTTCTGTTTCTAACATGTTTCTTTTAATAAAAATAGGTAAAAAATTGTATTTAAATATCGAAAACTTCATTGGAACAACAAAGAAATATCAGAAAAACATTAAAAAGGGTATGGAAACAACCCAGAAACAACGTAAAAAATATTTAAAACACAACATGAATAAAAAGAGGTTAAAAATAGGTAAAAATTGTATTTACACATTGAATACTACATGAAAACAACAAAAAAATTGTTAGAACAACATTAAAAATATTATAAAAGAACACCGAAACAATAGAAACAATGTATAAAATAATATATGAATAAAAAACAACATAAAAAATAGGTTAAAGTTATTTTGAAACATCGAAACAACAAAGAAACAACATAGAAACAATAAAGAAACAAATTTAAACAACCTCGAAACAACTTATATAAAATATAAAACAATGCAGAAACAAAAAAAAACGAAAAAAAATAAAAATAATCAAAAAATAGCAAGGAGCGTTAAAAAAAAATTTAGGTCCAAAAGTAAAAAAATAAAGACAAGAAAGAATTGGAGCGTATTGTGTGAATGACAAAAATCACGTATTCTCGTAATTTCCCGACAATAATACGCAAGACAAAACCAGGTGATTTTGCAAATTTCTCGATACTAGAGGCTTTGCAGTAATTATAAACGTGTAATTGAGGAGTAGAATTACAAAGCCAACTTATAAGTCAAAACATCCATTCAATGCTCTTTTTTTCTTTTCGTTTATTTTTTTTTAAATTTTTCCTTTGTGGATTAAACTAAAGCACTTCCAAAATGGGAATGAGCAAAATTTCCGAAGCACTGAAATAAGAAAGTAAGTTTTGCGTCTACATTAGGCGAATCATTCATCATGATCATAATTTATTTCTTGTCTAAGAGATGGCTTTGAAACAATTATTTAACCCACTTTCCTGAAATGTCATAGGTCTTCCGATTTTGACCAAATATGTATTTTTATGCTTCTATCTTTTATTCTAAGTTGTTGAATTTTCACTACTGAAGAGCGAGAATTGACTAACGTTATTATTATTATTATCAGGATTGTTCTATTGTTATTCTCTTTTTTTTTTTTTTTCTAATTAAAATTGTAGTCATTTTCAGTTTGATCAATAAAATGTAGATTTTAATTAATTTTATTAAGAAAAACACACAAGAAGGTGTACGTGAAATTAAGAATTTTATGGACCACTTGGTAAATGATATTTATTTGTTTGGCAAAATTTCTACTTCTCTACGACTTACTACTAAAAAGAAAAGGAAAAGAAAAAAAGTTCTACATGGCTTTACATCCCAAGAAATTTTTAAAATTTAAAGAGTATATTTTAAAATATAAAATAAGTAGAAAAACTTTGGTGTATTACACGGGATTTATGCTAATTTTATTAAATTTGAGTTATTTTTTAAATTTTATTTTTGTATTTTGGCTTGTCAAAATAACGTAATTTTTAATTATTAATTACATTGTCACAACCGTGTTCACATTAATTTTCCATAAATTAATTGTATATGTAATGAATGATATTTTTCATTTTTAAAGTAGTTTACTTTTTTAGATTATATATATATATATATTGTTTAGATTTTATAAATAGAAATTTTGATTTTGATTTTATTTACCTTTTAGATTATAATAAACCGTATAGATAGATCTTTGATTTTGAAAACAATTAATTTTATAGATAGAATTCTTGATTTTTGGATTATTTGTTATGTTTTTAGATTATATATTAAAAATATAGAAATATATATAAATATAGGGTTGTCACATGGATAAATATGAAGCAGCCATGGGGAATTGAGAGAATAAGGAGTTGACATATATCTTATAATAATGAGGTGATGACATGTGTCATATTTAATTTTTCATTTAGAAAATAGGGTTGATATATTTTTACATCTTCCAACACATTCTTTGTATCTAGTTATTTATTTTCTCTTTTGTGTTGTTTTTTAGAAATTGCCATTCAAATGGTCATTCAAAAGTACAAGAAATCAAAAACTAGAAATTAGTAGTAATCAATCATTTAATGCAATTAATTACAAATAGTTGATTTCGCTCTCCAAATTTGGAGAGTGAAAATTCATTTTCTAAATTTAAAAATTAAAATAAAGAGTTTCATTGATTTAATTTTGTTGGATGACTCTTCAAATAAAGAGCATGTTACAAGTCAAGAAGCATCTCCATTTCATTAGGGAAGTTAATCTTTATTATCTTAAATGTAATTATTATAGTTTGATAACTGTGTCGTGTGCACGCACGTCGTATTGGACATTTTAGAGGCGCACAAACGTTTCACACCATCTGAGCCTAGTAAGCGCACATCACAATTACCGTATTAGGGGCTCTAGAGAAGCCTTAAATTTTTAAGAAATTGAACTAAGACAAGCGGTTGCACTGATGGATTATTGAACAATTGAACCTAGGCGAGCGATTGGCACTTATGGATGTGGTGATATATATCAAATATGGGCTTTTGACCCAGTCACTTATCAAACTTTAACTTTTTGTAAACTTCCACATATACCCATCTAGTTCTCCTCTTGAAAATGAATGTGTTATCATTTCATTTCAAACTACCAATTCTCCTCAATTCTCCAATTCAAAAACTCTTTCTCTATTCTCCAATTCAAAAACTTTCTTTCTATGCTGTGTTTTCTCTTATCTTCTCCAATTTTTTTCTGTCTGTATTTGTAAGTGTTTGTGTGTGTGTGTGTTTCTGCGTGCGTGTGTTGATTTGTATGCGTGTGTTCTTTCTTTGTGTACTTATGTGTTTCTATGTGTTTGTGTGTTTTTAGGTGTGTTTAATATGTATTTTTTTGATTTTGTATGTGTTTTTTGGCTGTAAATATACGTGGTAGTTCGAACTACTGGGAAGGTAGTTCTAAACAACCATGGGTGATTCATGGTTGTTTAGAATTATTGGGAGGGTAGTTCAAGGTCGTTTAGAACTACTAGGAGGGTAGTTCATAGTCGTCGAAACTACTAGTAATACTAGTTCGAACGACCCGACCAGGTAGTTTAAACTATTGGTCCGGTTGTTGGAAAAAGTTCGAACAATAAGGGTATTTTAGGTATATACATAATAAAGAGGTCATGAAAATTCTTTTTAAATAAGGCCTTCATGTATTTGAGTCATTTGAAAGGGCCATTCATGTAAACTTTCCATAGATGTGTTTATGTAGCATAGTAAGAAAACAACCATTGTATTACTCTTGGCTTGACTTTCGATTTTTATACAAAACTGTTAAAATATGGGATTATGAATTATAGAGATTTTTTTTATACGTTCAAAGATTTGAAAGGGAAAACAAACGCAAAAACTTATTTGAGACGGTGAAAGTTCGTGAGACCGTAAGACGATAATACCTTTAGTGTAAAAAGTAATACGTGTCTAAATACACTAATATGACTTTTTAAACTAAAAATATGACTTATTATACTAAAAGTATCGCCGTTTCACGGTCTCACAAGAGACCTGCTGTTTGTACAATATCTCCGTAGATTTCCCTCTAAACTAGAAAAGAAAGACAACTTTTCATGGGTTCTTTTACTACAAACATAAAAAGTTCAAACACAGAAAAGTAAAAAACAGGCTACTGTGATTTATATCTCAATCTTAGTCCTGCAGATTAGTCGTTACAAGTTTTTACCGATAACGCGTACTATCTGTATTTTATTCTCATACAACGCATTTTAGTGTGTATTCTCTCATTTATTAACCTGCTTTTGCAAACTTTCTCCATGATGAATAAAGAAACACGAAATGTTATTAAGCACCCACTACTCAACTGGGGTTAAGAATTAACTCAAGAAAAGGGTGCAAATAAAGTGCAAGAAAAAAAAACATGATTTATTTGCAAACATACTTGCAAAATTGCAGCAAGAAAGAAGAGAGAGAAGAAAACAACATATTTGAGAGGGCTTTTTCATTTTTGGGATTTGGTAACGTTTGATTCAGGTGGTGTTGTGTGAGAGAGAGAGAGAAGGAAAAGAGAAAAAGAAAAAATAGAGTTTTTCTTTTTTCATTTTTTTTCTTCCCCCAAATAAATGCTGATAGAAAAGAAAAAGAAAAGGGTGGTGGTTTTGGTTACCGAAGAGACAAAAGCAAAGAGCGGTTTTGTAACTGAAAAGTGAGAGAAAAAAAATGAGCTGAATTTCTCGAACCTCATTACACACAAAAACACATAAACATTTGTTACACCCCTCCAAAGCTGTTAGAAAAACCTATACATACACATTTATATTTATAAAGAGAGAGAGGAAGAGATAGGGATGCATTGAAAAAAGGTTGATTAAGTGTTTGTTTGTTTGTTTGGATTATTGATGATGGTGTTAAACGCGGGGTAGGTTGTAGTGCGTGAGAGGAGGTTTTTTTCTTCTTTCTTCAAGCCTCTCAAGCTTTTGATCTTTTCTTAATTTTTTTATATCAACAGGTGAAGTATCAAGAAAGTCTTTTTTCTTGCTTTCCTATTCCTATCTGGCCTTCTTATTCCATTCTGCAAGCTTTGGTAGCTTTTGAATGGCGCATGCTGGTGGGCTGATAAGAGGAGATTCTTATGAAACAGGTGAGATAAAATGGTTTATTTTTTAAGGGATTTGAGATTTCTTTTTTTCTTTTTTTTTTTTTTTTATAAAGAGTTGGGTCTCTGAAAATGCTTGGATGATTGTAATTTTACAAAGTTGGCATTTTTATGTACTGTAATATAGTTCATTTGATTATCTTTTGTGAAAGTTTTGCAGCATGTGCTGGTTGGTTAATGGGATACATGGAGCTTCAATGAATGTCTGAATCATCTTTTAATGTTTTTGTTGCAATGATTTTGTTTTCTTTCATTTTTCTATGTTCATGCATAGCAATTCAAGTTGTATTAATTAAGACACTAGAAGGTTGAAGAAGCAAAATCTTTTGTTGGGATGTATCATTTTGCAGTTAAAGTGTTGAGAATAAGAAAACACTAAACTGACTTCATTTTGTGGGCAATTGAGAATTTTTGGATTCATTTTTTCTTAATTAATTTTGCTTTGATTGGGTTGATCTTGGTAGGTGTGGGGAGTGATGATCTGTACACAGAGCTTTGGAAGGCATGTGCAGGGCCTTTGGTTGATGTTCCTTGTAATAGAGAAAGAGTTTACTATTTTCCCCAGGGTCACATGGAACAAGTATGCTTCAATTTTCTCCACTTGAAATTTTTTTCCTTTTTCCTCTATTGCACTTTGATTTTAGGGGTGTATTTATTTTTGCAGTTAGAGGCATCAACAAATCAGGAATTGAATCTACAAATTCCCCGCTTCAATCTGCCCTCGAAAATTCTTTGTCGTGTTGTTCACATTCAGTTACTGGTATTTTTTCTACATTTTTTATGTTATTTCTGAGTTCCCTTTCTCCTTTTTTCTTTTTTTGATTATTTTGGAAAGTTTTTATTGTGTTCTAATTTTTTGGTTTTAATTAATAGGCTGAGCAAGAGACTGATGAAGTTTATGCCCAGATCACTTTACTCCCAGAACCAGATGTAAGCAATAACTTCTCTATGTTAGAGCTCATTACCTTTAGTTATTTGATATATTTCTCGATATGAGATGAAATTATGTAGCTATGTGACTTTCTAATTCTCGATTTCATTTGTGGTTGAATGTGATTTATATATAGAGTATGTGAGTCTGATACTTTTATTCTTGTAGCAAATGGAGCCGACTAGTTTGGATCCATCCCCGCCTGATCCACCAAAGCAAAATGTTCAGTCTTTCTGTAAGATTTTGACAGCATCTGATACAAGCACTCATGGAGGTTTCTCTGTTCTTCGGAAGCATGCCAATGAATGCCTACCCCCATTGGTAAAATTTTCATCAAGTTGATTCACTAACCAAAAAAATACGATATTATGGAACCTACTAAAGTTTGTGTGGGGATTATTTCTTCTTCTTTAAATTGCAAATGTTGATACTTATGTGCTTTGAATTGCAAATTTGCTCAATTTTCTTATGTTTTCGTAGTGTTGTTATGTTCTTATCATATTCAAAGCTTATTGCTGATTTTTGATATGCTGTTCTTGATCCCCTAAGGATATGACTCAACCAACGCCAACCCAGGATTTGATTGCCAAAGATTTGCATGGGTACGAGTGGCGATTCAAGCACATATTCAGAGGTAATGTGCGTTCAAAATTCATACATAAAGAAGATTGTCACGCTCTATGTTATATGATGAGACACTGCGAACCCATTTTATGTTTCGTTAGGTCAACCGAGGAGACACTTACTTACGACTGGATGGAGCACATTTGTCACCTCAAAGAGATTAATTGCCGGCGATTCTTTCGTTTTCTTGAGGTACCCCCCCCCCCTTTTTTTTCCTCTGGTTTTTTGCTCTCTGTTTTCTCTATTAGTGCATTCTCAGTGTTAAAATTTCAATTACAATTCTGAATGACAGGGGTGATAATGGGGAATTACGTGTTGGGGTCCGTCGTCTTTCTCGACAACAGAGCTCCATGCCAGCTTCCGTCATTTCCAGCCAAAGCATGCATCTTGGAGTGCTTGCCACCGCATCTCATGCTATTACAACACAAACCCTGTTTGTGGTATACTACAAGCCACGGTATCTCTCACTCTCTTTTGCCTCTTGAATTTAACTTAATCGTTACATATTTGTAAAATTTTAGCTTTCTCTCTTACAAATTACAATTGATCAGGACAAGCCAGTTCATTATTGGGCTAAATAAGTACTTAGAGGCTATGCAACATGGATTTTCAGTCTGTATGCGTTTCAAAATGAGATTCGAAGGAGAAGATTCTCCTGAGAGAAGGTTCTTTCTTTGTTTTTTCTCCCTCGTTATATTTGACACAAGCTTATGATTCAGTTATTAATTTATTTTAAACTACTCTTTGTATAGGTTCACGGGCACTATTGTTGGCGTTGGAGATTTCTCTTTGCAGTGGACCAAATCCGCATGGCGTTCGCTTAAGGTTAATAACAGTTTCAAAGAGTATCATCTTTCAAATGCAAAATTTAGCTCTTTATGATGTATAAATTTCTCTATAATTGCCCTCATCAGGTCCAATGGGACGAACCCGCAAGTATACTGCGTCCAGACAGAGTTTCGCCATGGGAGATAGAGCCTTTTGTACCGTCTGCTTCAGCAGATGTATCACAACCAGTTTTTTTAAAGATCAAAAGACCACAACCAGCTTTAAAGATCAAAAGACCTCGACCAATCGATTTGCCTCTTACTGGTATATATAACATTGTAACATTTTTCGCAATAAACTGAAAGTAGCTGCTACGAGTATTGACAAGTAGACCAAATTTTAATGTAGAAAATACTGCGGCTTGTGCTGCATCTCCTCTTTGGTATCCAAAATCGACCACATCCCTCGAGTTAAGCTACTTAACTAGTACTAACGACGTCCAAAGCAGTGAAAATCAAGTGTTTTGGCCTCCAAAGCAGAAAGAAATAAATGTGTGGTCACATGTGAATGCTTTAAGCCTGTTTCGAGAATCCACAGAAGACAACAAAAATGTGACCATACGATCCGCTCTTCCCGATTATCTGTCTCCTGTCTCGTCAAAGGCAACCAACTGTCTTGACCAAGTTCAAGGGATAAAAACGTTTGAGAATGCATCTGCATGTCGATTATTCGGCATTGATTTGAGGAACAATTCAAACAACAATCCTCGTCCAAACATCGTTTCAGACTGTGATGCTACCCTTAAGAGATCTGAAACCGATGGGTTACAAAAGGTCGACCTTTTGAATTCATCAAAAGAAAGAAAGCATGTGCAAATAGAGGTTTCTCCGAATGACATGCAGGGCAAACAGAGTTTTGCATCTTCATCAAGAACTCGGATTAAGGTAATTCTATTCTTAATTGATGAGCTTCTAGAAGCAAATTTAGTATTTAGTTATGAAGGGCTTCTATATATTATATTAGGTTCAAATGCAAGGGATTGCTGTTGGACGTGGTGTGGACTTGACTGCTTTTAACGGCTATGATGAGCTTATCACTGAACTTGAGAATATGTTTGAAATAAAGGGAGAGCTTCATCCTCGAAACAAATGGGAAGTAGTTTACACTGACAATGAGGGAGACATGATGCTTGTGGGCGACGATCCATGGCCGTAAGTAGTTTCAATCTATTTAGTTTCATTAGACAAAATATACCACCTTTTAATTTTATTTTATTTTTATTATCTCTTGTGTTTTTTCAGGGAATTTTGTAAGATGGCTAGAAAACTTTGCATCTACTCTAGTGAGGAAGTGAAGAAGATGGGTCCGAGATGCAAGCTTCCTCTGTCGTCTCTAGATGGCGAAGGGACGATCTTAAGCTTAGAATCCGAACCTAAGTCGAAGCGTAAAATTTGTATATCCCCGTGTACGTTTATTTTCTTTAAAAAAAGATCCTTTAGATTTGGGGTATACAATATGGTAGTGATGGCGTGCTGAGTCTTTTGGGAGCTTTTGCTCTATAGAGTTAGCAGAAGGAAATTAAATGGACTAGGACTATGGAAGTAGAAAGCTAGCCACCATAGTTTGTGAAGAAACTCCATTAAAAAGAATATTACTCTTGGATGATGTTGTAAATACAATGTTTATGAGGGTGTTTTGATGAAATTATTAGGTAGTTTAGGACTAGCTAAGGTCCAAGAATCTAAAACAGTTGGATGATGCTAGCCCACTTTGGATTTTTGTTTGATTGGTAGCTATCAATTTGTATAAAAATGTATACATGCTTGTCCTTTGATGGCAAAACTTAAGTCTTTGTATTTTTTTTGGTGTGGACAATTGCTTTAATTCTGTCAGTATATGCATTTATTTAGACTTTGTCTGAATTTATGTTGATTTCTCTCAAAAGTGTTGAGGGGAATCAAAAAACATGGCCCCCCTTCCATTTCTTAGTTTTGCTGGATCTGAACCAAAAATTTCAGATTGTACCCCTTTTTTTTTTCACTTAAGACTGATAAATCTGCACAAATGTTTGAAGGTAGCAAGTGGTCCTGAGTTTCTATACAAGCTTGCATGTGACTCTATGAAGATAAATAGTTGATTTGTGGTCCCAAAATATGTTTTGCATTTTATTGTTTTCTGTTGTTTTGGTAAAACACCAAAAGGTAAAAAAAGCGAAAAATGCTTGTGGCTTTCAACTCCGGATATGATTGCTTATAGTAAGAATAGTGTAGCTTATAGTAAGACTTGAGAGTGTGATGATGTACAAGAATCTTTACATACCTGTCAAGCCAAAGTTTATTATCTTTCTTAGAAGTTTTAACTTAAAAATGTAGAGGCTTCTAAGTTTTTAGCTTCGTTTCGCTATGGGAAAAGAGTTAGTCACACTATACTATAGTTGACAATTCGTAGGGGGCAACCGAAGCTTGTTAGGGCAGTAATCCAGGCCGGGGTAGGCGGACGAAACTCAATCGAGCCTCTAATTTCTTGGCCCAAACCAGATCTCCATATTTATAACTAAATTTTATCGGGTCAGCTCGGTTGCCAAAACATGCCCAGTTTATTTGGGGCATGTAAAACCCAATCCGCCCTATCCTCCGCCTACAGGCTGACAGTAAATTGACTGCTCTATGTTTGCCTATTCCATTTGGATAAATGCTCTATTAGGGAAAGAAAGGATGTCTGGGGGGTTTATTTATTGTCTAATGGAGAAGAAAGATAGGACCATCAAAAGGCCCATTTAGTCACACTTATTATGTCTCGCTATTTCGGTTCAGGTTTTCCAAATTCCTGGTGCTAATATACAGGATAAGGTAATATATTGAAATTCTATCCTCGTCACACATTAACGTAACATAAAATTAAATGAACGTGAAAATTTATGTCATATCTAAAGTTCATCATCCTTTTTGCAAAAAAAGAAAAAAAAAAGGTTCATCATCTTAATTCGTCCTCACACTCAAACACTAAATTCTGGTCTTGTTAGGATTGATCAACCAATTATGTGATAAACAATAATTAAATAATGGGTTAATTTAGTTATTTTAGGGGTTAGTTTAGGGGTTAGTTTTGGGGTTGGGTTAGGGGTCAATTTAGGATTTAAAAAAATATATATAGAAATAAAAATAAAAACAGCCTATAAATACATGATTAACCCACATAAGCTTTTCACAATTTTCTCAATTCTCTACAATAGAAAACAAAGGGATCGATGACTAGGACTTTTATCGTTCAATTTTTCTACATCGAATACCTGTGATTATTAAGGTAGAGATTTCTATATTATTTGTCTTTATTTAATGTTTCATGATTGTATTTTATTAATTACAATATATGTCAAGAAGAAATAAATTCATATAAGTTAGGGGCCATAAAAGGGTTCGGGATCAAAAATATATATCTTTGGGGTGAACCCGCAATGCTATATGCAGTAACTGGCCAGTCAGAGGAAAAAGAGGAAATTAATGAATTAATTGTTGTAATTATGTGAATATTTTTCATGTTATATTAAATATTGACAGATATATCCCTACTGAGCGAGATGAAGTTCACCCCTATTATTATCATAACTTTCAGATTGAGGAATCCGGCTGAATATATAATACTATGGATGGTGGAATAAATCATGTTATATTTATATTTTAAATAATTATGATTGGACTAAATTATGGGTTTATGACTATAATTTTTTCCCATTTTATGCTTGGAATAATTGTTGGATATTTAATTTGGAAGATGTATTATTATTATTATTATTATTATTATTATTATTATTATTATTATTATTCATGTTTTCCTAATAATATTTTTAGAGTACTTTAATTTCGTAAAATCGGTCGTTGCAAGTGGTATCGTGAGCAGTCACGTTTAGAGGCTTGTTAATTTATTTTTTTTTTAAAAATAATTCTTTTAAGAAAAAATATTAAAAGTCAAACTTTGTAAAAGATAAAATGGTGTAATAACATCCACCTCCGTCATATCTTGTCGGTCTCCTCAAGGTATGAGAATTATTAATGCAAGTTACATTATACAATTATATAAATATACTCATTTATGTCATGATGTATTTTTATTATGATTCCATGTTACTATATTCTGTTTTAGAAATATAATACCAATTTATATATTAGACGAATAGAAATATTTTATCTCTAAAAAAAATATGTAAAAATGGACTTATTGCAAAGCATATATATAGATGGCATGAAATTGTCATACTGCTAGAAAGAACAATAATAATAATAATAACTCGGGTCCGAACCATCCAATTAACCGACTCAATCATTATTTCAATTATCAAGTTGAGGAGGGGAATAACATTGGAGAGTATATAGTTAAAATTCACCAGTTGTGGTATAATGTGAGGAATGTCATCAGCACTCCAAACGAACGCGTTGCCTCCCATAGAGTGATTGATAGCTTACCCTCGTTTTGGAACGTCAAGGCTGAAAAGTTTATGCCTCATTATTGGAGTATGACGGGCATGACGACCGACCCAATCAACTACGGGACATTCACTGCCAGGTTATTCGGTAAATGGATTGAATTTTTGAACAATGAGGCTATGGCAAAAGATGAGGAACCAGAAGGAAACTTGGAAGAAGATCTAGAGGAAGACCCGGAAGAAGATCAAGAGGAAGATGAAGACATGGATCAATAGAGATAGATGGGTTTATGTATCGCAATAATTGATAAATAAATTCTTATTATATATAAAGCTTAGTTGTCCTTTAATTGATACTAATTTATTCACCATTATATTATGATATTTAGATTTTAAGTTAGATATTTAATGCAAAATCCATTAATAACTTGGGATAATTAATAATAATATATTATGTATGACCTTAGGAATATGGCTCCCCATCGTGGAAATCAAGTCATCGGTGAGAACTCCACTAACACAAGAAATCAAACCACTGCTACTGCTGGAGATATAATTGCTGAGTTCCTCAGAGGTGTGCAGAACAACGGGGACAACAATAACAACAACAACAACAACGCACGAGTCGTGGAATAATTTTGCCACTATCGTCCACCCAAATTCAACGGACGTGATGGCCCACAACAATAGAAGAATGGTTCCAATCGCTAGAGAGAATTTTTTAACTTATTGGCTGCACAGACGAACATAGAGTCATATGTGCTGCCTTCCAACTCACTGAAGAAGCTGATCATTGGTGGGAAGGGTATTGGAGGACTAAGACCGAGGAAGAGCGCAATGCTTTAACATGGGATGAGTTCAAGGTGATTGTAATGGAAACGTTTTTTCCACAATCATATCGGGACAAGAAGGAGACAAAATTCCTTAACTTTAAACAAAGAAACATGACTGTCGCAGAGTATGACAGATAGTTCAATCAACTAAGTCAGTTTGCTCCACACCTAGTCGACACGGATTTGGAAAAAGGCTCTGAGGTTCAGAAGGGGACTTCGAGCACAACTATCTGGAATGGCTCATGAGGTGGACGCAAATTTTATTGGGGACGAGGAGGAGCAAAGGGTGGTCGTTTTACCTGAGAAAAGAAAATGGGATGGGGCAAAATATAATAAAAATCAAAATCAAAATAAACAGATAAAGACTGATGGAAATGCATGCCAAACTATGCAAGCAGACATGCCAACTTGCCCAAAATGCAAGAAGAATCATTTTGGAGAATGTTTAGCTGGACAAGGAAAATGCTTCAAGTGTAAGAAGTCAGAGCATGAAGTCTCTAATTTTCCTCTCTTGAAAGCTGAGCGGGAAAGAAGAGAATAAACATCTGGAGGTAGAGCTCGAATCTATGATATGACTCAGAAAAATGCTGATTAGAACCCGAGTACAATGTCAGGCATGCTAACCATTTCTGGAATACCTGCTCTTGTACTTTTCGACATTGGTGTCGCACATTCGTTTTTATCTGCCAAATTTTATGCTATATTAGGACATAAGAGTGCTAGAGTAAATGAACCCCTTGATATTGGCTTGCCATCCGAAATTCGATAACAACTTACCGTGAGAATATGGATGTTGAAGTAAATACAATAGAAAAATATCTTAAATCGATCTATACATAATTAAGATGAAGGATTTTGACGTAATCTTAGGCATGAATTGGGTTAGTAAATATCGTCGGACATTAAGTGTCACGAAAAGAGATAATATTCAAACTGCCAAATAATAAGATAAAATTCTATGGGATTAAGTCTAAGGCAGTACCACGAGTGATATCGACAATGAAAGCAAGAAAGATGTTGAAAAAAATTGTCAAGGATATCTAGTGAGTTTAGTAGATACCTCGACAGTTAAAATGACACCTAATGACGTACCAATTAAGCAAGAATTTTTGGATGTATTCCAAAAAGACTTGTCGGGAATTCCTCTAGATCACCAGGTTGAATTTGGAATAGATTTGGTACCTGGGGCAACACCTATATCTAAGGCACCACCCTATAAAATGGCACCAAATGAGTTACAAGAGTTAAAGACGCAAATACAAGAACTTTTGGATTAGGGATTCATTAGACCTAGTATATCACCGTGGGGAGCACCAGTTCTGTTTGTAAAGAAAAAAGATGGATCACTTGGGATGTGTATTGATTATAGAGAACTTAATTGACTCATAGTGAAGAACAAATACCCGCTCCTGAGGATTGAAGACTTGTTCGATCAATTGAGAGGTGTCAGCACCATCTCTAAGATTGACTTGAGATCCAGATATCATCAGTTAAAAATTAAAGAGGGTTATTGTTCGCCAAAAATATTTTAGTTCATACAGCTGCAAGTGTACAGTGTAGTTTATAGAATAATGGCAATCAAGGTCGTATTCCTCAAGGATTGATATTCGAAACACTTAGGCTATAATAACATCGTATTCCAATTTTATTGAAGTGACCTTAGGCACATAATCTCAACATGTTTCTTCAATATTAAATGCAATTAAAGTTTTGAAAACCAATTCATGCAATTCTATGGGTTCAATTCCTAAAATAGTTTATTCCCCCTCTCGGGTGGCGCATAAACAGTAGACTAATAATAATTGAGGTCTCCCGATCTATCACAACTATTTTTAACTCCCAAAAGATCTTTGAATTGAAGTACTCCCCACAAATAAAAGTAGTCTCCCGATACATTACCCTATTTATGTCTAAATTCGATTTTCGTCTTGCTAGAACTCAACTCCCAGATTATGGACTAGAAGTATGACATGCAAATTATTGATCAGATAAAAAATAATTATAAATAAGCACTCGAATTCATAAAATAGAAAGCATGAATTAATTAAGAAAACAAATAATCATATTTAACATGAATTCACAGTTTCGATTATGCCCCTAAGATCCGAAAGATATGACAAACTTTGATTACAAACTCATAGACAAATTCGAATCAACATTAAGACATCATTTATGTACATACAAGAGTTCTTAGACACAGAAAGAAAACCCATTCTTGTCAGGATGGATTCTCCTTCCAAGCCCTCGAAGCTCTTGTTCTCCCGTAGATGCGAAAGGCCTTGTGGTGTTCTTCGCGACCTAGCCCTCCTATCTTAGAAGACCTTAGATCTTGTGTTCCTGTGTAATTTGATGTGTTGTATGGTGTATTGATGGATGAATTTTTGTGCACAGCCTTGGTTCCCTTTTATAGATGCATGGAGAGATCACTTGTAGAGTTCTGGTAGGATTAGGAGACCAATTCAGCCCCAGAAACGTTGCACGACCGTGTCATCCCACACGAACGTTGTAGCCCTTTCTCTTAGCTTTCCATACCACTTGAATCACCTCAATATCAAATTTGTAGAGAAAGTTATGGTCAAAATACTAAACCCTGCCAGTGCTAGAAACTGTTAGCGCGTTTCGACATTTTTAAAGGAAATTCTTTTTTGTTTGACCGTCCATGCTTCTTTCCTCCATGTCTTTGCTCGTACCTTAGCTCTTGACCTATACTTTAGAACGTGATATCGATTTTTATCCAATTTAGCTCCATTTCCTGTAAAAGTCATAAGAGTACGCAGTATCACGCCCAACAAAAGAAACCAAGTAAAACACACTAAATATGCGTGCAAATGCATCAAATATATATATCATTTTAAGCCCCTAAATGCACGTATATTTTACACGTATCAAAATCCCCCAAACTTAAAGCATTGCTCGTCCTCGAGCAAATTAAGAAATAATATAAGGGGTAAAAACGAACGAACACCCAAGAACACTATGAACATTAAATAGCATTTGACTCCATACTCAAGAAAACCATGTAATTCATCATCAAGAAGTTATTATTCATAAACTCGGCACAATTAATACTCTTTTGGGCACTTGACATCGCAACTCACAAGTAAATAGCGTATCACTCTACTCTCAAAATTGTATGGATAGTGTTTACGCTCAAATTCAATTTAGTGAAAGTTGAACTACCATAGGCTTGCAAATCGTCTCACATCTCTACCACTTTTGTGCGAACAACTTAAGAATCAAAAAGGACTTTTATTAGGTTGTAATGTAGGCTCTTTGGTAAGGGTAGAAAAATTTGGATTAATTGACTTGACTTGAGCAAATAGAATTTAAGCTTATAGACTTGCAATTCACCAACCCAATTTCAACATAATATCAGTTTTCTTTTTCAACTCAATTTCACCCTTATTTCTTCTTTTTCATTCTTAGGCCTTTTTGCCTTTTTTTTCTTTTTCTTTAGCCTCAAGCTCTCATTTGTTTTCCACAATTTCCAGAATTTTCTTTTGCTTTGCTCGATTTTCTCTATTTTTTTTGTTTTTCGAGCTTCATGTATTTTGTCATTTACCCAAATACTGCTCATCCCTCTTTCTTTTGCCAACTTCCTCTCTTTTTCATAAATTTTCGCCACTTCTCTCCAAACTTGTTCATTTTCTATAAGCCCAAGAAATTTTAGGGATAAAAATATGTTTAAATTTTAAAGATCAATGTGGCTCAGAATAAAAGTTTTAGCTCAAAATTGGCTGGCTAGGGAATCATGAGTTCATAGGTAGGTTTTTTAGGCTATGTAGGCTAAACAAAGATGGCCTTAAATCATTTTCAAAAATTGTACACACACATGGCTTCAACGAAGATACCAGAGCAAATTTTAGAGTTCTATCAATCATGAATGACACACTCGAGAGAAATAAGTCTGCATAATATAAAGTAGTTTAAGGCACAAAAGCTCACAGGCTTATTTTTCGCAACATGCTCAAATACCCAATTTTCTTAATAAATGCCAAGTAAATAAATAACTTTGCTCCTAACAATTTATCACATTATTCCCATAAGTATGTTATCTCATCCCATAAAATATTCATAGTAAAATCATACGGGAGCCGGGCATAAAAACTGAATTAAAACCACACACAAAAGTAATTAAACGTGCTAAAGCGGTAAACGTGCTAAAACAAAATAACTAAAAATAGATTTTTTTATAATGCATAGTGCTTTACATGCAGTCCTAAATGCAATGCAAGAAAGTACTAAATTACGCATTCTTGACAACCCCCCCAAACTTAAAATATGCTTCGTCCTGAACATATGAGGAAATTATCAAAAGAAAGAGTAATGTGTAAAGAGTACTTACCTGGATCATTCCGGTGAATCCGGGAACTCGTCCGTCAAATTTGAAACTTGGAGGAGCAGATCGCACGGTCAGGTCATGTGTGCCCACACGCCCTTGCGTCTGGTTTTTTTCGTTTTTTTTCTTATTTTTTGTTTTTTTTTCATAACCCCCGGGGTTTGTCGCGATGTTTCTTGGGTTGCCTCCCACAAAGCGCTAAGTTTTTCGTCTTCCGCCAGACTCAGATTTCTAGCATCACTTTTGTTGAACCATGTCTGTTGAAATCCTTGAGCCCTCATATTCTGTACCATCCATCAGACGAATGACATTGCATTGTTTTCTCGGATTAAGTATCGCCTGGGAATTTGCCCTTTTGATGTTGGCCTCCCACTGCAGTTGCGATTTGGGCTTATTGTATCTCCAATGATTCCAGTCTCGCATTCAACAAAAACGATGTTAGAAACAAAGAAGAGACAAAATAAAAAAAACGAAAAAAGAAAAAAAATATTTACAAAATGCTTCAATTAAGATTGAACTACTTATTACTATATCTAAGTAGAATCTAATCAATCCCCGGCAACGACGCCAAAAACTTGTTCGCCAAAAATATTTTGGTTCATACAACTGCAAGTGTACAGTGTAGTTTATAGAATAATGGCAAGCAAGGTCGTATTCCTCAAGGATTGATATTCGAAACACTTAGGCTATAATAACATCGTATTCCAATTTTATTGAAGCGACCGAAAATCAAGTTATTTTAACTAAACAAATCGAAAATAAAAGAAAATGAAAGAAATAAATTTGTGAACCCTACAAGTATTTTCACCATCTATAGGAGCAACCTTAGGCACATAATCTCAACATGTTTATTCAATATTAAATGCAATTAAAGTTTTGAAAACCAATTCATGCAATTCTATGAGTTCAATTCCTAAAATAGTTATTCCCCTCTCGGGTGGCGCATAAACAGTAGATTAATAATAATTGAGGTCTCCCGATCCATCACAACTATTATTAACTCCCAAAGTATCTTTGAATTGAAGTACTCCCCACAAATAGAAGTAGTCTCCCGATATATTACCCTATTTATGTCTGAATTCGATTTTCGTCTTGCTAGAACTCACCTCCCGGATTATGGACTAGAAGTATGACATGAAAATTATTGATCAGATAAAAAGCAATTATAAATAAGCAATCGAATTCAGAAAATAGAAAGCATGAATTAATTAAGAAAATAAATAATCACAATTAACATCAATCCACAGTTTCGATTCTGCCCCTAAGATCCGAAAGATATGCCAAACATTGATTACAAACTCATAGACAAATTCGAATCAACATTAAGACATAGTTTAAGCACATACAAGAGTTCTTATACATAGTAATAAATCCCCTTCTTGTCAGTATGGATTTCCTTCCAAGCCCTCGAAGCTCTTGCGCTCCCGTAGATGCGAAAGGCCTTGTGGTGTTCTTCACGACCTAGCCCTCCTCTCTCAGAAGACCTTGGATCTTATGTTCCTGTGTAATTTGATGTGTTGTATGGTGTATTGATGGATGAATTTTCATGCATAGCCTTGGGTCCCTTTTATAGATGCATGGAGAGATTACTTGTAGAGTTCTGGTAAGATTAGGAGACCAATTCAGCCCCAGAAGCATCGCACGCCTGTGTCATTCAACACGTTCAAGTCGTCGATCAGAATTGGCTTCTGGTGTCTTCATGAACATTGTATCCCTTTCTCTTAGCTTTCCATAGCCACTTGAATCATCTCAATATCAAATTTGTAGAGAAAGTTATGGCCAAATACTAAACCCTGCCAGTGCTGGAAACTGTTAGAGTGTTTTGACGTTTTTGAAGGAAATTCCCTTTTGTTTGACCGCCCATGCTTGTTTCCTTCATATCTTTGCTCATACCTTAGCTCTTGACCTATACTTTGGAACGTGATATCGATTTTTATCCAATTTAGCTCCATTTTGCTGTAAAATTCACAAGAGTAGGCAGCATCACGCCCAACAAAGGAAACCAAGTAAAACACACTAAATATGCATGCAAATGCATCAAATATATATCATTTTAAGCCCCTAAATGCACGTATATTTTACACGTATCAGTTATATCTCAAAAATGACATTTAGAACACGATATGGACATTATGAATTTGTAGTAATGCCATTTGGGTTAAGTAATGCACCAGCAATATTCATTGACTTGATGAATAGAGTGTTTCATCTGTATCTACACCAATTCGTCATAGTCTTTATAGATGATATACTTGTATATTCAAAGAATAGAGAGCAACATGATGAGCATTAAAGAATAGTGATAGAAACACTTCGCAAGGAGAAGTTATATGTGAAATTCAAGAAATGTGAGTTTTGGCTAGATCGAGTTGTGTTTCTTGGACATGTAATCACTGCTCGAGGAATTGAAGTGGACCCATCTAAAGTTGAAGCGGTTAATCAATAGAGTGCACCTATGAATGCAAATGATCGCAGTTTTCTAGGTTTGGTAGGCTATTATCGAAGATTGACAAGAAAAGGGGAGAAGTTCTAATGGAATGAGAAATGCGAAGAAAGCTTTCAGGAGTTGAAGCGAGGGCTAACTTCTGCATTAGTATTAACAATTTTTGACCCCACTAAAGATTTTGTCATTTATAGTGATGCATCAAAATAAGGCTTGGGATGCGTGCTAACGCAATATGGTAAAGTGGTTGCCTACGCCTTAAGACAACTAAAGCCACATGAGTTAAACTATCCTACTCATGACCTGAGTTAGTCAGAGTGCATGCATTAAAAATCGCGCCATTCCCTATATGGAGGAGATGTGAAATCTTCACCGACCACAAAAGCTTGAAATATCTGTTTACTCGAAATAGTTAAACATGAGGCAAAAAAGGTGGTTGGAATTGGTGAATAACATTGATTGCAGTATCAGCTATCATCCGGGTAAATCTAATGTTGTAGCCGATGAATTAAGTTGTAAAATAAAAAGGGAAATGTCAAGTTTGATATCTGAGCAAGAACATCCATCTTGTGAGAGAATTCACCACGATGAGAATTGAAGTAGTGGTACCGCCAAAAAGCACGGAGATAGTACTAGCATCCTTGGTGGTGCAACATACTCTGATAGAAAACATAAAAGAAGCTCAACCTCGAGATAAACTTTTGAGCATAATGAAAGAAAAAACCCATGAAGGGAGTGTGAAAGGATTTGTTATAATAGATGATGGTACTTTAACTTATGAAGGGAGATTATCGTTCCTAAAGAAAAAGGGTTTAGAAAAAAAATTCTTGAAGAACCTACACAACTCACCCTGGAGTACAAAATGTATCGAGATTTAAGAGAAGTATTTTGGTGGTGAAGTATGAAAAGAGATATTGGAAATTTTGTGGAAAAATATTTGACTTGTCAACAAGTTAAAGCCGAACACCAAAGACCATCTGATTTGCTCAAACCACTTGACACCCCAGAATAGAAATGGGAGTACATAACTATGGATTTTGTTGTAGGGCTTCCACCATCAGTCAAGAGAAACGATGTTATATGGGTTGTAGTAGATTGGTTAACAAAATCAGCTCATTTCTTACCCATTAAAATGACGTTCAGTATGGAGCGATATGCATAAATTTACATTAAAGAGATAGTGAGACTTCAGAGTTCATGTGTCAATTGTTTCAGATAGTGATACATATTTTACTTCTAAGTTTTGGAAACTCTACAAAGTGCTTTGGGAACAAAGCTAAACTTTAGTACGACTTATCACCCGCTAACAGATGGACAATCTGAAAGGACTATACAAATATTGGAAGATATGTTGAGAGCATGTGTGCTCGACTTAGGAAGTAATTGGAAATATTATTACCCTTGGTAGAATTCGTTTATAACAACAACTATCAAGCGACTATTGGGATGACTCCATACGAGGCGCTGTATGGAAGAAAGTGTAGATCACCATTATATTGAAGAGAAGTTGGTGAAAGAAAAATTTTTGGGCCTGAATTAATTCAGCAAATTGTTGACAAGATAACTATGATACAAGATCGAATCAAGATGGCTCAATGTTGGGAAATTTATTGTTTAGATTTTGATGAATGCCATGTAAAACTTAGACTAGAAAGTTGGCACCCCATTTTTCTTCTAATTTGCATTGTAAAAGATAGGTCAGTATAAATTTGAGTGAAGTCACTATGGGATATACAAGAAGTCAAGTGAAGATCGAAATGAAGACTCACTGTGAAAACAAATTTGAGTATGGCAAGGAGGAGAAGTCAAGAACTCGACCGAAGGAGTATCACCGATACAAACAGTGAAGTGTCGATCAAGTCAACTCAAGAAGCCAAGTCTCAAGTTGAAGTGACAAATGAGTCATCCATTGATTGGAAGCTAACTCGAAGTCACCTGGGAAGTTAGAGAAGCTGCAGATCAAGTCAAGGCAATCAAAAGAATCACGTTGTGAAGTCAAGAAGCTTACTTAAATAAGTAATACTTCCATGCTGCCATGTCTGAAAGTGTTCAGTCCCAGAAGCGTGCAAAAGGAATAAACCAATGGGAAGCACTGCACCTCGTGTCAAACTCTGAAAAGCTGAACATTCATTTAATACGAGGAAATGTCAACATCAAAGACTGCAACAAGACAAGCCAATGAACACAAGTGACTTTTGAAAATCAGCCTATCTCTTCAACAGAAGATTTTTGAAAGTTCACTATAAAAGGCCGAGAATCTCATTGAGAGAAGGTTACCTGAACCACGAGCAATCAAACATTTATTCACACTATAACCTGCAAAATATTCTCAAGTTATTCAAGCAAATCCTCAAGCCTAAATTTCGAAGGAAATCGATCCAACACCAAGATGTGAAGGAAAGTCAACTTCAAACTGTTGAAGAGGAAACTTTTGAAGAATCAAAATGGGTCTACATTCCAAGGAGGATTGTAGAAAGGTTCAAGGTCGAACCAGTCTCAAGTTATTGAAGTCTTCGTGATCAAATCCAAGAAGCTTGAGCAAGTGAGTGAAGTTGCAAAGGCACCGCCTGTGAAGAAGGCCGAGTCGGACGAGAAGCCACCGTGAGACCAAGGCATCTCCGATCGAGTCCCAAAGGATCAAGTCACCGTGTGATCAAGACTTGTATCCTGTCTTGATAACCACTTTGTACTCGATCAATACTTAGTGGATTCCTCCAGGAGTTGGAGAAGAGAGGAGTAGAAGAATTACCCCATCTTCGAACCTCTATAAATATTATTGTGTCATTTACATTTCAAGATTTTGATTCTCGCATAACACTTTATATCTGGCGATAATTTGCTATCCAACTGATAATTAACAAAGTGCTAAAATCAAGTGTTTAAAATAAAGTTAAACCAAATTCAAGGGTGTTAAGTCTTCCGCAATGAAAATCTCATCACCCCAAGTTAAGGTTTAGACTAAACAACTGAGTTATTCTATCAACACTCAATCGAGTCCGTGAGTGGCTAACTCTATTTGGTTAACTAACTTAGTCATCCCCTCAAGGACTTAGCCGTATTTAACTCGTAATATTTTAAAAGTACTAAAATCGAAAAGTTGGTAAGGTTTATTCAACCCCCTTCTAAACCTTACTCACACCCCTTGGGACCTACAAGTGGCATCGGGCGGTGCGGTTGGTTCATTGAGCCTTCCGCACCGTTACTTGAACTAGTTCTCCAATCTTTCAAAGAAGTTTTAACACTTGCTCTTTCAAAAGCTATTTTTGTTCAAGAAAAGTTATTATCATGGAAGCAAATTTGACGCATTCCTATGTTCACTATTGAGGAATTTGATGACTGAAAATTCGTATGCAGCTCATCTATCACTTTACATGATGAAATGTGGATAGTGATAGAGGATGGGTCACTACAAATCCGAAAGTGAACACAATTTATCTAGAAGAGAGCGCACCAAGGAGAGGAAGGAAGCTGCTTGAAGCAAGACCACCGGTTGGGAAACCAAGGACCAATGGACAAACGAGGATAGAAGAAGATACAACTTGGACAATGTGGCCAAGGACATACTTTACAAAACCTTGGACAAAGCAATGTTCAACAAAGTCAAATCTTGTCAAACTGCAAAACAAATTTGGGATAAATTAACTTTAATTGTCCGTTGCTGTACAAAAATTTGAAAATTTTAAAATGCTTGCAGTGAAACTCGGATCACCGGATGCTCGATTCACCGAGATTACCAATGAACTATCTGCACTTGGGAAAGAATATACACAGAAGAAAATGTATATGAAGATTCTAAGAAGCCTCCCAGCTGAATGGGAAATGAAGGTCATGGCCCTGAGACATTCAATGAACCTCACAACAACATCCAATCATGAGCTATTCTCAGACCTCAAAGCCTATGAGTTCGAGCTGAGACGAAAAGATCAAGAGGAGACAGTTGTACCCAAAACAGCTGCACTCATAGTAAAGGATGGGAAAAGAGCTGAGGTTAAGGAAGCCATTGACCAGGAGGAAATTGCCTTGATGGTTAAAAGATTCAACAAGTTCTTCAACAAGAACTATAAAATAAACAAGGGTGAATCCTCCAGATACATTCACTCCCCCAAGTCAAGGGAAGACAGGCCACCCAAGAGAGCTGAGCATCAAAAGGTTGAATATCAGAGAACTGATAACCCAAGAACGGAAAGAGCTAATCAAATAGCTGAGAACCTGTGTTGGAACTGTAGACAACCAGGACACTTTGCTATTGACTGTCCATATCCTGTAGTCAATAAATACATGAATGAAGAAGAAAAAGGTTATGTTGGCTGCAGAGACTGCTGAGACAGCTAAGTCAAAAGATACAACAGACTCAGAGAATAGTGAAGCTGACTACTCAAGTGATTCTGAAGAAGAAGCAATGATCTGTTTAATGGCTAAAGAACAAGATCAACCTCGACCAAGAAGATGAGGTACACTATAACTCATCTCACTCGTATTCTAGTGATAGTGATTGTGACACACACACTTCATCACCTACTCGATCTTTATGATTCGTTAGGCAAAATGATGAAAGACTTTGAGCACATTAAGTCCTCACACACACTATTAAAAGAGAAAACAACCCATTAAAAGCCAAAACTCACAAATGACTAAGGAGCCGAGTAATCTAAGTCACATAGCCGATGAGAATAAAGAGTCAAGGCCGAGAATGCTAAACTAATAGCAGAGATAGCAGCTATAGAAAAGAGAGAAAATGATCTCAAAAATGTGATTGCTTCATTCACTAAGGCATCTAAATCATTGGATGACCTTATTATGAGCCAAAAAGAGTGTGGAGACAAGACAGACATAGATTCAATTCCTTTGTGCACAAATCAAACTCCCGTGAGTGATCTTGGAAAAAGGATCTTCAAGTAATGAAGCATCTCAAAACCCAAGACACCAAATGTTGCACCCACATTCATCCCAAAGCACAATCATAAACAAACTGGCCTTGGATATAAAGGAAAAGGAAAACAGCCAGTTGAGTATGCTGAGAGGACAGATGAGAAGAAATCCAGCAGAGTGCCTCAGCAAACTCCAAACATGAAGTACTCTGTGAAGAAGAAACAGAGCTACCAGAATCCCCAGAAGTTCTATCAAAGGAACACAAATGATGGGAATGGTAGAAACTACCCAAGCCAAGTTGATTGGAATAATGTGAAATATCAGCAAAGACCTATGGAATATATGCCAAAATGGCAAAGGACTAGAACTCAACAAAGGTCATTCCAAAGGCAAAAGAGCTATCATCAGCACACATATGCACCCAAGCACTACAATCAGAAATATCACAACTACCCAAAGAAGGCAATTGCTAAAACACACACACAGGCATACGACAAAAGAGACAGTTGTATGAACCTAAAGCCCCAAGAAATTTGCCAAGGTGAATTATGATTATGGCACGTATAGATGGCAACCTCTTAGAGTCGATCATTTGGCTATAGGTTGGTTGGATCATCTTACAAAGACTAACCCCTCGGGACCCAGGCAAGTATGGGTACCTAAAAACGATTTCTTTGATTGCGGTTCAAGGAATGAAAAGAGTGCCAAGGAACCTGGTACATGGATAGTGGCTGTTCCAGACACATGACAGGAAACAAGAAAAGTCTGTCAAAATTCAAGGAGATTAGAGGCGCAAAAGTCATATTTGGAGGAAATGAAGCTCCATAGGAAATAAGAGGCACTGGATCCATCGAGAAAAATGGATTAGAAATCACAGATGTTGCATACGTTGAAGGCCTCAACTTCAACCTGTTAAGCATCAGCCAACTCTGTGACAAGGGCTATAATGTTGGATTCAATATGGGAGTGTGCCAAATCAAAGACACTGAATCAAATGAAGTAGTGTTGCAAGGATCCAGATAAAAGAACATGTATGTGGTAGATTGGTCGACTGCCACACCAAGCACTTGTCTGCTAGCAAATAGTACAGCCGAATCAAGTTGACTGTGGCACAAGAAGCTGAGTCACCTGAATTTCAAGACAATTAACAAGCTTGCAAGGAGTAATCTTGTGGAAGGACTACCAGACTCAGTATACAAGAAGGAAAGTGTTTGTGATGCATGCCAGATGGGAAAGCAGATCAAATCATCATTCAAAGAGAAGTCTAGTCCATCTTCGACAAGGATATTGCATCTGTTGCACATGGACTTATTTGGTCCACTTGAACCAGCCAGCATAAGTGGAAAGAAATACACCCTAGCGGTGGTGGATGATTATTCAAGATATACATGGACAATCTTCATGTGTAAAAAGAAGGAAACTTTGCAGAAGTTACCTTAATTAATGAGAAGAGTTCAAAATGAGAAGAGTCAAACCATTATAAAGATAAGATCTGATAGAGGAACTGAGTTTGTCAATGGGATAATAACTCAATATTGTGTTGAAAATGGTATTGCTCATGAATTATCTGCATCAAGGACTCCACACCAGAATGGAGTAGCTGAAAGAAGAAATAGAACTCTCAAGGAAGCTGCAAGGACAATGTTAGTGAAGCCGGGATCGCTAAAAGATTTTGAAATTTTGATGCTATCAACACTGCATGCTATACTCAAAATAGATGCATGATCAATAAACAACTGACAAAGACTTCCTATGAGATTTGGACAAGGAGAAAGCCAAATGTTGCATATTTTAGAATATTTGGATGTAAATGCTTCATCCACAACAATGGAAAGGATAATCTAAAGGCTTTTGATGCTAAAGTCGATGAAGGTATCTTTTTGGGATACTCAAATTTGAAGCAAAGCCTATAGAGTGATGAACAAGAGGACTATGGTCACAGAAGAGTCTATCCATGTGGTTTTTGATGAACCTAATGTAAATGGAGAAGACTTTGAAGAGTTAGCTGATAAGTTGAATCAGCCAACTATGCAGAAGTGTCCCATATGTTGAAGCTGAAGCTGGAGTAATAAATCAAGATGAAGATGAGATAGCTGAATCTCAAAGACACCGGAAAATCTACACTAAGTGATGATGAGAGAGTGCTCAAGACAACACAACAAGCAAGACGATGAACCCAGTTGATTTACTCCAACCTGATCCACCAGAGCTAGTTATTGGAGATGTAAGAGATGGTGTAAGAACCAGATCCAGCGCTCACCAAGAAGCTATGTTCACTTGTTTTATTTCCCAAATAGAACCAAAAGATGTGTCCCAAACATTGGATGACACACATTGGATTCAAGCCATGCAAGAAGAGCTGAATCAGTTTGAAAGAAACAAGGTTTGGGAATTGGTGCAAAGACCAACCCATCAAAATGTTATTGGCACAAAATGGGTATTCAGAAACAAGATGAATGAGGAAGGTTCTGTGGTAAGAAACAAAGCAAGATTGGTAGCCAAAGGGTGTTTCTTGCTTATGATTTTGATGAAACATTTGCTCCTGCTGCAATATTAGAAGCAATAAGGATGTTTCTTGCTTATGATTCACATAAGAACTTCACTGTGTATCAAATGGATGTGAAAAGTGCATTTCTAAATGGATTGTTAGAGGAATAAGTCTATGTTGAACAACCTCCAGGTTTTGAGCAGAAAACTATTGGAGATAAGGTATATAAGCTCAAGAAAGCATTATATGGATTGAAACAAGCACCTAGAGCATGGTATGATACATTATCTCAATTCCTTACGGATAATGGATTCACCAAAGGCAAAGTGGACAGAACACTCTTCAGAATTCAAGATGGAGAGAGTATATTGCTTGTCCAAATATATGTGGATGATATCATTTTTGGATCCACAAACAAAGAGTTGTGTGATAAGTTCTCAAACCTCATGCAAGGCAAATTTGAAATGAGCATGATGGGAGAGCTGACATTCTTTCTAGGACTACAAGTTAAACAGCTGAAGGATGGAATCTTCATAAGTCAAACAAAGTACACCAGGCATTTAATGAAGAAATTTGGTATGGAAGAGAAGTCTTCTGTGAAAATACCAATGAATACATCAGTCAAAATGGACATGGATGCGGATGGCAAGCCTGTGTGGATCAAACCAGATACTGAGCACTAATTGGATCATCGCTTTATCTAACAAAGAAGCGGGCGGACATCACCTTTGCGGTAGGTGTATGTGCAAGATTTCAATCTGCACCAAAGGAGAGCCATATGACTACATCTAAGAGAATCCTAAGATATTTGAAAGGATGCCAATAAGTTGGCTTATGGTATCCAAAGGAAGGTGGATTCAAGCTAATTGGTTACTCGGACTCGACTATCTTTGGATGTAGAGTTGACAGAAGAGTACTTCGTACATGTCAAATGCTTGGAAACAGATTGGTTTCCTGGTTTAGCAAGAAAAAACTCAATAGCCACATCCACAAATTGAAGGCCGAGTACATAGGCTAGCAAGGCAAACAAGTGCCCAAGTCCTATGGATGAGACATCACCGAGAGATTATGAAATTGAAGAAAAAGAGATTCCAATTATGTGTGATAACACAAGTGCTATTGCAATGACTCAAAATCCTGTGTTGCATTCAAGAACAAAGCACATTGATGTCAGATATCATTTCATAAGAGATCATGTTGAAAAGAAAGACATCACTTTAGAATACATCTCAACTGATAAACAGTTAGCTGACATATTCACAAAGCCATTATGTGAATCAAGATTTGAAGAACTCAAGCATGAGCTAGGGTTAATTGAGCTGAGTTGACACTCAAAAGACTCAAGGAGATGAGATGAAACTTGAAAAGATGAAAATTGAGCAGATTTCTTGAATCAGCCAAGTGAACCAGACGTATCGGAAAGTCAGCTGTATCAAGTTAGCTGACAGCTGAGTCACTATATGAATAAAGAGAAGAAGAGCTGAGTCAGTTAAGGAGTAAACTGAGTCATTTATGAGCTAAGTGACAAAAACGCAGTCGTTTTTAATGAGCGGGAATGTTTTTAAGGATGACGGGTATAGTCAAAAGCTACACAGTAAGCATATGATTGGATATAAATGCTGCCGCATTAAATGCGAGCAATTAAATGCAAATGAGACGTGCTAAATCTGAGTCGTTGATCTTGATCAATATTTCAAAAAACTGAAAACACGTCCTTTCATACCCCTTATATACCCTTTCGTTCAGTTTTTCTCTCACTTAAACTGTTCATCTTTCCAAAGCAAAGAAAGCAAGTATCTTTTCTCTCAAAACCCTACCAGTCTTCAAAGCAAGTTCGTCAAGTTTCAATCGGTAAAAACTCACTAAAATGGCACCATCACATGATTTTACTAAACTCGCAAAGCAAATCCACACTGGATCAACCGTGGATTTTGAAGGGATGATTAAACATGGTTCCGATGAAACCCTTGTGAAGAAGATAGCTGATAAGATTGAGAAATCCGGGTTGAAACCCTTTCTCACATTGGAATACCAAATGACGTACGTAGAGGAGGTCGCCCAGTTCTACGTAAACACTGAGGTGCAGGACGAAGGGATTAAATCCTCCGTCCACCGCAAGGACATTCTAATCACTGCAAAGGACCTTGCGGAGAACTGTTTATTTCCATCGGAAGGCATGCCGGAGATATATGAAGCAGACATTGATTTGGTCGCTACATGAAGGAAGTGGCCAAACCCGAGTGTGCTGCAAAAATTGTCTACACAGCTGACAAGAAGCTGCTGAAGGATGATTATCACAAACTGTTGGATATCGTTGACAAATGTGTAGACATGAAGTTTGGAAGCTTCAATCAGCTGTCCAAAACCAAGCTGATTGTCATGGCTACGATCATGGAGGAGAAGAAGGTCAACTGGGCAGAATTCGTCTACAACAGACTCTGCTAGAATGTTGCAAATAAGTCCTTCAAGGACGATGGGTCATTTGGAGGATCTCTGGGCTATGGTCTTGTAATTGGCCACTTGATGGAGGTCAAGGGTGTTCCCCTTCGACATGGAAGATCATTCCATGTTAACAAGAAGATGTTTCGAGCCAACTTGTCTGGAGCCCAGAAGAGAGCATATGCCAAGCGGGCGGACACGGTGAGGGGAATCAATGACCCTGAGGAAACAGTTGTTGCCTCCCCTCCGAAGAAGAAAGTTGCCCATGCAAATGAAAGAAGAAAGGCTGCCCCAAACAAAGAAAGAAGAAATCGCACTGCCCTGCAGCAGGAGTCACCTGCCCCTGCATCCGTGTCTCCTGCCCCTGCAGCCGCAGCGGGAGAAGGAATCCTTTAATACCTTCTCCAGGAATGAAGGAAAAGAGGACTACCAAGGCGAGAAAGGCAGCTGCCTCTAAGGCAACTCAAGGCCTTTACCTTCGAGAACTGGAGGAAGTAGAACTGACATTCCTCCGGTGAAAACTATGAGAAGGAGAAGACTCACCAAGCTCTCGAGCTTGAGAAGACGGGCCGAGTCCCGCAACTCACCGAGCAAATCGGTGAGACTGCGGAAGAGGTGCGATCTCGAAGTGCTTGATGAAACCGCCAAATCACCGGGGCGATCAGCAGAGGCAAGTTGAAGACCCACCAGTGATGACGAACAACCGAGGAACAAGAAGCGGTGAGACAACAAGATCCCCTGTTGACAGGATCGTATCTCCACCGCAATGCACGCTGGAGGGCGAAGAGCAAGAGAGTTTGCTACCCTCCATTCCGAAAAGGAAGGGCAACAGGGAGAGGATGAAGATGATGATGTAATCATATGCTCTCCATTGTACCCGGACATCCAAAATCGTCTAAGAGCATGGAGAAATGGAAGTTCTAGTCACTCTACGGTGCGCTTTGAACACCCGAGTTTATTGATGAGGAAGAGGAACTCTTCGAGTTTCTCGAAGTTGATCTTGTCTTTGCAAGCCCCGGATGAGGATAATCAGTATTAATATGCCGCAAATTCGGAAGGAAAACGAACAAAGCAAGAAGCGGTGAGGAAGCGAGAGAGCTTGTGAGAAAGCCAAAGATTTGTCCTCTAACTTGAACTAACGACCATACTCATCCTCATCTTGACATTCTCTCGCATGCTGATGAGGACATGGATCCTATTGCCGCACAAGAAAAGTTGGACATGCAACAAGCCATGCGGAATCCACACGATGCATGAGAAAGAGCCGATGGAAGGACCAGGAGAGTCTTCCAAATCACAGCTGGAAATTGATCCGTTGGGAGTGGTACAATAGATTGCCACTGTTATTGCTGCAACCACTTCCCCAGTTCACTCAGAAGACGGATCTAAGGGAATTGGCGATGACACTGGGAATTTGGGCACCCAAGTTGAGCCAACCCATGTTGAAGGTGTCTTACCACCGTCCCCACAAATTAACACTCATTTGACAAAGCCGAGTCCGGAGCAGTGACCCCAACATAAGTCACTCACCGGTGCGCGCCGAGGGGAACCTCCCTCCACTGCAGCTAGGTCGGAGGATGTTGCAGATGACTCCACCATGAATCTAGGAGGCGAAGTGGAGAAGGAACAAGAAAAGGAAACACAACAAGTTGTCACTAACGGCTCGGACGATTAAGTCTGTCTCACCAAGTGCCAACGCTCTGTAGGGCGAGGACGCCTGCGATGCGGTCGAGGCACATGATGGATCTCGCCCGGGAGTTAACACTGCAGGTCGAAAGTGCAATCCACGTTGAGACTCCTGTGGATGCCATCGCGGAAGACCCTAAGACGCTTGCGCCCGTCGTCGAAGGATTGTACAAGGCCCTGCTGCAGTTGAGACTACAGGAGGTAATGAAGGCCTAAGGGAGGTTGAGACTTCCCTAGGTAAAAATCAAGGAGATAAGAGCATTCCTCAGACCATAATTGTTGATTCAGAGGAGGAAATCAATGCTCTTCATGACTCCCAGGATTATCCTTATACAACCTTCCTGGGATCTGCAGATGAAGCTGAGTCTACCCTGACTTCACATCCAAAAGACTCAGCTGAGGACGCTTTACCAAGTACAAGTAAGCCAGACCTCAAGGATACTCGTCAAACATTCAATTTTGATGATAAGCCAAGCCTTCAAGACTCATCATCTTCCGATGACACTGATGGTGCAACTGAGGAACAACAAATTCATTTAGCAGAATCCACTGAGGCCGAAGAAGCTGTTTAGACAGCTGAGGCTCAGTCAGCTGGCCAAACCACTCACCAAGGCCCAGCTAAAACCGAGTCGTCTGCGCAGGCTCCCAAAGCTGCAGCAGACTCTACTCAACCGGGCACATCACAGGCACGAGTAATGGTGGAATCTATACAATATGTCCGTGATGATGCATTTGAAGAAACTTTCCCTTTCTCTATTGAGTCCTGAACTTGATGAAGAAACAATGAGAGCGTGATGCTTCAACGTCGACCGACCCAGTTATTCCCACGATACTATCGTCCCAAACAGACTTTGATTTTGATGTCGCTTGGCCGCCGCTACCAAGACCGAGGTGACAAATAAGGTACGAGAGGTCTTCAAGACAATCTTTGCAGAGATTGAGAAGATAGAATGGCACCAGCCACATTGGATATGCTTGGTGGACAACAGGATGCAAATCTTACGGCCGATCCGTGCGGAATAGTGGTTAGAATCGAGGAATGGTGTCAACAAAGAACAGTACAATGCGACTAGAACAAGTCGGATATTTCAAGGCATTGTACAACAAAATGTTGATCCGGAGCGCCGATAATGCTTGACATGAAGATGAGGATGCAAGAAAATATTGACAGAATGCATGCCTCCCACAACACTCGAAATGGAACTCTGCAGAGAATTTCACAAGAAAGAACTTCAGCGTAGAGGAAAATATGAATAACAAATTCAGCCGTCTCATGGTTTGAAATGAGGTCGTGGCGGCCGAATCCAAAGCCACCCGCTCGAAATTTCTTACAAAGATACTCCGCAGACTCCAAGCAAAACTCGGCTATTAGCCGCCTAGATTTTATGCTTGCTTTGGCATGTTCCCGGGGTTCCTCTCTCCTTTGATGGTGCCAAAAAGGGGAAGAGAAATACGAGGATGTTGAAAGGGGTCACGATGAGAAAAAGAGAAGGACGCTTGTTGTTGAGAAGAAGAAAAAAACATTGAAGAAAAGAAAAAGAAAAGGGAAAAAAATTGAGGGGGAAGGTTCAAAGGATATGACTCTAATGTTTGCTGAAACCCCTCAACAAGGCCTTGTCACAACTGACATAATCAAAAACTTCCAAGAACTCTGCTTTGCTCCAACACTCTGCTTTGTACTATGTCCGAGAAGAGAAAATCGTAGAAGCGAGGGATGAAGGAGGTCGAAGGAAAAATGGATGCCCGTGTGATGGATATATTGAAACAATACGGAGGCATTCCGGTAGGAAAAGACACACATGCCATTCCAGACGACGGAGACGAGCCACGATCAGTGGAAGAATTCAAAACCCTCGAATCCAAGGGATACTTCAAAAATATGTCCATAGCCCAAGTCTGGGACTTGTATTGGGAGAAGGGTCTAAAGCTATGTGAAGAAGTTGATAGGAAGTAGACTACAAGCAGCCATTCAGCTGGCAAGAAGAAGACTCCAGTACAATATACGCCCAGAGGAAGAGGAAGGAGTGGTGGAGGCAGAGGTTTTCAACCTAGACCTCTACCCAAACACATTGAATATGTAGATCCGGTCAAGAAGGGAAGGATCTACTAGGCTGGATATGACGAAGTAGCCAACCGGGAAGTGGCTAGGAAGAATGTTGACTATGTCAAAAGAATTGAAGAAGAAAACAAAAGGCAAGATCAGCTGTGGGAAGAAAGGCAAGAAAAGCAAAGAGACGATGCAGCAAAGAGAGCATACGAAAGGAAGAAGGCGTCACCAAGAAGAAAGAAAAGAAATAGACCCGAGGACGCACAGAGTCAAGAAGAAAAAGAAGGAAGGCGTGGGGCGAAGGCGATGAAGTGTTGTTGTCACCCCTTCATGTATTTTACTGTTGTAAATACATATGTATGTAAGTCTTTTGTACGTTGAATAAGAAATCTGTAATTTCTATATTTGCGTAGATATAGTCTGCTATGTTTGCTATGATACACATTGTAAATAACTTTGTAAAGGACAAGAATGTTATGATCAATAAAAAGATTGATTCTATGCATACATTCTCTGTTACTATATTGTCTGTATGTATCTTTGATGTTTACATTTTGTTTGTATGTTTTATGTTTTGGCATCATCAAAAAGGGGGAAATTGTTGGGAAATTTATTGTTTAGATTTTGATGAATGCCATGTAAAATTTAGACTAGAAAGTTGGCACCCCATTTTCCTTCTAATTTGCATTGTAATAGATAGGGCTGTATAAGCTGAATGAAGTCAGCTATGGCTGGATATACAAGAAGTCAACTCAAGATCGAAATGAAGACTCATTGTGAAACAACCGAGTATGGCAAGGAGGAGAAGTCAAGAACTCGATCAAGGAGTATCAACCGGGATAAAATCGTGTGAAGTGTCGGTCAAGTCAACTCAAGAAGCCAAGTCTCAAGTTGAAGTGACAGATGAGTCATCCATTGATTGGAAGCTAACTCGAAGTCACCTGGGGAAGTTAGAGAACTGCAGTCAAGTCAAGACAACGGAAAAGAATCCGTTGCACAGAAGTCAAGAAGCTTACTTAAATAAGTAATACTTCCATGCTGCCATATCTGAAAGTGTTCAGTCCCAGAAGCATGCAAAAGGAATAAACCAATTGGAAGATCGCACCTCGTGTCGACTCGAAAAGCTGAACATTCATTTAATACGAGGAAATGTCAACATCAAGGACTGCAACAAGACAAGCCAACGAACACAAGTGACTTTTGAAAATCAGCATATCTCTTCAACGGGCAGATTTTTGAAAGTTCACTATAAAAGGCTGAGGAATCTCATTGAGAGAAGGTTACCTGAACCACGAGCAATCAAGCATTTATTCACACTGTAACCTGCAAAATATTCTCAAGTTATTCAAGTAAATCCTCAAGCCTAAATTTCGAAGGAAATCGATCCAACACCAAGCTGTGAAGGAAAGACACCTTCAAACTGTTGAAGAGGAAACTTTTGAAGAATCAAAAGGGGTGTACATTCCAAGGAGAATTGTAGAAAAGTTCAAGGTCGAACCAGTCTCAAGTTATTTGAGGGCTTCGTGATCAAATCCAAGAAGCTTGAGCAAGTGAGCTGAAGTAGCAAGGCAGCTGCCCTGTGAAGAAGCTGAGTCGGACGAGAAGCCAACTATGTGACCAAGTGATCTCCAGACTGAGTCCCAAAGGATCAAGTCAGCTATGTGATCAAGACTTGTATCTGGACTGATAACCACTTTGTACTCTGATCAATACTTGGTGGATTCCTCCAGGAGTTGGAGAAGAGAGGAGTAGAAGAATTACCCCATCTTCGAACCTCTATAAAAATTATTGTGTCATTTACATTTCAGCATTTTAATTCTGCATAACACTTTATATCTGCGATAATTTGCTATCCAACCGATAATTAACAAAGTGCTAAAATCAAGTGTTTAAAACAAAGTTAAACCAAATTCAAGGGTGTTAAGTCTTCCAATGAAAAATCTCATCACAAAACCAAGTTAAGGTTTAGACTAAACAATCGAGTTATTCTATCAACAGCTCAATCGAGTCCGTTGAGTGGCTAACTCTGCTGGTTAACTAACTTAGCTGTCCCTCAAGGACTTAGCTGTGTATTTAACTCTGTAATATTTTAAAAGGACTAAAATCAAAAACTTGGTAAGGTTTATTCAACCCACCCTTCTAAACCTTACTCACACCCTTTGGGACCTACACTCAAGATAGACAAAAGTCGTATGCTAATAGACGTAGAAAACATATACGCTTTTAATGAAGAGACAAATAATTTTGAATGTAGTTCCAATCAAAGATGTTATTCAATTTGGCGAAAAGGAAAAGTTGAAACCGAGATATATCGGACCATTTGAAATCTTTACACGAGTTGGATTTAGCTTATCGCTTAGCATTACCACCGAGTCTATCAAGTGTGCACAATGTTTTTCACGTCTCTATGCTAAGAAAGACGTCATGGTCAAGTCACATCGTGAATTATAAGGATCTAACAAGCAATAATGACTTAACTTTCGAGGAAGCACCAAAAGTCGTTTTGGAATGCAAGATTCACCATTTGAGAAATAAAGATATTGCTCGATCAAAGTATAGTGGAGACATCATGGCAGAAATGAAGCTACTTGGGAGCATAAAGAGGAGATTCATGTCAAGTACCAAAAATTTTCAATTCCAGATAGGATATCGAATTTCGAGGACGAAATTTTATTTAAGGAGAATAGAATGTGATAACCAATAATTAAATAAGGGGTTAATTTAGTAGTTATTTTAGGGGTTAATTTAGTAGTTATTTTAGGGGTTAATTTATAGATTAATTTTGGGTTTGGGTTAGGGTTAATTTAGGATTTAAAAAAAATAGAAATAAAAATAAAATCAACCTATAAATACATGATTAACCTATATATGTTTTTCACAATTTTCTCAATTCTCTACAATAGACAACGAAGGGATCAAAGACTAGAACATTTATCGTTCAATTTTTCTACATCTAATATATGCGATTATTAAGGTAGTGATTTCTATATTATTTGTCTTTATTTAATGTTTCATGATTGTATTTCATTAATTGCAATATATGTCAAGAGAAAATAAATTCATATAAGATAGGGGCCATAAAAAGAGTCCTGGATCAAAAATATCTTTGGGGTGAACCCCCAAAGGTATATGCATGCATGCTTGAATCGCCGCTTAGAGGAAAAAGGAAATTAATGAATTAATTATTGTAATTATGTGAATATTTTCATGTTATATTAAATATTGTCAGATATATCCCTACTGAGCGAGATGAAGCTCACTCCTATTATTATCATGACTTTCAGGTTTGAGGAATCCGACTGAAGATATGATGTTGTAGATGGTGGAATAAATTATGTTATATTTATATATTAAATAATTATGATCAGACTAAATTATGGGTTTATGACTATAATTGTTTTCACAATACAAGATTAACCCACATAAGTTTTTCACAATTTTCTCAATTCTCTACAATAGAAAACGAAGCGATCGATGACTAGGACTTTTATCGTTTAATTTTTCTACATCGAATATCTGCAATTATTAAGGTAGAGATTTCTATATTATTTGTCTTTATTTAATGTTTCATGATTATATTTTATTAATTACAATATATGTCAAGAGGAAATAAATTCATATAAGCTAGGGGCCATAAAAAGGGTTCAGGATCAAAAGTATATATCTTTGGGGTGAACCCACAATGCTATATACAGTAACTGGCCAGTCAGAGGAAAAAGAGGAAAGTAATGAATTAATTGTTGTAATTATGTGAATATTTTTCATGTTATATTAAATATTGACAGATATATCCCTATTGAGCGAGATGAAGTTCACCCCTATTATTATCATGACTTTCAGATTGAGGAATCCGGCTGGAGATATGATATTGTGGATGGTGTAATAAATCATGTTATATTTATATTTTAAATAATTATGATCGGACTAAATTATGGGTTGACTTGTCTCTAAAATGGGAAAGAATATAAGAGTAAAAATTATCGATAGTTGACTTGGGGACCACAGCCATATATATAGTTCTTACGTACCGAGTCAAATTAAAAGCCTATCCATTCTAATTTGACTAGTACCTAATATCTACAAATTGCAGAGTTCATACCCAATAGATTTTTCTGGAGCCTATTTAATTAGATCACTTAATTAGTTCAAATTAATTGAATAATCTCGTAACAAAAAAATTATTAATATATGTAAGTCACATAATTAATTAATTAGGATAAATTTTAATAGGTGTTTCTAGTGTGAAGTTTTGATATGTTGGTTGAATTCACCAATAACTGTTAATGCTTTTGTTGGAACTGTATTTGATCATATGTTTGACTTCAAAAAAAAATTGATGTTGAATTCATGTTAGTGTTTGTTGAGTTGAAACTCTGGAACTGTGATTGTGCTTTGTTGCAACTGTGATTGTGCTTCGTTGGGTAAAGGTGTGAATTGTCCAAAATGTTGAAGTCAGAGTTGTTATCATAAAAAAAATTGATGCTTTGAGTGGGATTGAAATGGGATTATATTGAATGGTGTAATATCTTTTTGGAATAATTAATTACAAAAGACACCTTAGGTTTGGACTTATTACAAAAAGAAAACCTGAGATGTTTCAAAATTACCAAAAAAAAAATCTCATTTAATTTTGTCTTAAATTTAATGGGGTAATTATAAAATATCTAGAAATATCAAAATTTTGTTTTGTAATGTTGTTTTTCTTATGAAGGGAAAAAATTCTATGTTTTTTTGTAAGTACCCCGAACTTCAGCGAGGCTTTTGTAAATATCCCTATCTTTTCTGACGATGACTCTAGACTGAATTTTATTCTCACATCTTCTTCTTTGTTATTCTGGTTAATTGTTACCCAAACAACGACGATGTTTACCGCACATTTTTTTTACTTAGGTAATGTTTGATTTTTCTAAAAAGTCAAACATCATAAGATTTCTTATTTTTCAGATTTCTGGACAATATGACAGTTAAATTTTTCAGCTTTTTTATATGAGTTATTTTCAGTTTTTATTTCTAACTTGTGGAAAGTTATTATGTAGTGGATGACGGTTTTTTCCAGGTTTTGTGCAGGTGGTTTTTAAGATGTGGAAGTTATTCCATGGAGTGGTTACACTTTTGTCTATTTAAAGTAAACCAAAATCTGCAGCAGAAGGACGAATTGAGAGTGTGAGATCAAATTGAAGAAATCAAATAGACACTCTTTTTACTCACAAGAAATTTGCAGGAAGATAATGTGGCCAACAATGCTGCTGACATCTTTGGCATCATCTTCCCAAGATTTGTTAGTTTGTTCATTTTGAGAGAGCCTATGTTATAGATGAGTGTATAGGGCGTGAATTGGAGGATTCTCTCAGTTTGTGATGAAGTATTGCTTACTTTACAAGACTTAAAAGGGAGTATATCTTATTAGTCTTGTTGGTTTTTGTATTTTTGTATTTTGTAACAATATTTTATTTAAGAGTTTTCGTCCTAAAGACATCGTACAAGTATTTTTATACTTGTACAAAATTTTGAAACTTCTTGTGTTCATTTTAATATCCGTTATTTCAGTTTTGTGGTGGTTTGTGTTTCCAAGTTACAAGACTTCCGCTGTGTTATCTAAAGTGTTGGCAACACAATTCACATCACTGCACTATTCTAAGAATTGGACCCTTCAATTCTTTCAATTGGCATCAAGAGCTTACGCTTGACGCTACTAAGCGAGATCCTGTATTTTTTGTGCAGTAATTTATAATGGAAATTTTAGGGACTTCATTGGTCAGTCCTTTGTGAGTATTTTTTTTTCAAAAGAAAACTCTTGGTTTTTGTATGTTTTAATTCCATGTGTTGCATAATGTGTTACATCTTATATTGTAGCACATTCTCTATTTTTTAGGAGGTTTCTAGGCATATTTCTTTTTGCATTATGTATCATGGGATTTTTCATGTGTTGATATGCCATTTTATATAAAACTGATTCTGTTAAAATCAAACTCTTCATAAAGTCAACAAACAGATTAACTTTTCTCTCATTATTAACTTGCATTTTTGGGCATATTTGTAAATTTTTAGCTCTTCAAACATGTAAAAAGTGGAACTTTATCTCTATGACTTTGTAAAAGTCTTTATGTATTGTTCTTATGCCTGTGATTCATCTATGCAAGTGAGAGGGAGTAATAATATTTTGTTTTTGACATACAAACTGAGTTTGCTGATACAGAATGTTCTTCAAAATGATGGCAACATCTTATGTGACATCTTGTGATACATCATGTATTTATATAAGTACTATTTATGTGTGTGTGTTTTCATTCTTCTCATAAATACATGTTTTTAGACATAATCTAGGTCATGCATTTTTCTTTTTTATATAAAAAAAAAATAGTGAAAATATCTGCAAAACCTGATGTTTACTAGTAATGAGTTGTTACTTTTTATCTCCTTTCTCATATGTTGGATAACTGATCCTAACTTCTTTTTAAATGGAGATAATGGGGTATCAAAATACTCTCAGTGAGCTTGTAAGAGGTTATTCTCTCTCTTTAAAATATGAAAGCTGATTTCAGTCCAAAAAGGGGGAGAAGGTGGCACAAAAACAAGCTGGAAGCAAAGGCCGTAGAGATAGTGATTCCGAGAATGATGCCAACACCTGAGGCATCATTTGTTAACAACTGAACTTGCTTGTTTGTTTGAAGAGTATTTGATGTGTTTTGGTACTTCTTGTTTCTGGCTTATATTCAGGGGGAGATTTGACTTCTTATATTCAGGGGGAGATTTAACTGTATTTTTGTGCAAAAGGTTTTGTCTAGAAATCTCCAAAAAGGGGGATATTGTTAATGTTTGATTTTTCTAAAAAGTCAAACATCATAAGATTTCTTATTTTTCAGATTTCTGGACAATATGACACATTTAAATTTTTCAGTTTTTTTTATAGGAGTAATTTTCAGTTTTTATTTCTAACTTGTGGAAAGTTATTATGTAGTGGATGACAGTTTTTTCCAGGTTTTGTGCAGGTGGTTTTTAAGATGTGGAAATTATTCCATGGAGTGGTTACACTTTTGTCTATTTAAAGCAAACCAAAATCTGCAGCAGAAGGACGTATTGAGAGTGTGAGATCAAATTGAAGAAATCAAAGAGACACTCTTTTTACTCACAAGAAATTTGCAGGAAGATAATGTGGCCAACAATGTTGCTGACATCTTTGGCATCATCTTCCCTAGATTTGTTAGTTTGTTCATTTTGAGAGAGCCTATGTTATAGATGAGTGTATAGGGCGTGAATTGGAGGATTCTCTCAGCTTGTGATGAAGTATTGCTTACTTTACAAGACTTAAAAGGGAGTATATCTTTTTAGTCTTGTTGGTTTTTGTATTTTTGTATTTTGTAATAATATTTTATTTAAGAGTTTTCGTCCTAAGGACATCGTAAAAGTATTTTTATACTTGTACAAAATTTTGAAATTTCTTGTGTTTATTTTAATATCCGTCATTTCATTTTTGTTGTGGTTTGTGTTTCCAAGTTGCAAAACTTCCGCTGTGTTATCTAAAGTGTTGGCAACACAATTCACATCACTGCACTATTCTAAGAATTGGACCCTTCAATTCTTTCAAGTCTGAATAACAAAAAATTTATATGGAAATTTCAACAATTAAATATTTTTTAAAAAATAATTAAACACATCTATAATTCTATATTATCCCTACGGATATCCGTTGCTCTTACAGTACGTCGATGTCTTCGCTGGCAAAATGGGTATTTCATAGATAGCCAACAGAAAAAGTTTCAATTTTTTTGGAATGATTAGATCCAATAATTAGTAGGTGAAACGGATATGGGCCTACAATCTGAATTTGTATGGCTTGGATCAGAGCCTCAATTGGCCCAAAGCTATCCCCAACTTTTTCTTTACTGCAGGTTGTGAACTGGGGCAGATGAGTAAGTACATGACCAATTATTTGTGCCAGGAAAAATTTCTAGGGCACCACAAATGGTTTTATTAATATGTAGAAGAAAATTTAGCTGCGCATAGATCAAGAATTTCAAGACAAACTATTAGGCGTCTTTTCTTTTTTTATTTTTTGATTGAGGATGTTACATGAATTTAAGACGTCATACTACTCCCTCCGTCCCAAATATATGGTCCAATTTGATTTTTCATACAGATTAAAATAAGTATTGGAAAGTACAAATATGCTAAATATTTATTTGTTTTAATCTCATTTAATGAGTAGTGTAAATGGTGACGCTATTCACAACCCTAAAATTGAGTAATACACCCACCTCCACATAATTACAAAAATGTCATTCACTTAAAAGACTATATTACCCTTAAAGAAGTTCTGAATACACCCACATCATTCACCCACATTCTTTTTCTTCTTGAACAAAGTTGAATTTTTTTCTATAAACTCTAGATTTTTCCAACACACAAATTATTGTAGATATGGACAATAAAATATTCATATCCCCAAATAATGAATGTATATTTTTAGTTTATAGCATAAAATATGTTATTTCTCAAATTTTCAGATTGAAAAATATAGTCGGATAGTAGCAGTGTGACACTTGGCACGATCACACACTATGAAAAAGAATCCATCATGCCATTGTGCTGCATCCATCGCGCCATGTGGCTCGATGACAAAAAATCCATCGTGCCATCATGCCATGTGGCATGATGGCCAAAAATTCATCATCCATCGTGCTATTGTGGCATGATGACAGAAAATCCATCGTGCCATCGTGCTACATAGGACCTTTTGTGCAATGGTAAATTTAGAAAATTATGGGGGGTGTATTTAATAATTATATTATATTTTAAAAAGTGCGTTGGAGTGTATTTATCAATTTTGGAGGTGTGAATAGCGCCACCCTAGTGCAAATTATGAAATGCATATTAAATAAGGTTATAATAGTAAAAGAATGGAAAAAATATTATTAGATATAAATTGTGGACTATATATTTGGGATATTCCCAAAAAAAATAGTGGAGTATATATTTGGGACGGATGAAGTATTAATTTTGGGGCATAATCACTGCATCTTGAATTTCGAGACGCAAATATAGTGATTTTTTATATTTTCCTTTAAAATACAGAGAATTTTGAATTTTTCAACTTGGTAAAAGAATAAGAAAATTGTAGTGCACTTTCTGTGCACATCATGCTCGTCCTAAATGAAATATATTTGGACTATTACGAGTGCTAATAATTATGGGGGATAATTGCAAATAGTACCCCTGAGGTTTGACCTAATTACAAAAAATTCAACTAAAATTTAAAATTACAAAAAGTATTTATGAGGTTTGATTCAGTGTTAAAATTAAGGGGTAAACTGCAATATTTATATAAATATGAAAGGAGACTTAGAAATATTTTTTACTTATGAAAGATTTAAATGCTAGACAAAATAAAACCTCGGGGTATATGGGTGACACACTTAAATCGTTATGGATGAATAGAAAGTCAATTTGATGCTCCACACTATGTTATATATATATATATATATATATATATATATATAAGATCCTGTGAGACCATAGCTTTAGGTGAAATCGTAAGGACACATCTACACTATCCCAAAAAAATAATACAAGGCCAAGATCTAATTTTTTTTAGCATTAAAAAATAGGCAAAAAAACCACCCAGAGGTATAATAGGGATCACATATTAGACCAAAAATAACTGACAGCTAATTAATGCTAACAATCAGGGATGTGATCTGTTATTGATCACATGTCTATAATTACGCTAACAACCTTCCTCTCTCCCGCATATATTAGGAATATTGCATATATGGAATTTGCTAATTAAATGTCCCCAGAGGCTAATTGAATGTGCTTATAATAGGAATATATATAACTCACGCTTTTTGTTATTGTGTATAATTAGAATAAAACAAATAAAATATTAAAATACATTAGGCATTGATCCTTATAATTTATACCCTGCATACTGTATATTTATGTTCTGCATATATAGTGTTTTAAATTTGCATATTTAGTATGAACAAAGTGTATTACATTAAATTCTAATAGTGTGCTTATTTAGAATAGGAATATTGCATATATAGTTTTGTTATTGTGTATACTTAAAACAAAACAAATAAAAAATTGAAATACATTAGGCATTGGTCCTTATAATTTATACCCTGCATACTGCATATTTGTGTTTATCATATATAGTGTTTTGAATTTGCATATTTAGTATGATCAAAGTGTATTACATTAAATTTTAATAGTGTACTTATTTAGAATAGGAAAATTGCATATATAGGTTTGTTATTGTGTATACTTAGAACAAAACAAGTAAAATATTGAAATACATTAGGCATTGGTCCTTATAATTTATATCCTGCATACTGTATATTTAAGTTCTGCGTATATAGTGTTCCAAATTTGCATACTTAGTATGTACAAAGTGTATTACATTAAAATTCACTTTGCATAATAAAAGTTTGCATAATTTAATTTTAATAATGTGTATTTATAATATGAATATTGCATATATAGGTTTATATCTGTGCATACTTAGAACAAAACAAGTAAAATTTGCATTAGTTTTACTGAGAAAAAAACGTGACTTTGATTGAGAAGAAACTGAAAGGGCGTCTGTCAGAAATTTGAAAAATAACTGGCTCTAAAATCGCGGGAGCTAGATATGGTAGGATTTTTGTTACCAAAGCATTAATAATAAAGTTACAATATTATCCCTGGCATAAATAATGAAAACACCTGAATGCCCTAAAAACAGGCGCCATTACTTAAACTAAGGCCAATAATCTGAACCGTTATTTATTTAATCTAATGGTCACGATCAAACGTGGCAGATGTCTCTACGTAAGATAGTGTGGACTAATCCTAGCCTTTTTTTATCAAATCCATAGGCTGAGATTTTTTCAAATTAGACCTTTTTTTAGTTTTCTATCGATAAGGGCAGTTTTGTCATTTAAAGTAGGCGGTTTTCTTTTTTGGCTTTTTGGGTACCCATTAAGGTAATCAGTTTTTTAGGGTTTTAATTAGTGATTTATTCCCACTTTTATTTCACATTACCATTTGAAAACATATCTCTAGTTTTCTCTCTCAGAGCTTTTGATTGTGAAGAAATCTTTCCATCGTTCTTCTTTCACCCGATTTGTTTCTTGTAGAGTTTTGGCTACTGTGTAGAAGAATTTGTCATCCTCTTTTTATAATCCATCAAATTAACATTTTAAAAAATGTCTATTTTTTCAAATCACACATCAGATTCGTATATGCACCAGTATTTAAATAATTATGCACCATATTTAAACAATATATTGATAAAAATTACAAATGTAATTTGTCACTCTTCTTAATGTTCACAAGTTGTAAATTAAAACTAAATATGCATCATTATCATTCAATTATATATCAAATATACACTAACTATGCATCAAAATTATAAATGTAATTTGTCACACAAGTTACAAATTAAAACTGAATATGCATCGTTATTATTCAGTTATGCATCAAATATACACTAACTATGCATCAAAATTACAAATCTAATCTGTCACTATTCCTAATGCGCACAAGCTACAAATTAAAACTAAATATGCATCGTTATTATTCAGTTATGCATCAAATATACACTAACTATGTATCCAAATTACAAATGTAATCTGTCACTATTCCTAACGGCACAAGTAACAAATTAAACTAAATATGCATCGTTATTATTCAATTATGCATAAAATATACACTAACCATGCATCAAAATTACAAATGTAATATTCCTAATGGGTACAAGTTACAAATTTAAACTAAATATGCATCGTTATTATTCAGTTATGCATCAAATTTACACTAACTATGCATCAACATTACAAATGTAACATGTCACTATTCCAAATTATGGGCACAAGTTTCAAATTAAATCAAATATACATCGAAATTTTTGAGTTATGCATCAAATATAGACTAACTATGCATTACTTCATTTTATAATCCAAGAGTGTATATAAGTTAAAAAAAGGAGTGTGGTAAACAGGTGTATTCACAATTTGAAGAAAACTCAAGCATACTAATATGGATCAGGATTCAACACAAATTAATATTGTTTTTTTTATCCCAATTTACGATCCAGATTCAATCTCTCCATATTCGCAGGTTTCATCTATCGCGTCCATTGAATTCTGTGTGGTGTTTGGGGTGTATCTTCATTTTCTATAGTGTTCATCTTCATAAAATTGTTCTTTGTCTGTAGATTTTTCTCGTGTTGACTTTTGTTTGCGGAGATAGGAGAGAGATAAGAACCTTGATTTTGTGTGATTCTTCCTGTTACTTTAACGTGATTGATTGATATTTTTCCTTAATAATAACGCATGTGTGGCAAAGGTTATTATGGAATGATTGTTACAACAAATTTATATTTTACTATATTACACTTATCATGTTTAAATTAATTAGTTCATACCACAAATTTAATCCCAATTTCAACCGGTAAGGGGCTATCTCACGAGATCCTATCCCTATATATATATATATATATATATATATATGGAGAGGATCCAAAGAGACCAGAGTCTTAAGTGAGACCGTATGGACTAATTTTAGCCATTGATTAATCATTCAAATGGTTGTGATTAGATGGATAAAAATATATTAAATAATTAATTCATTAAAAGAAAGGGTAATAAAGTAAAATCAGTATTAATTAACAACTAATCCCATAAAAAATAGATACACAATTGGAAAGAGAATCTATCATTATCTTCCACAATCCCATAAATAGCGAATACAAAATTGGAAAGAGAATCTGTCATTAAAGCTTTCCAACAAAAAATAACTAATTCTACATTGCCTAGAAGCTATTAATACATCAAAAATCTACTAACTATGCAATATCTAGAAACTATCTATGCAATGTAAAAAAAAAACACTAAATACGCATTAAATTATATCCCAACTATGCAATAAGTGTCATAAACTATGCAACAAAAATCAACTAACTATGTACTGTCCAAAAACCATATATGCAATGTGTACAAACTTAATGTGCATTACATTATATCCAACTATACAATAAGTGTCATAATCAATGCAACGCAAAATAAAATAACTATGCGTTGTCTAAGATTTGTCTAAGCAACAAAAGAAAAGTAATTATGTTTGCTCTCCACTATGTCATAAAACATTGCAATAAAAATAACTAACTATACATTATCTAAAAGCTGTCTAACCAGCAAAAAACACTAAATATGTTGGATTCCGGAAAAAAAAAATTAAAAACAAAACTGCCCCTAAAATTGCGCCATTAATTAAGGCATTAAATAAGACAGTTATAATCATAGTCCATATAAAAACGCTGGAATAACAAATTACTATATTGTCTTTAATGAAAGGCAGTTACAAACTAGTTACCAAAAAAAGTGGAAAGATCTCATCCATCCAATATTTTCAATCAATGGCTAAGATTAGTCCTTATCGGCCTTAACCTAGGACCCTTGCTTAGAAATTTCCCACCTTAACTACCCTTCCGAAAAACAAGAAATATAATTACAAAAGATGTAACAATAATTTTGGTAATTTGTGAATTAATTCTTGAAAATCTATATATATCTACATATATAATAACAAACATTATATGGAAATTAGCTTAGTGTGTGTACTGCATTAATTATTATATATTTTTTTTCTTTTTTAAAATTAAATAACACTTTCGTTTTTGATTCATCTTTGACATATAATATATCAAATTAATCATATTTTACCGATCTTCAGTTGGACACCCATATTACATATATAAAATAAAAAACAAACATAAAAACTAAAAAAGAGATATATTTACTCAAATTTTTTTTTTGTAATGAGCCTTAAAAATTATACATTCATGTACATTCGTGTACTTTTGTTACTTGTAGTATATGTATAATTGTTATTTGGATTTAGCCTATTTCTTCATAATTACATATAATTTTTTTTAAGTGTTACATTCAATTAAAAAATACTTATTTTTCATTGCATCTCAATTTACACATACGAATAGCTTTCGAAAATAAAATTGCATTTGAATAGTTTTCTCTCGTATGAGGGTTTTTCTTAGCGTTCGTCTGGTTCTTCCTAACATCTCCTTCATGGGTACGCTATACCCATGACTGATTTGTAATCTTGCCCCTTTCTCTTAACGTTTTCTTATTATTTGTCGTCCATTATTCCCTGCTTTCGTGCTAATCTTCTATTTATTTTTCTTTCCTCGCAGATCTCCTTGCTGTTCAAGGCTGTTGGCTCATTAAATCTCCACATCTGCGATTGCTACCTTGATCTGCTGCCTTGTAACCTATTCAGTTTTGTGTAGATGGCTGAGGATCTTGAGAAACTGTACGCTCGATTATCCCTAGGAACTGAGGAAAATTCAATACTATCCACGAATTTTATCAATTCGATAGCTGTGAATCTCGAAAATTGTTTTGTTGGAAAGATTCTAGCCCCTCGCATTATCAACCCAGACCAAATATCTTCCCTGTTCAAGGGCCTTTGGAACCCTAAAGGGAGTTTTGCATGCAGGATGATCCACGATAATACGTTTCTATTTTCGTTTGATAACCAGGTTGAGAAGAAAAAAGTTATCAAGGGACCCCCATGGCTATTTGACAGGTACCTCTTAATTATCAGTGAAGCTTCGCTCCATCTGCATCCATCTGAAACGGATTTCCCCCACTGTGATTTGTGGATTCAACTCCACAATTTGCCGCTGGGCCTAATGAACATGATTTTTACCAAAACTGCTGGTAATAATATTGGTACATTTGTTAAAGTTGATTTTGACGCTATAGGCTCTGTTATTGCAAATATATGCGCATCAATGTGAACATGGATATCACAAAACCTCTTCTCCGACTTATACATGTGGATTTCCATTGACAAATAAGAGCCGTTTTCCTAAAATATGAGAACTCCTAGATTTTTCCTTTCACTGCGGTATAATTGGGCATGTTCTCAAAGATTGTGAAACATGGATTTTACAAATCGATTCCTCATCCGAATCTCTTGAGTATGGCTCATGGCTTCGTGCTTCGGCCAATTTGAGGCCCTTTTTCTTGTCCCGTCGTAACCCTAATCCATCTCAACCACCCACATCTGACACTAACCATATCCATACTCCGTCATCATCCTTACCCACACCAGATAATAATTCTAACCATACCCCTGATTCAACAACGCCTCATCCTGCACCTTTGGATCCTAACCCATCACCCATCCTCTCTTCGCCTCACAATATCACAGAAACCCCCCAACCTCTGCCTTCAGAAACGCGTACTGATACAATAAAACAAAAACTCCAAATTACTCCAGCTCTTTCCCCTCGACAACAATCCATATCACTGTCCACCACTCACCCATCATCAACAGATACAGTTCCCTACTGGTAAAGTAAATACATACATTGCCATTTTAGGGAAACATGTTAGAGAACTTTAAGTAGTGGGTTGAGGACTTTAGAAAATGTGTTCCCAACCACATGTGTATATATATGTAACCATTTAACTGGAGATATATCAAGTTCTCTGCAAATATTATTACATGGTATCAAAGCCACATTAGGGATTAGGGTTTCAGAACTTGATTTTTTTCCTCTCCTCTCTTGGCCTCTAGGGTTTGGGGCTTTCTGGTATTTTTATTCCGGTCACCATACCTCACCACCACCACCACCGGGTTCACTTCCATCCAATCTTACTGTGACCAGTGTCTAGTCATCCTTGCTGGTGCATGTGATCCATATGCGCAGAAGACCTTCTTTGGCATCGTCCCCATGCATCGTCTGTTCACCCACACCCACCACCACCATGTTCACCCACACCCACCACCACCACCTTCGTCGGCGCATCCCGCCTCCCAGAATTGGATCAGTTGGTGCGACCGGTTGATGGTTTCTCCAGAAACTGGTCCTTTTAAGCTCAACCCTTTTCTTCTGCGATTTGAGACCCCTTATTTTTAGGTACAGGGTTAGGGTTTTGTTTAATTTTGCCCAGAATTTTGTTTAATTCTTCCCCCTCCCTGTTTTTTTGCTTCATCTTATTGCCCGTTTTGTTTCCACTGTCCCATGGCTTGGGTTGTCCCAATTTGCACCTTGTCACAATCCCTATTCATTTGTTGAGTATCTTGGATTCGATATTCGATTAATATACATAAAAAATAGAAAAAAATGGCTGAAAGAAATCCGTGGTTACATATGAAGTGTTTCCTGTCATGTCTAAAATAACAGACCATAAACTTAATAGGTCTAACTATTTAGACTGGAGTTAAACTGTTCGACTGTATTAGCATATTATTTCTATGGATCGTCATTTAACAGATGACCCACCTACCGATGATTCAAAGGTATATTAGCTACGCGATGACACTCCTTTATTCTTATAGATCCGTAATTCTATTGAGAGTGATGTTATTGGCATGGTCAATCATTATAAATTTGTGAAAAAATTAATTTATTACTTAGCCTTTATGCACTCGGGGAAATTAAATATCAAACGCATGTACGATGTGTGTTAAACCTTTCATCATGCAAAAAAAGCCGAGAGATCTCTTACTGACTATTTTATGAATTTTAAGAAAACTCATGAGGAACTTAATTTGTTATTTCCATTTAGTGCTGATGTAAAAGCTCAGGCAGCTCAACAAGAAAAGATGGCCGTTATGAGTTTGTTGGTAGGTTTTCCTTATAAATTCGAGACTGCGAAGTCTCAGATTCTGTATAGCCCTGAGATATCATCACTTCAATAAGCCTTTAGCATAGTCCCCCCGCACCTATTTAGACTCATAATGCTCTTGTCAGTCATACTTTTGATTCAATAAAGCCAATGTACAAAAATAGCAATCAAGGACGAAACTTTCATCAAAATGTGGGGGCTCGGGGAGAGGATCCGAGCCACATTATATGCCATTATTGTCACTAACCCGGACACTTTAAGAAGGATTGTCCAAAGTTATAGTGAAAGAATCTATTTAGCTATTTAGCACATCTCGCTTTGGCTAATGCTCCTCCAGAATCCATTTTAATTTCTGCCAAAGACTTTTCTAAGTTCTCAGAGTACCAAGAATATCTAAAGTCTCCATCTGCTTCAATCACTGCTATTGCTAATTCAGTTAAACATCAAACATATCTTGTTTCCTCATCTTCCAAATGGGTCATTGACTCTGGTTCCACTGATCACATGACAGGTAATTCCAGTCTTTTTACTTCCTTTAAATCTCATGCCTCTAATTCATCGGTTACCTTAGCAGATGACTCCACATTTCATATTTTCGGATCTGGCACCATTATCCTCATGCCCTCCCCTGTTTACAATCTGTTTCAAACCTACTAGACTTATCATTCAATTTGGTTTCTGTTAGTAAACTTACCCGCTCCCTTAATTATTGTGTCTGATTATTTACTGTTTTTGTTTTTTTCAGGATCTTATGATGCAGAAGTATTGGTAAAGGACATGAATCTGGAGGTCTCTACATCCTTGATACCCAAGTTTCCAAGCTTATCGCCTGTTCTAGAATTGTGACCCCTTTTGAAGCACATTGTCGGTTAGGTCATTCTTAAAGGATGAAATATTCACTAAGACATTTTATCGAACACTTGGCATGCATATGATAAAATCGAAGTTGTATATAACATTTGTAAATGTAATCATGCCCAAAACAAATCAACACCAATCCTAATTCTACAATCACAATCCATCAACATATATAATTCCCATCACAATCATACAAGAATTTCATCATTTTATCAAGTATACACAAGGTTCTCAAGGGTTCAACCCACTTGATATTAAAAGGGAATTAAACATACCAATTGATTGGAGAAGATGAATAATATGGAAGATATATACATAATCCGAGCCCAATATAGTAGAATTTACAAGAAACAATTATTTTGAGTGGATTGTGTGTGAAATGGGTGAAGGGGTGCGAAATTGAAAAAATAGAGACGAATAAACTGAATAGAGAGACAGAGACAACTTAACCCCTGGTTTGGCCTTGGTCGATCGGTCGGCCAAGAGGGCGACCGGTCCGGAGGCAGGTTGACTGGTACCTGGTCTCCAGGCCAGTTTCTGTCCCAATTTTGAGTAACAATGCAATTTTTCACCCTTAAGTTTTAAAAATGAACAAAAATGCAATCATAGACCTTATTCGATATATATTATGCCTAAACGAGCTCGAATTGAAGTAAAAGAGTTGGCGGATAAAGGTTTTGTGAAAATATCCACGAGTTGATCTTGAGACGGAACAAAACACATCTCAATTGTTCGTTTAGAAACACAATCCCTTAGAAAATGGTGTCGAACCTTAATATGTTTTGTTAGGTTATAATGAACCGGATTTTGAGCAATGTTTATAGTGGACGTATTATCACAAAATATAAGAACATTTTCGAAAGAACATTTGTAATCCGCTAAGGTTTGTTTCATCCAAAGAAGTTGAGTACAACAAAAGGCCGCAGAAATGTATTCGGCTTCGGCCGTAGATAAGGATACACAATTTTGCTTCTTTGAAAACCAAGATACTAGGAAATCGCCTAAAAATTGACATGATCTGGAAGTAGTTTTGCGATCATCAATATTTCCCGCATAATCCAAATCACTATATCCTTTTAGAGAAAATTTTCATTCTTTGGATAAAACAAACCATATGAAATAGTGCCTTTCAAATATCAAAAAATTCTTTTAACGACACTCATATGAGAATCTTTAGGATTGCTTTGAAATCGAGCACATAGACATACAACATGAAGAATATCGAGTCTACTTGCGGTTAAGTAATGTAAACTATCAATCATACCTCGATATTTTGATTCATCAACCGACTTGCCTTTTTCATCTTTGTCCAGCTTGATATCGGTTGCCATTGGAGTAACAACGGTCCTTCCTTCTTCAATTTCGAACTTCTTTAGAAGTTCTTTGGTATACTTGGATTGTGATATATAGATACCTTCTTGGCATTGTCTAATTTGAAGTCCAAGAAAGAAGTTAAGCTCTCCCATCATGCTCATCTCAAATTCATCTTGCATGAGCTTAGAAAATTTCTTACAAAGAGACTCATTAGTAGCACCAAAGATAATATCATCAACATGAATTTGTACCAATAAACAATCTTGCCCCTTTTCAAACACAAAGAGAGTAGTATCAACTTTACCTCTTGAAAAGCCATTTTGTAAGAGAAAAGAGCTAAGTCTATCATACCATGCTTTGGGTGCTTGTTTTAAACCATGTAAGGCTTTTTCAAGTTTGTAAACATCATTTGGCCTCGAAATTTTTTCAAACCCTGGAGGTTGTTTTACATAGACTTCTTCTTGAATAAAACCATTTTAAAAGGCAGATTTAACATCCATTTGGTAAAGTTTGAAATTATTAAAACAAGAATAGGCAAGTAAAATTCGAATTGCTTCCAAACGTGCTATGGGTGCAAATAATTCATCATAGTCAATACCTTCTTCTTGACAATACCCTTGAGCCACTAACCTTGCCTTGTTTCGAAAAACGTTGCCTTGGTCATCGAGTTTGTTTCGGAATACCCATTTTGTGCCAGTAATAGTTTCTGATGGAGGACAAGGTACCAATTCCCAAATATCATTCCTTTCAAATTGGTTCAACTCTTCTTGGATTTCAAGAAACCAATCTTCATCTTCAATGGCTTCCTTTGCATTAAATAAGAGCTTTCTCGGCAAATTTCCTTCTAGTCATAACTTTGTCTAGCGGATCCCCAATTATGAGATATTTTGGATGATCTACTTTCAATTTTAATGCCACGGGAAGATCCGACTTATCCCCTTTATCCTCTTGTGGAACATTGGAAGTTGAAGGTTGATCAATTGATGTGGAAGGTTGATCACTTTCAATGTCATTTGGAACAATTGGTTCAATTTCATCTTCTTCATCACTTTCATCATTAGGTATCCTTTCAGCACCCGAGGCTTCATTGAATTTGACATGAATAGACTCCTCGACCATCATGCTCGTTTTGTTATAAACCCGATATGCCTTACTCTTAGTTAAATACCCCATAAAAATTCCTTCATCTGCCTTTCTGATCAAGTTTATCTAATTGATCCTTGGTATTCAAAATAAAATACTTACAACAAAATATTTTGAAATAACTATTGGAGTTCTTCCTCTCCGAAGCTCATAAGGTATTTTATTTAACTTGGGACGAAGATATACCCAGTTTATGACATATCAATCTGGTGTTGACGGCTTTGGCCCAAAAAAATTTTGGAAGTGAAAATTCATTTAGCATGAACCGGTACATTTCTTGAAGCATTCAATTTTTCCTTTCGGCAACACCATTTTGTTGTGGAGTTCTCGGAGCCAAAAAATTATATGAATGCCCCTTGGTTTCACAAAATATTCTAAAGTCACCATCAAATTCTTCTCCTTGGTCACTCCTTATAGACTTAATCGTATCTTCATTTTCATTCTCTATAAGTCTACACAACTTAAAAAACTCATTAACGACATAACTTTTATTTGCAAGAAAAATAGTCCAAGTCTATCTAGAGAAATAATCAACTATAACAGATGTGTACTGTTTTCCACTTAGTGTAAGTCCAAGCGGCTACGATAATCTAGAGGGGGGTTGATTAGATTATCTCCATCTTTTCGATTTTACCCTCTTTTTCGAACAAAACAAGCCAAGACAATAATAAAGGTGCGGAATATAAACAACACACGTCGATTTATAGAGGTTCACCCCACCTATGGACTACGTGCTCTACCACCCCAGTATATCCGGGATGGATTTCAAAAAGAAAAAAAATTTTATTAATTACCAAAATTAATACAAATTCAACTTACAACACCTTGAAGAGCACCACACTCTTCTTCAATACCACCTTTGAGATTACCACAATCTCTCTTGAAGATTACCACAATCTCCAATGGCACCTTGTGAAGATTACCACAATCTTCTACCTTGAAGAATACCAAATTCATCAACACCTCGACAAGAAGATTACTACAATCTTCTTACACCTAACACCTAGATCACCCAAGTGTGTTCTTACCATAAGAACACTCACAAGGATATCTTGTGTTGAATGATTACCCAAAAATTCAATATTACAACTCGATAATAAATTATACAATAGAGTGCGAGTGTAATCAAGAATAGCCTAAACCTCAAGGATGTGAAAGTGATAAGCTAGGCAAATTACAACAAGAATAATAACAATGGAAGACCAAGTGTATGCTTGAGAATATCTTGTTGTGTTGTGTTGTTGTCTCTTCTTGTTGTGCTTCAAATCTTTCTCTATTTATAGGAGATGATTGATACTTGATAGTCTCCTCTTGAATCGATATCTACAAAAAAATGCAATTAAAATCAAGATTATAGCTGTTAGAAATCAATTCAACAAATTAAGGAAAAGTTGTCTCAAGTTGACAACGGTTAAAATTTTGTCATCAAACTTAGGATGGCACCGGCCGCGCACTAATATAGAGAATTGAAGAACGTAGCAAAATTTACACTGGTTGACCGGTCCAGGGGGTCTGACCGGCGACCATGGGGGTTCGACCGTCGCCCCCATAGGGACCGTCACCCTTCATGATTTTTGAGTTACAGGAGTTCTCAGAATCTCTTCGTGTACCGAGCCCTTTTGTGCGGCACTGGCCGACTTCTCCACGGTTTTCCAAAATGTCTCGTTTCTATTTCAAAACCAATCTTTCAAACACGGGATGTTCGGTTGAACACGAGACAAAAATGTTGTCCAACATTTTATCGAAAATAACCTTCAAGAAATACTCCGAAAAATAGTAAAAACATTTTAGACCAATTGGGAGTATTAGGACAATATTTAGAAACATAGTTTGGATGTAAAAACCCATTGATACAACATCACTAAATGTGTTGTCCAATTGTTTTGAAAATAAAACTTGAAGAAATACTCCGGAAAATATTAAAACCATTTTAAATCATTTAGGAGTATTTGGACAACCTTTAAAACCATTGTTTTGGTATAAAAACAAAATCATCAAAATCATGATAAAACCATTTATCAAACAATCTCCCCCTTTTTGATGATTACAAACCAAAACAATTTTAACGAGGTCGATTTTGAAAACAAAACAATTTTACCTAGGTTAAAAGGAACTATCCGTTGAGCGACAACATTCCACGCAATATAATCACAAGGATGGGAGTAGAGATATTAAACATATATAGCAAAAGCTCCCCCTATCAAGATGCACAACAAGAATAATGTAAAAGCAATCAACCACAAGCTAAAAGCTTAGCTTTTACATATTGATCTTAAGTTCAGGAGCTTATAAGCTCCCCCTGTCAACAAAACATCATTAGACAAGTATATGAGTCCATCATACAAAAATTGGACTAAGTATAATGCACAACTTATGACTTTAGGAAGTCATAGCTTATAGCTTCTTTCTCGAGCTTATTTTAGCTTTTATGAGCTAATGAGCTTATAACCTGTTTCTCCCCCTCTGGAAACATCAAAAAGAATGTTAGCACGATAAAAACATCATATAATCATATCAAAGTGCGTAACTAAACCGATGTATCGAGCTATTTGAACATTGAAGCTTATAGACCAAATAGGAGGAAAGAGTCGATCATACGACTTGTAGAAGCTTATGAAAACCCATTTGATTTGCAAAACATGATCTCTATAAATATACAAGGCTTTTGAAATCGAGAGAATCATGTAGGTGATGAATTTTTCATTGAGACATATTATTGAACACTTGGCGGGCGTAAAAATTGAAGAAGATATATATAGCCCTTGTAAATGTAATCAAGCCAAGTTTTTCATCACCAAATCAGTTTAAACACAATACAATATATCATAAATAACAATCTCATCACAAACATATACAAATTTCATCAAGAAAATACATGTAGGCCAGGTTCTCAAGGGTTCAACCCAATTGAGATAAGGAAGTAGAATTCTTACCATTTAACTGGTAAAGACGAGCAATGATGATGATAATCGAGCCTAAATACATCCAAGATATGAAATGTATGCAATAAAACACATTTGAAGTGAAATGTGTGTGAAATTTGCAAAGGGGACGAAACAGAGAGGAAAAACCTTAAACTGTCAAAATACAAGAACAAAGACGGTTTTAACCAAACTTAAGCGAAATGATGCGGCCTGGCCGACCTCCACGGTTTTCCAAAATGTCTCGTTTCTATTTCAAAACCAATCTTTCAAACACGGGATGTTTGGTTGAACACGAGACAAAAATATTGTCCAACATTTTATCGAAAATAACCTTCAAGAAATACTCCGAAAAATAGTAAAAACATTTTAGACCAATTGGGAGTATTAGGACAATATTTAGAAACATAGTTTGGATGTAAAAACCCATTGATACAACATCATTAAATGTGTTGTCCAATTGTTTTGAAAATAAAACTTGAAGAAATACTCCTAAAATATTAAAACCATTTTAAATCATTTAGAGTATTTGGACAACCTTTAAAACCATTGTTTTGGTATAAAAACAAAATCATCAAAATCATGATAAAACCATTTATCAAACAATCTCCCCCTTTTTGATGATTACAAACCAAAACAATTTTAACGAGGTCGATTTTGAAAACAAAACAATTTTACCTAAGCAAGGAACTATCCGTTGTGAGCGACAACATTCCACGCAATATAATCACAAGGATGGGAGTAGAGATATTAAACATATATAGCAAAAGCTCCCCTATCAAGATGCACAACAAGAATAATGTAAAAGCAATCAACCACAAGCTAAAAGCTTAGCTTTTACATATTGATCTTAAGTTCGAGCTTATAAGCTCCCCTGTCAACAAAACATCATTAGACAAGTATATGAGTCCATCATACAAAAATTGGACTAAGTATAATGCACAACTTATGACTTTAGGAAGTCATAGCTTATAGCTTCTTTCTCGAGCTTATTTTAGCTTTTATGAGCTAATGAGCTTATAACCTGTTTCTCCCCCTTTGGAAACATCAAAAATAATGTTAGCACGATAAAAACATCATATAATCATATCAAAGTGCGTAACTAAACCGATGTATCGAGCTATTTGAACATTGAAGCTTATAGACCAAATAGGAGGAAAGAGTCGATCATACGACTTGTAGAAGCTTATGAAAACCCATTTGATTTGCAAAACATGATCTCTATAAATATACAAGGCTTTTGAAATCGAGAGAATCATGTAGGTGATGAATTTTTCATTGAGACATATTATGGAACACTTGGCGGGCGTCAAAAATTGAAGAAGATATATATAGCCCTTATAAATGTAATCAAGCCAAGTTTTTCATCACCAAATCAGTTTAAACACAATACAATATATATCATAAATAACAATCTCATCACAAACATATACAAATTTCATCAAGAAAATACATGTAGGCCAGGTTCTCAAGGGTTCAACCCAATTGAGATGAGGAAGTAGAATTCTTACCATTTAACCGGTAAAGACGAGCAATGATGATGATAATCGAGCCTAAATACATCCAAGATATGAAATGTATGCAATAAAACACATTTGAAGTGAAATGTGTGTGAAATTTGCAAAGGGGACGAAACAGAGAGGAAAAACCTTAAACTGCCAAAATACAAGAACAAAGACGGTTTTAACCAAACTTAAGCAGTTGGCGACCGGTCGACCTCCACGGTTTTCCAAAATGTCTCGTTTCTATTTCAAAACCAATCTTTCAAACACGGGATGTTCGGTTGAACACGAGACAAAAATATTGTCCAACATTTTATCGAAAATAACCTTCAAGAAATACTCCGAAAAATAGTAAAAACATTTTAGACCAATTGGGAGTATTAGGACAATATTTAGAAACATAGCCTGGATGTAAAAACCCATTGATAGAACATCACTAAATGTGTTGTCCAATATTTTTGAAAATAAAACTTGAAGAAATACTCCGGAAAATATTAAACCCATTTTAAATCATTTAGGAGTATTTGGACAACCTTTAAAACCATTGTTTTGGTATAAAAACAAAATCATCAAAATCATTATAAAACCATTTATCAAACAATATCCCCCTTTTTGATGATTACAAACCAAAACAATTTTAACGAGGTCGATTTTGAAAACAAAACAATTTTACCGGTTAAAAGGAACTATCCGTTGTGAGCGACAACATTCCACGCAATATAATTACAAGGATGGGAGTAGAGATATTAAACATATATAGCAAAAGCTCCCCCTATCAATATGCACAACAAGAATAATGTAAAAGCAATCAACCACAAGCTAAAAGCTTAGCTTTTACATATTGATCTTAAGTTCAGAGCTTATAAGCTCCCCCAAACAAAACATCATTAGACAAGTATATGAGTCCATCATACAAAAATTGGACTAAGTATAATGCACAACTTATGACTTTAGGAAGTCATAGCTTATAGCTTCTTTCTCGAGCTTATTTTAGCTTTTATGAGCTAATGAGCTTATAACCTGTTTCTCCCCCTTTGGAATCATCAAAAAGAATGTTAGCACGATAAAAACATCATATAATCATATCAAAGTGCGTAACTAAACCGATGTATCGAGCTATTTGAACATTGAAGCTTATAGACCAAATAGGAGGAAAGAGTCGATCATACGACTTGTAGAAGCTTATGAAAACCCATTTGATTTGCAAAACATGATCTCTATAAATATACAAGGCTTTTGAAATCGAGAGAATCATGTAGGTGATGAATTTTTCATTGAGACATATTATTGAACACTTGGCGGGCGTCAAAAATTGAAGAAGATATATATAGCCCTTGTAAATGTAATCAAGCCAAGTTTTTCATCACCAAATCAGTTTAAACACAATACAATATATCATAAATAACAATCTCATCACAAACATATATAAATTTCATCAAGAAAATACATGTAGGCCAGGTTCTCAAGGGTTCAACCCAATTGAGATAAGGAAGTAGAATTCTTACCATTTAACCGGTAAAGACGAGCAATGATGATGATAATCAAGCCCAAATACATCCAAGATATGAAATGTATGCAATAAAACACATTTGAAGTGAAATGTGTGTGAAATTTGCAAAGGGGACGAAATAGAGAGGAAAAACCTTAAACTGCCAAAATACAAGAACAGAGACGATTTTAACCAAACTTAAGCAGTTGGCGACCAGTCATGGGCTAGGGCGACCGGTCGAGCAGGTGGGCGACCGGTCGGCCGACCGCCCTGGCAGCCACCCACCGTTCACTGCTTTTGAAATTCCGAAATTTGATCCAAAAATCCGATTTTTCGCCCCTAAGTTTTGAAAACGTGCAAAATGCAAACATAGACCTCATTCAATATACATTATGTCATAATCAAGCTCGAAATGAGGTAAAATACTCGGCGGTGAGCGATTAAATAGTCCGCGGGTTATCCTTGAGACGGAATTAAACACATCTCAAGTTTTTGTTAAACATGCAATCCCTTAAAAAAATATCGAATCTCAATATGTTTAGTTTGATTATGACGAACCATATTTTGAAAAATTATTATCATCGGACTTGTTATCCCAAAAAATAATAACACTTTAAGACTTTGGATACAACAAGTCATAAGAAAAAGTGCCTTACAAATATTTGAAAATTTCTTTTAACGGCACTTTAAAGAGATTAGTTGGGATTGTTTTAAGTCGAGCATATAGACATAAGGCATATAGAATGTCGAGTCTAAGGAGTAATAAACGAATAAACATACCTCGAATTCGTTTGTCAATCAACATGCCTACCTCAACCTTTGTCAATTTTCACATTTGTGGCTATATAGGTTGAAATGGTTCTTCTTCTTCAATGTCTCACTTCTTCTTTTGAGTGTGGAATATAATCACCTTCTTGGCATTGTTGAAATTGAATTCCAATGATCAAATTTGAGCTTCCCTCATCATGATCATCTTAGGTTCACCTTGCATTGACTTGAAAAAATATCTTGCACAAATATTTATTAGTAGCACCAAAAATATTATCAACATAAATTTGCATAAGTAAACATCCTTGCCCTTTTTCAAAACAAGAAGTGTAGTATCAATTTTACCTTTTGTAAAAATATTTTGCAAAAATAGCTAAGTCTATCAAACCATATACGGGGTACTTGTATCAACCGTACAAGGCCTTTTTATAAAAATCATTTGGCCTAAAAAATTTCAAACTCCGATAGACTTCTATTTGAATAAAACCATTTAGAAAATTGGATTTAACATCCATTTGGTAAAGCTTGAAATTTTCTCAAAACAAGAATGGGCAAGTAAAGTGCAAATAACTTCTAAATGTGCTATGAGTGCAAATATTACATTAAAATCATTACCTTCTTCTTGACAATATCATTGAGCTACTAACCTTGTCTTGTTCATCAAACTTGTTGCGAAATGTCACAAATTTCTGCAAAATCTTAACAAGATATTTTGCACACGAGCATAGTAATATCGAATAATAGATACACTATTTTAAGCACCACATACTATGCATCAACAAGAGTCTAATAAATCATTCAAGTTCAAATAAGCTTAAGAAAGCTACATAAGGTCTCTTTAATAAGAGAGCACATAGTTGAGACCTCATTTACAAGAATCATATGAACAAGAGGTTTGACATAAGTATCCAAGAATAGTGGCATTTATATGTGCAATAAAATGCATAACTTAGTAGATCAATTGTTTTATCAAAACAAAATATAATCCTTTACAAATCTTGGAAAAAAACAAGCTATGTCAAATAATGCCTTTCAAAAAAATATCAACACATCCTCTTAATGGCATTTGTATAAAATAAGTACATAGTCATATGGCACAAATGTATCGAGTCTATAAGATGAATACCAATGATGAGCGTACCTCGATAGTTTATGTCACTCTTGACATATTATGACGTAGATAGCCACTTGTGAAGATACATGAGTCCTACACAATTCTTAAAACAAGACTAGCACAAAACAATATGATACAAGTGTAGGCTTAAAGTAATAATATATATCACAAATAAGCTTATGCCATAAAAATCCGTAAGAGATAACAACATATAAGTCTAAGTAAGTCCACAACATGTAAGGTCTCATTTTTCAAAATATTTTAAAAACACATAAAGATATGTAGAAGACCTTATAAATTTTAAAACTCATTTTGCGATTTAAACACAAATAAAAAACATGCAAAAACAAAATGCATATTTAAATAGGGAGATACGGTTTACCAATTTCGCCATTTCCATGGGTTGTGTCATTCCCATTGTTGATGATATCTTCCCGTCTGAAAATCTTCATGTTGATGGTGGTTTCTCCAATTACTCCATCTCCAAGGATTATATCCTTCCCTTTGTTGATAATATTTCCTTCTTGGAAATTCATTTTGGTGGTGTCTTCTTCTTTGATCAAATGAGATGGTCATTTGATGTCTCCTTGGCGGTATGAATTTTCTTCGATTGTTATTTTGCCGGGTACCTAATATAACATTGTTTTGTGGTACCCTCAAGTGCTTGGGTCCTTTGGGATTAGTTTTGAGACTTTTAGGTCTCCACAAATAATTAGAGCTATTTTTAGCCCGACAAGTGTCTCTTGTATGACCCTTTTACTGCAATAAAAACAAGTAATAATTTTAGGAGCATAATGACCAACATGCATAGGGACTTGATTTCTTTTCATATGGTTAACAACACTAGGCTTATGATGTCTTTGTTTCAATTTATTACAACTATGAACATCAACAATATTGGTCATTTTATCGGTACTCGAGTTGGATTTTGATAAATCCTTTTTCATACAATTAATCTCCTCAACAAGAGTACTATTTTCATTTTCAAGGTTTTTAACCTTGTCAAGTGTGGTGGAGTGAGCACATGATAGTGATTCATAGGAAGTAAATAAACTATCCTTATCATTTTTCAAAATATTGAATTCCTTTTTCAAATTTTTGTATTTAACAAGCAAGCTTTGGAATTCATTTTGAAGATCATCAAAATCATTTTGCAAATCACTATAATCATTTTGAATAACAATACCATAGGAAGTAGAGGGTTTAATACATACCTCGTTTTCTTCTTCGATGCCCATAAAATATTGTTCGACTACTTCATAGTTGGAAGTTGTAAAAATCTTGTTCTTTAGATTTGAACTTGTATCCCTTTGAGAAGTAGATGCTTTTGTTTGACTCCTTTCATTTGCACATACTCCATAGATGGCTTCTAATTTTTGCCATACTTCATGTGCCGATCGAATTCCTACAATATGTTCATATTCCAAATTAGTAAGTGAACAATACAAAATATTGAGAGCTTTACCATTTAAGGAGATGGTTTTCTTTTCTTCATCATTGAGCTCCTTGAGAGCTTTGGAGGTGTATAGTGTGTCTTTCATTGGAATGGATTCTCCATTGATGATGATGTTCCAAATATCGAACCCGCAACCTTGTAAATAACATTCCATTCTTTTCTTTCCAAAATATATAATTTTGGAATCAAATAGAGGTGGCTTGGTGGTGGAGGTGTCGGAAACATGAGCTTCATTCGTAGCCGACGATCGTTCCTCTTCACTCGCGATGGGAAACGAGCTTGCCAAAGAGTTTGGCTCTGATACCACTTCTAAGTCCAAGCGGCTACGATAATCTAGAGGGGGGGTAAATAGATTATCTCCATCGTTTCGATTTTACCCTCTTTTTCGAACAAAACAAGCCAAGACAATAATAAATGTGCGGAATGTAAACAACACACGTCGATTTATAGAGCTTCACCCCACCTAGGGACTAGGTGCTCTACCACCCCAGTATATCCGAGATGGATTTCAAAAAGAAAAAGAATTTTATTAATTACCAAAATTAATACAAATTCAACTTACAACACCTTGGAGATCACCACACTCTTCTTCAACACCACCTTTGAGATTACCACAATCTCTCTTGAAGATTACCACAATCTCCAACGGCACCTTGTGAAGATTACCACAATCTTCTACCTTGAAGAATACCAAATTCTTCAACACCTCGACAAGATGATTACCACAATCTTCTTACACCTAACACCTAGATCACCCAAGTGTGTTCTTACCACAAGAACACTCACAAGGATATCTTGTGTTGAATGATTACCCAAAAATTCAAGATTACAACTCGATAATGAATTATACAATAGAGTGCAAGTGTAATCAAGAATAGCCTAGACCTCAAGGATGTGAAAGTGATAAGCTAGGCAAATTACAACAAGAATAATAACAATGGAAGACCAAGTGTATGCTTGAGAATATCTTGTTGTGTTGTGTTGTTGTCTCTTCTTGTTGTGCTTCAAATCTTCCTCTATTTATAGGAGATGATTGATACTTGATAGGCTCCTCTTGGAATCTGATATCTACAAAAAAAAATGCAATTAAAATCAAGATTATAGCTGTTAGAAATCAATTCCACAAATTAAGGAAAAGTTGTCTGCTGCACAACGGTTAGAATTTTGCTGTCAAACTTAGGGCGACCGGTCGCGCACTAATATAGAGAATTGAAGAACGTAGCAAAATTTACACTGGTTGACCGGTCCAGGGGGGGTCCGACCGGTCGACCATGGGTTCGACCGGTCGCCCCCCATAGGGACCGGTCACCCTTCATGATTTTTGAGTTACAGGAGTTCTGTAATCTCTTCAGGTACCGGTCGCCCTTTTGTGCGACCGGTCGACCTCCAGGATTTTCCAAAATGTCTCGTTTCTGTTTCAAAACCAATCTTTCAAACACGGGATGTTCGGTTGAACACGAGACAAAAATGTTGTCCAACATTTTATCGAAAATAACCTTCAAGAAATACTCCGAAAAATAGTAAAAACATTTTAGACCAATTGAGAGTATTAGGACAACATTTAGAAACATAGTTTGGATGTAAAAACCCATTGATACAACATCATTAAATGTGTTGTCCAATTTTTTTGAAAACAAAACTTGAAGAAATACTCCAGAAAATATTAAAACCATTTTAAATCATTTAGGAGTATTTGGACAACCTTTAAAACCATTGTTTTGGTATAAAAACAAAATCATCAAAATCATGATAAAACCATTTATCAAACACTTAGACTTTCAGTGCCAATATCCCCACACAAATCAAGATGAAGTAATTGTATAGGCTTGGTTGTGGAAATTTGATTTTTGGGCTTAAAACTACTTTTAACTAATTTGTTCTTTTGACAAGTGTCACATAAGCGAAGGTTTTCAAAATTTAATTAGGTTGTCCTTTGACATGTTTTTTGTAAATCTTTTGCAAATTTTTGTATCCAACATGTCCAAGTCGCCTATGCCATAAACTTGTTAAATCATTATTGGCGACAAGACAAGAAATATTTTGACTAACCAAATCAGTTGTGCAAATTTTGTAAAGATTTCCTTTCCTACTAGGTCCACAAATAATTTTATTATTTTTGAGAATAAGGCATTTTTATTTATTAAAAATAACATCATAATTAGAATCACAAAGTTGGCTTACAGTTATCAAATTGAACTTAAGCCCTTCTACTAATAAAACATTACTAAGAGAGAAAGAAGAGCTACCAATTTCTCCATTTTCAAGAATTTTTCCTTTGCTATTCCCGAACATGACCATGCCTTCTTCTTGGAGCTTGATGTTGGTAAAGATTTCTCTCCTTCCAGTTAGGGATGTAAAAGAATCAAATATTCTTTATTCGATTCGCGATTCGAATTAGAATATCAAGATTCGAATTCAAAAAATTGGAATGAGAATTCAAATAAGAATATATTTTTCGATTCGTATTATTTTCGAATTTGAATTCGAATAACACAATATTCAATTTGAATATTCGAATCGAATATTCGAATAATATATATTTATATTATATATTACTAATAAATACATATATATATATATATTAGTATTGATATTATATATATGTATATATTTCATAATTCCTATGTTAATTTTATTACCAACTAGTACTTATTTGATAAGTTTTTTATTATTCAGATTTTAATTTATATTACAAATTAGTCACAATTTAAAGAAAAAATTATATAAAATAATTAAAAAAAATTTGAATACAAATATTCGAATCGAATCGAATATATTCGAATATATTGGTCGAATCGAATACGAATATATTTTTCAATTCGAATAATAGACTAATACGAATATAAATATTCAAATATTAGTCAAATTCGAATCGAATACTGTGAATATTCGATTCGATTCTTTTACAACCCTACTTCCAGTCATATGGCACGAACACCCGTTGTCCACGAGCCATTTTGAATCTTCCGGAATTGTTATAGCCCCTAACACCTACAAATAAATTATTTTTAGGTACCCTATAATTTTGGGGTCCATGGGGGTTAGTCTTGAGACCTTTGGGTCTCCAAAAATGACTAAAGCTATTTTTAAGTTTAAAATCATTAGCATAATGTCCATTTTTACCACAATAAAAGCAAATAATAATGTTAGGACTACTAACACATATGAAAGTCGGAGCTTGGTCATTTTTTCTTAGAAATGGTTTGAAAATGTTTGTAACCAAGTCCTAGTTTGGAATGCTCACTTCTTTGTGTACCAAGAATTTTTGTTACTTTATCCGTTCTCAAATTAAAACGTTGCACATCCTTTTTCAAATTTTCAATTTCTTTTGTGAGCATTTGTTTTTTGGAATCGAGACTATGAACTTTTGCAAGAGTAATAGTATGAGCATGATCAAGTGATTCATAAGAAGTAAATAATTTATCCTTTTCTAATTTAACCTCTTTATACTCTTTTTTCAAAATTTTGTATTTACAAATCATATCTCTAAACTCATTTTATAAATCATCATAGTCACATTGGAGTACATCAACTAAAGAAGAAGATGAAGAGTTAGAGCATACCTCGTTGTTTTCATCGTCTATGGCCATGAGATCATGTTCGGCTTCTTCTTCTTCTTCGTTGGATGTGGCAAGGAGCTCATCCCATGTTTTAACTTCTGCATTTAGAGATTTTTTTTGGGAAAAAGCTTTTTCTTCTTTTGCTCCTCCTCCGCTAATTTTGGCAATCGGCTATGTAGTGCCCGGGTTTCCCGCATTTGAAACACGAGTTGTCTCTAGACTTCCTTGCCTTATTTTTATTTACAAACTTGGCAAATTTCTGGACAAGGGCGGCCATCTCCTTATCATCTTCATCGTTAGCATAATATATATTATTGAAGAAGATGCTAAGCCTTTAGGAATAGATTGCATACCCGATTGAGAGATGGATGGTTCGGAATTCTTCCTCTCCTTGAGATATACTTCGTAAATGAGAAGATTTCCAATAAGCTCGTCAAACTTGAGAGTTTCAAGATTTTGAGCTTCCGTAATCACCGTTACCTTTTTGGACCAGGAACCGGGAAGAGCATTTAAGACTTTTGTTACCTTGTCTTCTTTGGAGATGACTTTCCCAAGTGCCACTAGAGAATTAACGATGTTATCAAGCCTTTCCACCACTTTTGAAGTACCTTCACCCTCAAGCATAATGAAGTTTTCAAAATTTTTAACAAGCATGGTTTTGCTTACTTGTTTTACTTTCGTTGTACCTTCATAAATTGTTTCCAACTTTTCCCATACTTCATGTACGGACCTTATTCATCTAATACGATTATACTCGGTGGTGGTAAGAGAACAATGTAAAATATTCAAGGCCTTCTTACCCTTTAGAGAAAATGACTACTGGTCGTTATTGTCAAATTCACTGAGGCTCTTGAGGGCCGTGGTTCCATCCTCCAACTTGTTGGTTGGCTGAGCTATCCCTTCAATAACCGCATTCCAAATATAAAAACCGCAACCTTGTAAAAAGTACTCCATTCGGTCTTTCCAAAAAGCATAGTTGTTGGCGTCGAATAGGGGTGGCTTGTTGGTGGAGGCGCCGGTGGTGAGGTTGCTTTCGTTTATAGCCATGGATCTCCTCTTTACTCGCAAAGACTAAACGAGCTTGCCAAAGAGTTTGGCTCTAATACCACTTGTTAGTCCAAGTGGCTACGAAAATCTAGGGGGGAGGGGTTGAATAGATTTTCCCAATTTTCGGATTTACGCCCTCTTTTTATAACATGAAGATGATGACCAAAATAAAAACTGCGGAAATATAAATAACACACGATGATTTATAGAGCTTCAACCCACCTAGGGTCTAATGCTCTACCACCAGGTATGTCCGAATGGATTTTGAAAGGGAAAAGTATATTAATAGATACCAAACTATTACAACCTTTTACCTTGAAGAGTACCACACTCTTCTTACAACACCACCTATGAAGATTACCATAATCTTCTTACAACAATGAAGAGTACCACACTCTTCAACACCTAGAATCAACCAAGTGTGTTCTTACCACAAGAACACTAACAAGGATGTCTTGTTTTGGATGATTTAAACCAATTCAAGATTACAACTCAAATGAAGTATACAACTTTGAAGTGCAAGTGTAATCAAGAATAAAGCCTAATACTCAAGATGTGCAAGTGCAAGACTTAGGCTAAATACAACAAGAATATGAAAGTGAAGAATAATAGGTTTGCTTATTGTTTGTATTGCTTGTGTTGTTGTTGTGTTGCTTCAAGCCTTCATCTATTTATAGGAGAGTTCTTGGATTTGACTCCCAGCAATAGGCTCCTCCTTGGAGATTGAAATCTGTAAAAAAGTTGCACATTAAATGGAGAATATAGCTATTAGAAATCAATCCCACAATTTCATGAAAAGTTGTCTGTTGTTCAACGGATAGTTTCTGCTGATAAAACATTAGGTCGACCGATCGACCACTAACTTTGAAATGGAAAAAAAAATGAAAAAATCAACAAGTGGACCAGTCCAAGGGGAGTTGGACCGGTCGACCTTGAGTTCGACCGGTCGTCCCCTAGGTGGACCGGTCCACTTCACCAAAAATTGAAATAGAGAAGAATTTTGCAATTTTTCAAACTTCAGGCACTGGTCGACCTAAGGTAGACCGGTCGACCACACCGGTCGGCCTCAAGGTTGACTAGTCGGCCTAGACCATTTCAGCTCCTGTTTCGTTTCTGTTTCAGAATTTCAACTTCAGGTATGGGTTGCCCTCTAGGGCGATCGGTTGGTCTCGAAATAGAAGTGTTGTCCGATTTTTGTCAAAAATAAATTTCAAGAAATACTCCAAAAAATTAGTAAGAAACATTTAAATCGATTTGAAGTATTTGGACAATATTTGGAGTCATTGTTTAGGTGTAAAACTCAATAATATGAAATCATCAAAATTACGATAAAAACATTTATTTAACAACTTTGCCCACAATTTCCGAGTCTTTCTACATTAAATTGTGAGTCCTGTCAGTTTGCTCAACACCATCGTGTGAGTTTTAGTCCTCGAGTCCAAAAACGAGCTACTGCACCATTTGCGTTAGTCCATTCTGATGTTTGGGGTCCTTGTCCTATAGTGTCTACAATTGGGTTTAATATTTTTTTACTTTTTTTGATTATTATTCTTGAATGATGTGGTTATTTAATAAAAAATCGTTATGAATTGTTTCATCACTTTACTACCTTTAGTGCCGAAATTAAAACTCAATTCAATACCCCTGTCCAAATTTTGCCCAGTGATAATGCTAAAGAATACTTGTTAGAATCCTTTCAAAAATATATACAACATGGCATTATTCACCAAACTTCTTGTGTAAATATGCCATCTCAAAATGGCGTTGATGAACGCAAAAGCAGACATCTTATGGAGACTGCTAAGAGCTTTACTATTTCAAATGAATGTTCCAAAATATTTTTGGGTTGATGCCGTCTCCACTGCTTGTTTTTTGGTTAACCGTATGCCCTTCTTGTTCTGTCTGGTGACATTCCTTTTCAAGTTCTTTTTCCCAGCAAATCCTTATTTCCTGTTGAGCCACGAACATTTGGTTATACTTGTTTTATTCGGGATGTCTGACCTTACATTACGAAACTCGATCCCAAATCCCCAAAGTCTATCTTTCTTGGATATTGATGTGTGCAAAAAGGTTATTGGTGTAATTGTCCCACTCTTAACAAGTATCTCGATCTGCTGATGTCACCTTTCTTGACCAAACACCATTTGCACCCTCGACCGGCTCTTCGACCCCAGGGGACGTAGAAGATGTCCTAATCTACACTATTACATCGTCTAGTTCTGACGTTGCCCTAGCTCCTCATAAACCTCTTGTAACACAGGTTTACAGTCGTTTCCACCTACCTTCCACAACTGTTCTTCCTGATCTTTGTCCTAAGCCACATCTTCCGTCATCGAATCCAGATCTAAGTGAGAATCTCCCTATCGCTCTTCGTAAAGGTAAATGATAATGTACTCATCCCATATCCTCTTTCGTGTCATACAATCATTTATCACCATCTTCGTGCTCTTTTATTGCATCCCTTGACTCTATTTCTATACCTAAAAATGTTCATGAAGCCTTATCTCATCCGGGATGGCGTAAAGCTATGATTGAAGAGATGAATGTTTTAGATCATAATGGTACTTGGAGCTTAGTTTACTTACCCTTAGGTAAAAAGGCCATTGGATGCAAATGGGTTTTGCCATTAAAACTAATCCAGATGGCACTGTTGCTCGATTAAAAACACGACTTGTTGCTAAGGGATATGCTCAAACATATGGTGTTGATTATTCTGATACTTTTTCTTTGTAGCTAAGCTTACTTCTATCAGGCTATTCATTTCCATGGCAACATCCAAGGAAGATCGAAGATCTACTTCAGGTTATTGTGTATTTGTTGGAGGTAATTTGGTATCATGGAAAAGTAAAAAGCAAAATATGGTCTCACGTTTAAGTGCAGAATTAGAGTATAGGGCTATGGCTATATCTGTATGTGAAATAATGTGGATACATCAACTCATCACTGAAGTAGGTTTTAAAGATTCTATACTAGCTAAGTTATGGTGCGACTACCAAGATGCACTTCACATTGCGCCCAATCTAGTCTTTCATGAATGAATAAAACATATTGAGATTGACTGTCACTTCGTTCGTGAAAAGATTCAAAGAGGTTTGATCTCTACAAGGTACGTGAAAATTGGAGAACAAATGAGGGATATCTTCACAAAAGCTTTTAATGGGTTTCAGGTTGATTATCTTTGTAACAAGTTGGGCATGATCAATGTTTATGCTCCAACTTGAGGGGGAGTGTTAAAGTAAATACATACATTAGCATTTTAGGGAAACATGTTAGAGTACTTTATGTAGTGGGTATGTAGTGGGTTGAGGACTTTAGGGAGTTTGTTCTCAACCACATGTATATATATGTAACCATTTAACTGAAGATATATCAAGTTCTCTATAAATATTCTTATACGTACAAACCCTCCAACACTGACTCTCTAACCCATCCCCCGCCCATATTTGATGATGTCTCCTCCTCTCTCTCTACCAACACAACCCCTCTCCCATCATCAACTGATATAATTCCTACTCACATCAAGTATGCCATCTAGATTTATGAATCTGTCTCGGGTCAAAGAGATCAATTTCAAAAAATTCGGACTTTTATTTAGTCCTAACACCGCTGATGATATCAAGGCTTCCATCTTCCATCTTCTCAACATTCCAATTGTGCTGAGTCATGGGAAATACCTTAGTTTACCATTAGTTATTGGGACTAATAAAAAATAGTTTTTCAGCTCCATCTTGGATCGATGTTGGTGAGTTAAGGCTTCCATCTTCTCAACATTCCAATTGTGCTGAGTCATGGAAAGATGGAAGGAGAAACATCTATCACAAGCTGGCATAATTATTCTCATCCAGTCAGTCATAATATCCATTCCCTCATTTGCTATGATGTGTTTCAAACTCCCAGATGGTATTATCGAGAAAATTCAGTCAATGTCCACTAGATATTTATGGGCTCGGGACTTAGAGAAACAAACTATACATTTCAAAAAATTGGAATTGACTTTGTCCCAATAAATCAATGGGTGGATTAGGGCTCGTCATGTCCGAGCATTCAACCTTGCGTTATTAAGTAAAAAAAGATTGGCTCATTCTTACTTGTCCGTTTTCACTCCTTGCTAGGATCTTAAAAGAAAAATACTTCCTACATTCTAATATTCTAGACAGTCAACTTGGTCAGGGGCCCTCGTGGTGTTGGCGTAGTATTTCGAGAGTGTGGGATGTCGGAAATTGGGATGTCAGAAAATCAATAAGTCGGGCTCCTCCACAAGCATTTGGGATGACCCATGGCTACCTCATACCTCAAATTTTAGGGTCCATTCCCCACAGCCTATCAACACCTCCTTCGATATCATTGCTGACCTCATCTATCATGAGCTGGGACTGTGGATATCTGATATTGTTCACTCATTATTCCAGGAAACCGAGATACGAGTCATAATGTCTATTTGCTAGGTTCATTTTCTACGCCAGACTTTTGGGGATGGAATCTCTCAAAGAATGGCAAGTTCACGACTAGGACGGGGTACCATAGAATCTTGGAATCTAATTTTGTCTCGGCTCTCAATCAAAGCAAGAAGATTCCTCAGGTTCCGTCTGCTCCATGTAGAAGAAAATATGGAAGTTGAAAATCCCTCATCGTTCGCAGTTGTTCCTTTAGTGTTGCATCTTTCAAGCTCTTCCAACACCAGATTTTCTCCAGCTACACCATATAACAAATTATGACCCATGTGAATTATGTTTGCACCCACATCCAACTGCATCACACATATTCTTCACTTGCCCCTTTGCAACATCTTCATAGAAAATTGTCGGACTTTGGGATTGTATTATGTGCTGGGAACAAACTTCCTTATCTCTGTGGATTCGGGAAATTCTTCTTGATCTCAAAATCGACATGTGCGAACTTTTGCTGTTATCTGTGACTACATTTGGTTCTCTCATAATAAGCAAAAGTTCGAACAACTCAGTCCCAATCTATACTTAGTGGTGCCAACTGCTAACAACACGTTATTGGATTTTAGTGCAGCTCATTGCTGGCCAGAGCGCCTTTGTTAGATCTCATGACACATTGTCTTGTGGGGAAGAAACTCCACGGGCCTTGAATCTTTTTTGACAGAGCTATTTAAACAACCTATGCCGGTTATTGGAGTGGCAACCTTCGAATCATCTAGCTCTTTCAGACATGGATTCTCCAGAAAATATGTTGGTATCTCAGAGGCATAGGTCACTTATGTCTTGTCTTTAAGAGAGGAGCTCAATTTGGGGAATCAACTCAATCTCAATCTTATAGAAATTTACGGCGATGCGGCAACAATCATTCTTGTTGTCAATGGTGAAGCACTATTCCCACATTCTTGCCTCTCTCTGGCTGATGACATGTTGAGTTTAAAAGCTCAAGTCTCGTTAGTGAGCATCTCATGGTTACAGCGCCAAAACAGTTTAGTAGCTAATGTTTTCGCTTCTTTTGCTAAAAACATGTCTCTTGATTATTTCACTTGGGATTCTATCCCAGACTCTATTTCTCAACCGTTGCTGGATGATTTCCAGCATCTTTAAATTCTAATGAATCTGTTTGTTCTGAAAAAGACATGACTAAAACACAATAGATGATGAAGTTTCACCTTTTGTGGTTTTGTGAAAAATCAGCTTTTGAGGATCGAACACAAATACATAGTCTTTAATGTATTTTTCATGATTCTGAATTATGATAATTTTTTTCTTTTTTGAATTAATCAATGAGAAATATTAATTAGTATTTCCCACATATTGTTTAATGCTATTCTAAAGTTATTGCACTGTTAGGAGATAGAATTGAATTAACTATCACGAAAATGTACATGTCACATTACAAGTTAGAAGTATCACATATATAGAGCTCGTCATTTCACGGTGGTCTCATCTAGTATAACCTTATAACACTACCAAACTTTCCCCCCTTTTCTTTAGTATGAATTTCATTTTTTACTTATTTGTTTCTTTTTGGTCTTGTACTTTGTGACTATGATTGGATGTAAATTTACCTATCACCAGAAGTAAATATCAGTAAAAATTATATGAATCCAACATGACAGTTATATATATATATATATATATATAGATCGGATCAAATGAGTTAGGGGTTCTAGGGTAAGACTGATAGGGACCAATCTTAGCCATTGATTGAAAATATTAGATGGATGAGATATTACCACTTTTTTCGGTAACTAGTTTGTAACTGCCTTTCATTAAGGGCAATATAGTAATTTTTATTTTAACATTTTTATATGGGACATGATTATAAATGTCTTATTTAATGACGCAATTTTAGGTGCATATCTTTTTTTTAATCTTTTTTCTGTAATCCAGCATATTTTGTGTTTTTGGCTGCTTCAACAACTTTTTAGATAATTCAAAATTAGTCATTTTCTATTGCAATGTTTTATGACATAGTGGAGAGTAAGCATAATTAGTTTTCTTTTTATGCTTAGATTAATCTTAGACAACACATATTTATTTATTTTTCGTTATGACACTTATTGCATAGTTGGATTTAATGTACTGCACATTAGTTTGTACACATTGCATATATAGTTTCTAGATGGTGCATAGTTAGTTAATTGTTGTTGTATAGTTTATGACACTTATTGCATAGTTTAGTATAATTTACTGCATATTTAGTTTTTTTTACATTGCACATCTAGCTTCTGGACAATGCATAATTAGTTGATTTTGAAGCATTGATAGCTTCTAGACAATGCATAGTTAGTTGATTTTTGTTGCATAGCTTTAAAGATATATTCCGTTTCCAGTTGGGTTATATTCGTTATTTATGGGATTGTGGAAGATAATGGCAGATTCTCTTTCCAATTGTGTATCCATTTTTATGGGATTAGTTGTCAATTAAGGTTGATTTTACTTTATTACCCTTTCTTTGATTAAATTAATTATTTAATTATATTTTTTGTCCACCTAATCACAACCACTCAATGATTCAATCAATGGCTAAAATTAGTCCCTACGGTCTCACTTAAGGCCTTGGTCTCACCGGATCCTCTCCATATATATATATATATATATATATATATAGATAGATAGATATATGATTTGGTTCAAATGAGACCACTCTCCTTGGGTGAGACAAGATGGACTAATCTTATCCATTGATTTGTTTTTTTAATGGGCCGAGATTTTTCTTAATTTTTTTGATATTTTCACATTTTTTTCAATGCAATAAGGGTATAACAATATCTGCCTCTTATCCAGCAGTTTTTTTGGCATGTTTTACCTTTTGAAACAATTTTTATGGGGTGAGATTGTAACTGCTGGATTTAATGGCGTTATTTTAGGAAACAGTTTTTTATTCCAAAGTTTTTCTTTTTTTTTTTGGAATACAATATAGTTAGGGTTCTTTTGCGGGTTAAATAACTATTAGATAATGAATATTTAGTTTTTTTGTTACATTATTTTACGATAATAAGACATAGTTGAGTATAATGTACTGCATATATAGTTTCTAGATAATGCATGGTTAGTTGATTTTGCTGCATTGTTTATGACGCATTGCATTGTTAGGTATATGTACTGTATATTTAGTTTTTTACAATGCATAAATACTGTTGAGAAATTTATGTAATACATTTTGATGATACCATGTAAAACATAGATTATGAATTTGGCACCCCAATTCTACTGTAAATCAACTTGTAATAGATAGGATTCTATAAGCTGAGTGGAAGCAACCAAGTTGAAGAATGCAGGAGTCGACTGAAGACCAAGATGGAGTGAAGTGAAGACAAGTGTCAGTCAAGTGACAAAGTCATCTCGGTCAATAGACCGACAACAGTCATTCCCAGATAAGTGGAGTTGAGTTATCCAGCAGAAAGGATCAAAGAAAGCTGAAGAGATCCGTTGTCAAAGCAAAGTCAAATGTTTGCTGAAAATAGACATGTGTCAGACTGTCATCCTTAAAGTTGTTTTGCTGAAAGAGTGCAAAAAGTAAGGAACCAATAGGATGTCCCTAAAAACCTTCAGAGTTTAAGGAAAGGCTGCAGAGCATTAAATTCAAGGATCAGTCTACATCAAAGCTGCATTACAAGACAAGCCAACGACCTTAAAGTGTAGTTTGGAAACTACATCTATCTCTTCAACGGATATATTTTTCAAACATGCACTATAAAAAGGATGAAGAATATAAGAGAGAAGATATTTATGCAATCAGAGACACACAAGAGAAATAGAGCAATCTAAGCATAATACTCTCAAGCATTCTATTTAAATCCTCAAGCCTAAAACTCGAAGGAAATCAATCCAGTGCACTCAGTGAAGGGAACACCACTTCAAACTATTAAAGAGGAAAACTTTTTTAAAAGAACAAGGGGTCTACACATCCAGGGTTGAAGGAAGTGTAGTGAGGTTCCAGTTCGAACCACAAGCTTTGAACTCATTGGAGGGTTGTGTAAACAAATCCAAGAGTTTGAAGTAGCTGAAGTAGCAAGACAACTGTTTTGTGAAGAAGCTGAGTCCCAGAAGCAAAGCCAGCTATGTGATCAAGGCTTAGCTTGGACTTTCACCATTTCATAAAAAAGTCACCATTACATTAGTGGATTCCTCCAGGGGTTGGAGAAGAGTGGATTAGAGGAATTATCCAATCCTCGAACAACTATAAAAATTGCTTTGTGTCATTACATTCATCACTTTATTTCTTGCATATTTATACTGCTGTTTGTTTTATTTGCTAAGTCAACTGATAATAACCAAGCTTAAAACAAGTGTTGAAAAATGTATTTCAAATAAGGGTGAAAGTCTTCCGCTGTAATAAAACCAAGTCTACTAATTTTCTAAAGAGTTAACTAAATCAAATGAGTTATCTTATCAATCAAGCTCGAAATCCGTTGAGTGGCTAACTCAACTGTGAAAGTAAACTAAGCTGTCCACCAAGGACCCAGCTGACTTGTGACAAAACTCTGACTTTAAAAAGGACTAAGTCAAAAGTTGGTAAATTCTATTCAACACCCCCTTTTTAGACTTTACTTTATCACCCCTTGGGACCTACAAGTGGTATCAGAGTGGTTGGTTCATTGAGCCTTCCGTACTAGTTACTGAACTAGATCTCATTCTTTTTCCAAGGATACAACACTTGCAGTTTTAAAGCTTTTCTTGCAAGACAAGTTATTATCAAGGAAGCAAATCTAACTCGCATTCCTATGTTCACTGTTGAGGAATTTGATGATTGAAAAATACACATGCAAGCACATCTTTCAGCTCTACACGATGAACTGTGGTTGGTTATTGAAGATGGGCCACTAAAAATTTGAAAATAAATACAGCTATAAGAGGTATTGGTCCTGCTGAAGGAGAGGATGTTGTACCAAGACCAACCATGGTCGAGAAGCTTCGATGCGAGTGGACAAACGAGGACAAACAAAGATATAACTTGGATAATATTGCCAATGATATTTTGTATAAACCCTCGATAAAAGCCATGTTCAACAAAGTGAAATCCTGTAGAACGACTATAAAAATTTGGGAAAAACTTACTTTAATTTGTGAAGGATCTGATCAAATTAAAGAAAACAAATTAACTATTGTTGTACATAAATTTGAAAATTTTAAAATGTCTGCATGTGAAAGTCTCAGATTAGCCGGATGCCGATTCACCGAGGTAACAAATGAGCTCTCGCTCTAGGCAAGGAATACACTCAAAAAGAAATATGTATGAAGATACTGAGGTCGCTCCTAGCTGAGTGGGAAATAAAGGTGATGGCCTTGAGACTTTCAATGGACTTAACAAGAACATCCAACCATGAGCTATTCTTAGACTTGAAAGCTTATGAATTCAAGCTCCGAAGGAAAGAGCAAGAAGAGACAGTTGTACCCAAGACAACTACACTCATGGCTGGAGAATCCAAAAGAGCTGAATCCAAGAAAGCCATTGACCAAGAGGAGACTGCCCTTATGGTAAAGAGATTCAGCAAGTAGGAACAAGGGTGAATCATCCAAGAGACACTCAACACCTTCCAAAGCAAGGAAAGAAAGACCACCCAAGAGAGCTGACCATCAGAGGACTGAATATCAGAGAGCTAATAATCAAAGAGTTCACAGAGCTGATCCATAAAGCTGAGAACCTGTGTTGGAATTGCAGACAGCCATGACATTTTGCTGTTGATTATCTCTATCCACTAGTCAACAAATATAGAAATAAGGAGGAAAGAAAAGTCTTCAGGGAAAGGAGACAAGAAAAAAAGAAAGCCATGTTAGCTGCTGAAGCTGACACAACCAAATGCAAAGAACCAGTTGAGTCAGACAACAACCAGGCTGATTACTCCTCAGACACTGAAGAAGAGGCTTTGATATGTCTCATGGCCAAAGAACAAGATGACAAAGAATAGGAAAATGAGGTATACTCTAACTCATCTCATTCTAATTCTGATGATAGTGATAGTGACACAAACACTTCATCACCCACAAATCTTTATGATTCATTAGGCAAAATGATGAAAGATTTTGAGCCCATGAAAACCTTTGACACACTTTTAAATGAGGAAAACAACCAGCTCAAAAGCCAAAACTCACAGCTGACTAAGGAACTGAGTACTCTAAGTCACATAACGATTGAGAACACTGAGCTGGAGGTTGTAATAGCTAAGATCAAAGTAGACTTATCTGAGACAGAAAAGACGGAAAAAGATTTAAAAAATGTGATTGCATCATTTACCAATGCATCTAAATCATTGGATGAATTGATAATGATACAAAAGGAAAGTGGAGATAAAACATGCATATGATTTAATTCATATGCGCATGCTCAAACTCCAAGAGTGGTTATGGAAAAAGAATCCTCAAGTAACGAGGGAGTCCAAAAATCCAAAGTACCATATTGCACCCACACCCACTCACAAACACAATCACAACCATGTTGGCCTACGATACAAAGGCAAAGGCAAAAAGCCAGCAGAGTATGTTGAGAGGACTGCTGAAACCAAATTTAGAAGAGTCCATCAACAGACTCCAAACAAAAAATATTCTGTGAAATCAAAATAGAACTACCAAAAGCTCCAGAGGTTTCAGTAGAGAAAGTCATATGATGGGAATGGTAGAAATTATCATAGTCAAGCTGATTGGAACAATCAAGTGAGATATCAACTAAGTCCTAAGGGATACAAGCCCAAGTAGCAAAGACCTCAGACTCAAAATAGGTCATTCCCAAGGCAAATGAACCATTATCAGCACACATATGGACCATAGCACCATGCCCAATATGCACAAACGTTTTATTACTATCCTAAGAAAGCAAATGCATAAGTTCACACACAGGTATATAGACAAAAGAGACAGTTGTATAAGCTAAAGCTCCCAAGCATTTTGGAAATATTCATTATGATTATGGAACTGATAGGTGACAACCTCTTAGAGTCAGACCATTTGGCTATAGGTTTGTTGGATCACCTTATAGTGCTAACCCCTCATGACCCAGACATGTTTGGGTTCCTAAAAACTGATTTCCTTGATCTAAGTTCAAGGAAAAGCTGATTGCCAAGGAACCTAGTACATGGATAGCGGCTGTTCCAGACATATGACATGAAATAAAAAGAATTTATCAAAATTCAAGGAAGCAAAAGGAGCCAAAGTCATATTTGGAGGAAATGAAGCTTCAGGGGAGATTAATGGCACATGATCCATAAGGAAAAATGGACTAGAAATCACAGATGTAGCCTATGTTGAAGGGTTGAATTTCAATCTGCTGAGCATCAACAAACTCTGTCCTCAGCCTTTTTATAGTTCCTGTTTGAAAACTATATCCGTTGAGAGATAGATGTATTTTCCAAACTTTTTTTTAACGTTGTTGGCTTGTCTTGTCTTATAGCTTTGATGTAGATTGATCCTTGAATTGAATGCTCTGCTGCATTTCCTTAAACTCTGCAGGTTTTCAAGGACATCCTATTGGTTCCTTGTTTTGCACTCTTTCACCAAAAAAACTTTAAGGATGGCAGTCTGACACATGCCTATTTTTAGCAAACATTTGACTTTGCTTTGACAACGGATTTCTTCATCTTTCTTTGATCCTTTCTGCTACATAACCCCTTTGACAGTCAACTCCACTTATCTGGGAGTGACTCATCCTCGATCTGTTGACCGAGATAACTTTTATGTCACTTGACTGAGACTTGTCTTCACTGTTAGGAATTTTATTGTTTAGATTTTGATGAATGTCATGTAAAACTTAGAATAGAAAGTTGGCACCCCAATTCTTGTTGTAAAATGCATTGTAATGAATAGAGTCGGCCAAGCCGAGTCAAGACAAACTACGCCCTAACATGCAAGAAGACAACTCAAGATCGAAGGAAGACTCTGCCGTGAGACAGTGAGTATGGCAAAGAAGAGTAGACGGGAACTCTATCAAGAAGCAACAGATGCAACAGTGGAGCATCACTCAAGTCAACTCAAGAAAAGCCAAGTCTCAAGTTGAAGTGACAAAGAGTCATCCGGTGATTGGAAGTCGACTCTAAGTCACCTGGGAAAGCAAGGAAATGCAATCAAGTCGAGATAATCAGAAAAGAACCGTTGCACGAAATCAAGAGATTTACTTAAACAAGTAATATCTCCATACCACCTTTCTCGAGTGCTCAGCCCGCGTGCAAATGGAATGAACCAATGGGAAGCACTACATCGTGTCGAACTCGAAAAGGTGAAAGAACAATTCATACGAGAAATGGCAATTCCAAGAACTCGCAAGCCAACGACGCAAAGTGACTTTCAAAAATAAGCCTATCTCTTCAACGGGCAAATTTTTGAAAGTTCACTATAAAAGGCCGAGGAGTTTGTTTGAGAGAGAAGAATGCATGAATGACACATACGTGAGATACACAAGCACATTAGAAAAATCAAACAATCTCAATCCTCAAGCCTACATTTCAAGTACATCAATCCAACACTCACCGTGAAGGAAAGAGAACTTCATTCGCTTGAAGAGAAAAATACGAAAACAAGAGGTCTACATTCCAGGAAGGATTGTAGAAAGGTTCAAGGTTGAACCAAGTCTTAAGCTTTTGGAGGGCTTCGTGATCAAATCCAAAGAGCTTGAGCAAGTGAGTCAGTAGTAGCAAGGCAAAATGCCTCGTGAAGAAGCCGAGTCGTCATTTGAAGCCACCGAGTGATCAAGGCGTCTCATCGAGTCCCTAAGGATCAAGTCGGCCGTTGTGATCAAGACTTGTATCTGGATCAAGTACCACTTTGTAAACCGATCATTACTTAGTGGATTCCTCCAGAGTTGGAGAAGAGAGGAGTAGAAGAATTACCCCATCTTCGAACCTCTATAAAAACTTTACTTTGTGTCATTTACATTTCAAAGATTTAAATTCCCGCACTTTTAACTCGCTTATATCCGCCGATAAATTTGCTATCCATTTGATAATTTACAAGTACTAAATCAAGCTCTAATATCTTGCTTAATCAAACTTAAGGGTGTTAAGTCTTCCAATAAAAATAAAACCACAAATGAGTTAAATTGTAGCCAACATCCGAGTTACTCCATCAATCACTCACCGAGTCTGTTGAGAGATTAACTCTACCGAGTGACTAATTCGACCGTCTGTCCGGGAAGAACACAATCGTATAGAATTAACTCTCAGAGATTTAAAAGGACTAAATCAAAATTTGGTAAGGTTTATTCAACCCCCTTCTAAACCTTACACTTGCACCCCTTGGACCTACAAGTGGTATCGAGCGGTTGGTTCATTGAACCCTCCGCATCGGTTCTTGAACTAGATCTCTAAACTTTTCAAAGTCTCGCTTTAGTACTTGAACTTTCATAACTCTTCTTTATCATTAAAAGTCATTATCATGGAAGCAAATTTGACACGCATCCCTATGTTCACTATTGAGGAATTTGATGATTGGAAAATTCGTATGCGAGCTCATCTATCAAAGATTACATGATGAGATGTGGATAGTGATAGAAGATGGGCCTCTACAAATATTAAAGGTGAACACAAATTGTCACGAAGAGTTGCAAACAAGGAGAAGAAGATGCTACTCCCGCACCGTCATGGTTGAAAAACCAAGAACTGAGTGGACAAATGATGACAGAAAAAGATATAACCTGGACAATGTAGCCAAGGACATCCTCTACAAAACCTTGACAAAGCCATGTTCAACAAAGTCAAATCATGCAAAACGGCTAAAGAAATGCGGGATAAGTGACATTGATTTGTGAAGGCTCGAAGCAAATCAAAGAAAACAAATTATCAGTGGCGGTACAAAAATTTGAAAACTTCAAAATGATCTCAGAGAAAACCTGGATCAACTAGACGCTGTTTACGTAAATCACAAATGAGTCATTTCTACACTTGAAAAGGAATATACACGAAGGAAATATGTATGAAAATCCTAAAAAGTCTTCAAGTTTGAATGGGAAATGAAGGTCATGGCACCGAGACACTCCATGGACCTATCAAAGACATCCAATCATGAATTATTCTCGGACCTCAAAGCCTACGAGTTTGAGCCGAGAAGAAAAAGACCAGGAAGAGACAACACCCCAAAACAAATGCTCTAATTGTTAAAGATGGGAAGAGAGTGATGTCAAAGAGGCAATTGACCCGGAGAAATAGCCCGATGGTTAAAAGATTTAACAAGTTCTTTAACAAGAACTACAAGAAAGGAAAGGGTGAATCTTCCGTAAGACACTCGGCTCCCTCCAAATCAAGGGAAGACAAAGCCAACCAAGAGAAAGCAGATCATCAAAAAGTTGAGTATCAAAGGGTGACAACTCAAGAATAGAAAGAGCTGATCAAAAGCTGAATATCTATGTTGGAACTGTAGACAACCAGGTCACTATGCCATTGATCGCTCATATCCTCGTAGTCAACAAGTACAGAGATGAAGAAAGAAAGATCTTGAGAGAAAGAAGACAAGAAAGGAAAAAGGCAATGATGGTCGCAGAGATCTGGAGACAATGCCAAGAGAGACAAATGATTCGAGAGCAAGGTGAAGCCGACTATTCAAGTGACTCAAGAAGAAGCCTTGATCCGCTTAATGGCCAAAGAACAAGATCAAGAAGATGAGGTACAATCTAACTCAACAAACTCGACACTAATGACAGCCGATGGCGTGACACACTCACTTCATCACCTACGTATCTTTATGATTCATTAAGCAAAATGATGAAAGATTTTGAACACATTAAATCCTCACACACACTTTTGTTGAATGAGGAAAACAGCCTACTCAAAAGTCAAAACTCGGAGCCGACTAAGGAGCCGAGTACTCTAAGTCAAATAGCCGTTGAGAATGAAAGGTTAAAGGTGAAAATGCTAAACTAGTAGCGAAAATTGCGCTATAGAAAAGAGGGAAAATGACCTCAAAATGTTATTGCCTCATTCACTAAGGCATCTAAATCATTGGATGATCTTATTATGAGTCAAAGAGAATGTGGAGACAAGACAGGCTTAGGATTTAATTCCTCTGTGCCATGTCAAACCTCAAGAGTAATTTTGGAAAAAGGAACTTCAAGTCATGAAGAGTCCGAAAAAATCCAAAACTCTAAGTGTTGCACACACATTCACTCCAAAACACAATACTAAGCAAACTCGGCCTTGGTTACAAAGGAAAAGGAAAATGCGACCCGATTGAGTATCTTTGAAAGAAGCGGTGAGAAGAGATTCACTAGAGTCCTCAAAGAAACTCAAAACAGAAAAATACTCAGAAAGAGGAAGCGAGCTACCAAAAATCCCGAAAATCCATAAAAGAAATACATATGATGGGAATGGTAGAAAATATCCAAGCCAAGCCGATTGGAATAATGTGAACTATCAAAGATAGAATTATGGAATATAAGCCCAAATGGCAAAGGCCTGAACTCAAAGAAAGGCCATTCCAAAAATATAAGAACTTTCATCGGCGCACATATGCACCTAGGCACTACACTCAAAAACACCAAAATTACCCAAGGAAGGCAATTGCTAAAACACATATGCAGCATACTGAGACAAAAGAGACAATTTGTATGAACCTAGAATCCCCAAGCAATTTGCCAGGATTAATTATGATTATGGCATCGATAGATGGCAACCCCTTAGAGTCAAATCATTTGGCTATAGGTTGGTTGGATCATCTTACAATTCTAACCCTTCAGACCCGGACAAGTATGGGTACCAAAACTTAATTTCCTTGATTGCGGTTCAAGGAAACAAATGAGTGCCAAGGAACCTGGTACATGGATAGCGGTCATTCCCGCATATGACAGAAATAAGAGAAATCTGTCAAAATTCAAGGAAGTCAAAGGAGCCAAAGTCATATTTGGAGGAAATGAAGCTCCTGGTGAAATAAGAGGCATTGGATCCATCAAGAGGAATGGATTAGAAATCACGGATGTTGCATATGTTGAAGGACTCAACTTCAACTTCGATCGAGTATCGATCGGCTACGTGACAAAGGGCTACAATGTTGGATTCAACATGGGTATATGCCAAATCAAAGAAATTGAATCAAATGAAGTGGTCTTTGCAAGGATGTAGACAGAAAAAATATGTATGTAGTGGATTGGTCAACCGCAACACCCAAAGACTGTCTACTAGCAAAAAGAGCACTGGTGAATCAAGTTGGGTTGTGGCACAAAAAGCCGAGTCACCTGAATTTCAAAACAATTAACAAGTCGGGCAAGAAGCCATCTTGTAGAAGGACTTCCCAGGACTCGATATACAAGAAGGAGAGTATATGTGATGCATGTCAAAAGGGAAAACAAATCAAGTCGTCATTCAAAGAAAAGACATGCCCATCCTCAACAAGAATATTGCATCGCTTCATATGGATCTATTTGGCCCGTGGAACCGGCCAAGATAAGTGGAAAGAAATACACCTTGGTGGTAGTAGATGACTACTCAAGATATACATGGACAATATTCATGTGCAAGAAGAAAGAAACTCTACAAAAACTACCACAAATGATGAAGAGGATTCAAAATGAGAAGAGTCAAACCATTATCAAAATAAGATCGGATAGAGGAACCGAGTTTGTCAATGGAATAATAACTCGATCTTGTATTGAGAATGGTATTGGTCATGAACTATCGCATCAAGGACTCCACAATGAGAATGGAGTTGCGAGAAAGAAGGAACAGAACCCTCAAAGAAGCGGCAAGGACCATGTTAGCAACCGAGTTACCAAAAGATTTTGGGGTGAAGCAATCAACACAGCTTGCTACACCCAAAACAGGATGTATGATAAACAGACAACCGACAAAGACTCCCTATGAGATCCTGGATGGAAGAAAACCAAATGTTGCATATTTCGTGGATATTTGGATGTAAATGCTTCATCCACAACAATGGCAAAAACAACCTAAAGGCTTTTGATGCTAAAGTCGATGAAGGTATCTTCTTAGGATACTCACCGAAAGCAAAGCCTACGTAATACTCAACAAAAGAACTATGGTTACAGAGGAATCCATTCATGTAGTATTCGATGAGCCAAATGTAAATGGAGAAGACATTGAAGAGTCGGTGATAAGTCAATCATCTAATCATACTGAAGAGTCCCTATCTTTGTCGGGATTATCAATTGAAAGAAGATGAGATAGCCGAATCTCAAAAGCGGTGAAAATTTGCGACTAAGTGATTACGAGAGAGTCGACCACAAAGAACACAACCGCAAGTCGATCAATCCAAACAACTTACTCCAACGATGTAAGATGGTGAGAGACCATCCACGAACTTGTCATTGGAGATATGAGAGAAGGTGTCAAAACAAGATCGAACTCAACAAGAAGCTATGTTCACATGCTTCATTTCGCAAATAGAGCCAAAAGATGTGTCACAAGCATTGGATGACACATATTGGATTCAAGCTATGCAAGAAGAAATGAATCGGTTTGAAAGAAATAAAGTATGGGAATTAGTGCAAAGACCCGTACATCAAAATGTTATTGGAACCAAATGGGTATTCGAAATAAGATGAACGAGGAAGGCTCTGTGGTAAGAAACAAAGCAAGACTAGTAGCCAAAGGATATTGCCAAGAAGAAGGGATAGATTTTGATGAAACATTTGCCCCGTAGCAAGATTGGAAGCTATAAGGATGTTTCTTGCCTATGCACGACTCACAAGAATTTCATTGTATATCGATGGATGTAAAAAGTGCATTCCTAAATGGTTTATTGGAAGAAGAAGTATATGTTGAACAACCTCCGAGGATTTGAGCGAGGAAGACTCTTGGAGACAAGGTATACAAACTCAAGAAAGCCCCGTATGGATTGAAAACAGGGCACCCGAGCATGGTATGATACCCTATCACAATTCCTAATCGAAAATGGATTCACAAAAGGAAAAGTAGATAGAACACTTTTCGAAATTCAAGATAAGAAGAGTATCTTTTGCTTGTTCAAATATATGTGGATGACATCATTTTTGGATCCACTAACAAAGAGCTATGTGAAAAATTTTCAAACCTCATGCAAAGTAAATTTGAAATGAGCATGATGGGAGAGTCGACATTCTTCCTTGGACTTCAAGTGAAACAAATTGAAGGATGGAACCTTCATAAGTCAAACAAAATACACCAGAGACTTAATGAAAAATTTGGTATGGAGGAGAAGTCTTCTCGTAAAAATACCAATGAACACATCAAAAAATGGACATGGATGTAGATGGCAAGCCGGTGGATCAAACAAGATACAGAGCACTTATTGGATCACTGCTCTATCTCACAAAGAAGCGGCCGGACATCACCTTTGTCTTTGTAGGTGTATGTGCGAGATTTCAATCTGCTCCTAAAGAGAGCCATATGACAAAGAAATAAGAGAATATTGAGATATTTGAAAGGAAGCAAAGAAGTAGGCCTATGGTATCCAAAGGAAGGTGGATTCAAGCTAATTGGCTATTGATTCGACTATCTTTGGATGCAGAGTGGGCCAGAAGAGCACTTCGTGGCACATGTCAAATGCTAGGAAACAGACTAATTTCCTGGTTTAGCAAGAAGCAAAACTCAATAGCCACCTCTACAAATGAGCAGAATACATAGGCTGCGGGCAAACAGCCCAAGTCCTATGGATGAGACAAAGCAGTGAGAGACTATGAAGTTGAAGAAAAAGAAATTCCAATCATGTGTGATAACACAAGTGCCATTGCAATCACTCAAAATCCTGTGTTGCACTCAAGAACAAAACATATTGATGTCGATATCATTTCATAAGAGATCATGTTGAAAAGAAGGACATTATCTTGGAATATATCTCAACGATAAACAACTAGCTGACATCTTCACAAAACCATTATGTGAGTCAAGATTTGAAGAACTCAAGCATGAGTTGGGGTTAATTGAGTGGTGACACTCAGACGAATCAAAGAAGAGTATTAGAACAGAAAAAGGAGTGAAAAAGAGCTGAAAACAAAATCACTTCAAGAAATCACCATGTCGGAAAAAGACAACTACACCAAGTCACCGATAGCTGAGTCACTAAGAGAATCGAGGAGTAGAGTTAAATCGGCCTAAGAGATAAGCTGAATAACTTATGAGCAAAGTGACAAAAATGCGCTCGTTTTGACTTAGCGGGAATGTTTTAAGGAACACGTCAATAATGATGATGTGTACGGACATAAAAAGCTGCACACTAAGCTTATGATTAGATATAAATGTCACCGCATTAAATACGAGACGTGAAATGCTCAATAGGCGTGCGAAATCCAAGCCGTTGATTTCGATCACAATTCAAAACCGCCGCACGCCCTTTCATAAACCATATTTAAACCATTTTCGTCCGTTTCTCTCTCACACTTCTAAAACTGTTCATCTTTTTCTCTCAAAAGCAAAGGCAAACTACTCTCGAAACCCTATCAACCTTCAAATCAATTTAAGATTTTTCTTGATATAATTCTCGAGAAATGGCACCAACTTATGACTTTACTAAGTTAGGAAAGCAAATCCACACGGTTCGACGGTGGATTTCGACGAATGGTGAAGCGGGTCCGACGACACCCTGGTAAAGAAAATTGCCGAGAAGTTGGAAACGCCCCAGGACTAAAACCGTTTCTAACGCTGAATATCCGATGACCTATGTGGAGGAGGTCGCACAATTCTACGTGAATGCCGAGATTCACGATGAAGGAATCAAGTCATCTGCTTCACGGGAAGCAATGACTATCACCGCCAAGGATTTGGTGAATATTGCTCACTACCGCCAGGAAGGAGCATCCGAGATCAAAAGAAGCCGATGTAAACTTGGGTGACGCGATGGAAAGAAATAGCCAAGTCCGACCTCCGATAAAATAATATACACAAACAAACAAGAGATCAAAGGAGGATTATCACAAGTTGTTGGATATAGTTGCCAAATGTATCGACATCAAATTTGGCGCTTTGACCAATCAAAAGGCAAAGCTGATTGTGATGGCTGCAATCATCGAAGAAAAGAAGATAAATCGGGCTGAGTTTATCTACAGCAGACTCTGCCGGAACGTGGGGAACAAGTCCTTCAAAGAAGATGGCACATTTGGAGGATCCTCGGATATGGCCTGGTAATTGGCCGGCTATTGGAGGTGAAAGGAGTCCCTCTTAGACATGGGAAGGCCTTCCATGTTAACAAGAGGATGTTCGAGCTAACCTCTCTCGGTGCTCGGAAGCGAGCTTACGCCAAGAGAGTCGACACCAAATGAGGGGAATCACCACCCGAAGATACAAAATCTTCTCTCTCGGCCAAGAAGAAAGCTGCCCTGCGCAGCTAGAAAGATCACGCCTCGCAAAAAAGAAAACCAAACATGCTCCCGCCCTCGCAGCCAGTCACCCGCCCGGCAAAGAGTCGTGTCACCCGCCCGCAGCGCCGGTTGAGAAGGACTCACAAATGCCTTCTCCGATCGTCAAAAGGAGGAGAACCGACAAGCCAAGACGGCCAGCTCTCGTAAACAAACACCAAAGACCGCCCCGCCCAAGACTCGAGGACACCGCCTCAACTGTAAATTCCCCGGTACAAACCAGAGACGAAGAAGACTCGTCAAGCGGGCCCGAACAGAGAAACCAACGAGTCGGGCTTACTCGCCTAGCACAAATACGGAGACTACCGGAGAAGTAGAGTCTCCGATATGTAGTTGATGAAACAAACAAGTCTCGTCAAGGCGATCACAGAGGCAACCCAAGACACACCAGTAGCTCACACAAAAAAACACAAAGAACCAGCCCAAGCAGATAGTGATGTAATGATCCTATCTCCACCTTACCCGCACATCCAAAATCGTCTGCGTGAATGGAGAAAATGGAAGTTGAGCAAGTCAAGGGAACAGTTCCAACGGCCCGAGTTCATAGAAGAAGAAGAGGAACTGCTAAATTTCCTTGGACTAACTACATCGTGCTCCCAAAGACTTGATGAGGACAACCGCTGCACATCCCGCAAATCTACAAGGACAGGAGAGAGCAAAGCAAGTCAAGAAGCCAAGACGTGAGAAGGCAAGCATCTCGCCTATCTCCCACCAGTAACACACACATCCTCTCATTGATGTCTTCTCTCGAAAGTGACGAGGAACTGCAGAATGTGCCGCCCGCTACGTAAGAGTTGCAAATGCAGCAAGCATTGCACGAATCAAGAATTCTTCATGAGCAAAGACTAATGGAGGACCAGAGAGTCCTCGAACACACCGAAATCGATCCTATGGGAGTGGTTCAAAAAATAGCCACCGATGTTGCCGCTACCACTTCCCCACTCGGAAGGAAGGCGAAGTGGGAAATGGCGATGAATCGGGATAGTGGGGACCCCAAAGAGAGCCAACCCCTATTGAAGGTGTGCCACCACCTACCCCAACGGGCCGAACCATCAATCGAAACAAAAGAGTTTGGAGACGAGTGACCCCACTCCAAGTCACTCACCAAGCCGCCTGAGGGGGAAACTCCTCCACCGCAGGCAAGGTCGGAGGATGTCAGCAGATGACTCCACCAAGAATCAAGGAGGCGAAGAAGAGAAATTACAATCACAAGAAGAACAAAGAAGTTGCCATCAACGGCTCGAGGCGATTGAGACTGTCTCACCGAGGTGCCAACCGCTCTGAAGGATGATGACGCCGCCGATGCGAGGCCGAGGCAGGGGGACAGCCCGGGAGTTAACACTGGCGATGAAAGTGCAATCCATGGGGTTGCGACTCCAATGGATGCTACTCGTAGAAGACCCTAAGACAAACTGACACCGTCGAAAGGAGGACCAAGCCTCGCAGAAGAGAGACTGGAGGAGGTAATGAAGGCCCACGGGAGGATGAGACTTCCCGGGGTAAAGAAGTCACAGAGAGAACATCCCTCCCGCTATCATCGACCCATCCGAGAAGGAGATCGCCGCACTTCATGATTCCCAGGACAACCCCGATGTCACTTTTCCGGGATCGGAAGGCGAAGAAGAAGTTCGAGTCATCCCCATGCCAAATCCAAAAGACTCACCGCGGGTGTTCCAAGCACGAGTAAGTCGATCCCAAGACTACTCGTCAAACTTTTAACTTTGATGATGAGCCACCAATGGAAATCTCATCATCGTCCGATGACGCCACCGATAAGGCCGAGACCGCCATCAAATGGAAAAACCGAGACCAACGGTTGTTAAGACAATAGTGAGGCTCGGCAGCCGGGTCTACTTCACAACAAGACCCAGCCAACAAGAGACCACTGCGCAGGCTCCTCAAGCCGCAAAGAGGATCGATTCCCAAAAGAACTTCACGCGCACCGCTCATCATCGAACAGATCCTGGCCAAAGTGATGAATCTTTTGTAGAATCTTTCCCTTTCTCACCGGAGATACTTAACTCCACGAAGAGTCGAAATGAGCAAGCACGCTATCACGCACACCTCCTGTTTTTCACTCGGGCACCATTGTTCCAAATAGATTTTGATTTCGACGATGTATGGCCATCACCGCAATGAAGAATCAAATGAAGTTCGAGAAGTGTTCAAGGCACTCTTTGCCGAGGTTGAACGGATGGAGAGGCATCGAGCCTCTTTGGACATGCGCCGGACAACAGAGATGCCAACCTTTACAAACTTGAGAGGCATCACGGTCGAGGATAAGGGAATGGTGGCAACAAAGAAGAATCAATGCGTGTGGAACAGGTGAGATACTTTAACTTTGTTCAACAAGCTGCTGGTGTGGAGAGTGAAAATGTTGATGCAAAAACGAAGCCGAGAGAACACATTGAGCATATGCATGAAGCTCACACTGCCGAGATCAAGTCAGCTGCGTGAGCGTAATGCAAATGATATACATTTGGAAGAACACATGACAAGAAAATTCAGCCTTCTCATGGCCGAGATGAAGCGATTTCAGCAGAATCCAACACTACTCGTTCAATTCCGTCTTTGCATACAACGCAGCAGACTTGAAGCGAACTCAACCATCGAAGACTCGACTTCATGCTTGCCAAAGATATGTTCCCTCGGGTTCCTCTATCCTTTGATGATGCCAAAAAGGGGAAGAGGAATACCTTAAAGCAGAAAATCTGAAGCTGAAAAGAAAGGAGCAGTGAGAAGGGAACAATTGAGAAGGAAAATCAAAGGAAATTTTGAAATCAAGAAAGGAAAATCTGCTGAGGGGGAAGGATCAAAAGATATGACCTTGATGATTGCACAAACCCCCAACAGGGTCCTGTCACACACCGGTGACATTATAAGCGACAAACTCCCAGTGACTCTGCCACTCCAACACTCTGCTGTATCTATGGCCGAGAAGAGAAAAGCAATTGAAGCAGGGATGAAGGAAGTGGAAGGAAGAATGGATGCCAGGGTGATGAACATCTTGAAAGAACATGGAGGCATTCCAGTTTAGACAGAGACACGTATGCCATTTCGGATGTCGGGACAGAGCCACGATCAGCTGATGAATTCAAAACGCTCGAATCAAGGATATTTTGCAAATATGTCCATGGCTCAAGCTTGGGACTTGTACTGGGAAAAGGGTCTCACATTATGTGAAGAAGTCTGACAGACAGAGACTTCCTAGTCACTCTGCTCACGGCCACTCTTTCTAGTCACTCACCAAAGAAGAAGACCCCAAAGATGATACGCCTGAGGTAGAGGAAGAAGCGGCCCAGTGGAGGAAGAAGCTTGCACCTAGGCCTCCGCCCAAGAATATTGAATACGTAGATCCAGGAAAGAAAGGAGGGATCTACTGGGCCGGGCTTGACCAAGTGGCAAATTTGAAAGTAGCTAGAACTAACGCCGAGTATGCACTAAGAATAGAAGAAAAAACAAGAGACAAACTCACTATGGCGGAGAGACAGAAAGATTAAGAAAAGATGAAGTCGCGCAGGAAGGCATATGAAAAGAAAAAGAAGGTCACGACGGCAGAGAAGAAGAGGAGAAGAGAAGAAGATCTTGAACAAGATGAAAGAAGGAGACAAATGAAGGAGATGAAGTGTTGTTGTCCAACCCTTCGTGTATTTTATCATGTAAATACATACAATGTAAGTCTTCTCGTAATAAAGCTAAAAATTCTTTATTTTCGATAGACAAAATGTGCTCGATACACCTTGTAAACAACTTGTGTAAAAGAACAGAATGATATGATCAATAAATGATCTATTCTATGCATACATTCTATGTCAATACACTATATGTATGTATCCTTGCTGTTTGCATTTTTTTTAAATGATTTAAGTTTTGGCATCATCAAAAAGGGGGAAATTGTTAGGAATTTTATTGTTTAGATTTTGATGAATGTCATGTAAAACTTAGAATACAAAGTTGGCACCCCAATTCTTGTTGTAAAATGCATTGTAATGAATAGAGCCGTGCCGAGTCAAGACAAACTGCGCGCCCAACATGCAAGAAGACAATCAAGATCGAAGGAAGACTCACTGAGACAATGAGTATGGCAAAGAAGAGTAGACGGAACTCTATCAAGAAGCGGTGAGATGCAAACAGTGGAGCATCATCAAGTCAACTCAAGAAAAGCCAAGTCTCAAGTTGAAGTGACAAAGAGTCATCCAGTGATTGGAAGCTGACTCTAAGTCACCCGGGAAAGCAAGGAAATGCAAAGTCGAGATAATCAGAAAAGAACCGCTGTGAAATCAAGAGATTTACTTAAACAAGTAATATCTCCATACCACCTTTCTCGAGTGCTCGATCCCGAAGCGTGCAAATGGAATGAACCAATGGGAAGCACTACACCGTCGGTCGAACTCAAAAGGTGAAAGAACAATTCATACGAGGAAATGGCAATTCCAAGAACTCGCAAGCCAACGACGCAAAGTGACTTTCAAAAATAAGCCTATCTCTTCAACGGGCAAATTTTTGAAAGTTCACTATAAAAAGGCCGAGGAGTTTGTTTGAGAGAGAAGAATGCATGAATGACACATACGTGAGATACACAAGCACATTAGAAAAATCAAAACAATCTCAATCCTCAAGCCTACATTTCAAGTACATCAATCCAACACTCACCGTGAAGGAAAGAGAACTTCATTCATTGAAGAGAAAAATATCAAAACAAGGGGTCTACATTCCGGGAAGGATTGTAGAAAGGTTCAAGGTTGAACCAAGTCTTAAGCTTTTGGAGGGCTTCGTGATCAAATCCAAAGAGCTTGAGCAAGTGAGTCAGAGTAGCAAAGCAACTGCCTGTGGAAGAAGCCGAGTCGCACGAGAAGCCACCGAGTGATCAAGGCGTCTCTGCATCGAGTCCCTAAGGATCAAGTCGGTTGTGATCAAGACTTGTATCTGGGATCATACCACTTTGTAAACCGATCATTACTTAGTGGATTCCTCCAGGAGTTGGAGAAGAGAGGAGTAGAAGAATTACCCCATCTTCGAACCTCTATAAAAACTTTCTTGTGTCATTTACATTTCAAAGATTTAAATTCTGCACTTTTAACTCGCTTATATTCGCCGATAAATTTGCTATCCATTTGATAATTTACAAGTACTAAATCAAGCTCTAATATCTTGCTTAATCAAACTTAAGGGTGTTAAGTTTTCCAAATAAAATAAAACCACAAATGAGTTAAATTGTAGCCAACAAATGAGTTACTCCATCAACAAACTCACCGAGTCTCATTGAGAGATTAACTCTACGAGTGACTAATTCGATTGTCCGGGAGAAGAACACAGTTGTATAGAATTAACTCTGTAGATTTAAAAGGACTAAATCGAAAATTTGGTAAGGTTTATTCAACCCCCCCTTCTAAACCTTACACTTGCACCCCTTGGGACCTACATTCACTTCACTTAATTTCCACACAGCTGATTCTTTATCTTCGTCTTGGTACTCACTCCGCATTTTTCAACTTGGCTGCTTCCACTCACCTTATAGAATCCTATCTATTACAAGTTGACTGAGACTTGTCTTCACTTCACTTAGGTTGGACATCTTCACCAGCCCTCTCCTGGATTTTCTTTGAAGAGGAACTTCAATTTCTTCCTCCTCCTCTTCTTCAGCTATCGCAGCAGACTCTGCCATCTTCAACTTCTTTGTAGCGGCTGGCTTCCGGGGCGCAACTGATCTTTTCTTCCTCACAATAGGGGAGGGAGTAGGAGCAAGGGCCTTTTTCTTCGGTGCAGGGGCATGATCAGGTTTAGGGGAGGGGGTCTTTGCAGAAGCAGTTTAGTCCACAGGGACATGTTTAGTTAATTCCGTCTTGCTAGTTACAGATTTCTTAGCATGTGCTTGCTTTAGGCCATAACCCAATGAACTTCCAAACTTTCCATCGTCACCGACAGACATGTTCATCAAATTTTGGCACAGCTTCCCAAAAATGAACTCTGCCCAGTTGACTTGCTTCTCCTCCATGATAACCGCCATAACAATAACCTTGGTCTGAGAGAGCTGATTGAACGGCCCAAACTCCATATCCACGTATTTTGCTACTATATCCATCAAATTTTGTTAGCCTTCCTTAATGACTTTCTTCAGAGCTAAAATTTTCTATTTTCCAACAGTCTTAGGCTTGGGTATCTCCTTCCAAGCCACTGAGAGGTTTACATCCTTCGCAGTTTTCTCTTTCAGCCCACCGGTAGGGAGATAACATTATTCAGCAAGGTCATCAATAGTCAACTTGAACTCCTAGTTGTTCAGTGATGACCGGATCTCATCATCGTGAACTTCAGCATTCACGTAACACATAGCTACCTCCTCAAGGTAGGTGTGAGAAAACTCCATTGACAGAAATTTCTCCAGACCTGCCTTCTCAAGTTTTTCAGCTATCTTCTTTGCCAATACCTTGTCCGCGCCCTGCTTGACAAGGCCTTCGAAATCCACAATCGCACTGGTGTGGATCTTCTCAGCGAGCTTTATATAGTCGTATGAGGGTGCCATTTCAGTCTGAACTTGAGATATGAACGATTAACAAACTAGGGTTTGAACTTTCTTTGTAGAGAGAAAACTGAGTATTCTTCGAGAGCAAGAGTGTAAGTGTGAGGAGAGAGAAAATCAATTTCTCTTTATATGGGACTTGAAAGGACGATTTCTAGAATTCAAAAAGTTAAAAACTGATCAACGGTTGAGATCACGTTTGAAAACCGCATTAATTTCCCCGCATTAAATGTAACATCATTTATATCCAATCATGGGTAAACTGGCGCAGGCGTTTTACTGACATCATTAATTATCGCTGACGTCAAGCCTATAAACATCCCCGCTCGTAGAAAACGACTGCATTTTGTCACTTAGTTCATGGATAACTCAGCTATCTTCATTTATAACTTGACTCTGCTTCTCTCTTGACTAAATAATAATCACTTGGTTGTGTAGCTAACTCGATACAACTGACTAGTCATGTAAGCTGTTTCACTTGGCTGATTAGTGAGACTTTTCTAATATGCATTTCTCTCATCTCTAACTCTGCTGAATGAGTCTTCTGAGTTTCGTGACTCAACTCTATCAATCCAAACACATTCTTAAGCTCTTCAAATCTTGATTCATGTAATGGCTTTGTGAATATATCAGCTAACTGCTTATCAGTTGATATGTATTTTAATGTGATGTCTTTCATTTCAACATGATCTCTTATAAAATTCTATCCGACATCAATGTGCTTAGTTCTTAAGTGCAATACTGGATTTTTAGTAATTGCAAAGGCACTTGTGTTATCACACATTATTTGAATCTCTCTTTCTTCTATATCATAATCTCTCAACTGTTTCCTCATCCATAAATATTGGGCACAACAGATGCCCGCATCAATGTACTCTGCTTTAGCTGTGAATGTAGCTATTGAATTTTGTTTCTTTTTGAACCAAGAAACCAACCTATTTCCAAGAATTTGACAGGTACCTGATGTAATTTTCCTTTCAACTCTACATCCAACATAGTCTGAGTCTGAGTAGCCAACTTGAATCCCCTTTCCTTTGGATACCATAAGCCAACTTCCTAGTATCCCTTCAAATACCTTAGGATCCTCTCACCGCAAAGAATGTGACTTTCCTTTGGAGCAGATTGAAATCTAGCACATACACCTACAACAAAGGTGATGTCTGGCGTACTTGTTGTTAAATAGAGCAATGATCCAATGAGAGATCTATACCTTGTTTGATCAATAACTTTGCCTTCTGCATCCATATCCATCTTGACTGATGTATTCATGGTAATCTTCACTGATGACTTCTCTTCCATTCCTAATTTCTTCATTAAATATCTGGTATATTTTGTTTGACTATGAAGGTTCCATCCTTCATTTGCTTGATTTGAAGACCTAGGAAGAAAGTCAGCTCTCCCACTATGCTCATCTCAAATTTTCCTTACATAAGGTTTGAGAATTTGTCACACAACTCTTTGTTATGGATCCAAAGATGATGTCATCCACATATATTTGAACAAGCAGTATGCTTTGTCCATCTTGAATTCTGGAGAGTGTTCTATCAACCTTGTCTTTGGTTAATCCATTACCAATAAGAAACTGAGAAAATGTGCATATCAGGCTCTTGGTGTTTGTTTCAAACCATATAATGTTTTCTTGAGATTGTAGACTTTATCTCCAATATTTTTCTGCTCAAAACCTGGAGGTTGTTCCACATAGACTTCTTCTTCCAAAAGTTCAATAAAAAATGCACTCTTCATATCCATTCGATAGACTATGAAGTTCTTGTGTGCATCATAAGAAAGAAACATCCTTATTGCCTCCAATCTGGCAACAGGTGCAAAGGTTTCATCAAAATCTATGCCCTCTTCTTGGCAATACCCTTTGGCTACCAGTTCTGCTTTGTTTATTACTACAGATCCCTCTTCATTCATCTTGTTTCTGAAAACCCACTTAGTACCAATAACATTTTGGTAGGTAGGCCTTTGAACCAATTCCCAAACTTTATTTCTCTCAAACTGATCAGCTCTTCTTGCATAGCTAGAATCCAATGTGTATTATCCAATACTTGTGACACATCTTTAGGTTCAATCTGGGAAATGAAACAAGTAAACATAACTTCATGTTGAGTTCTGGATCTGGTTCTTACTCCTCCAACATCTTCAATAACAAGCTCTAGAGGATGGTCTCTTAGCCATCTCACATCTGGTTGGAGTAAGTATATTGGTTTCAATCTTCTTGCAGCTAAGTTATCTTGAACAACTTCCTCATTATTCAGCTGCAAGTCTTCCAACTACCTTTGAGATTCAACTATATCATCTTCATCTGGGTTGAGTCTTCTTCAGCCTCAACATAGGGACTTTTCTGAATAGTTGGCTGATTCTTCTTGTCAGCTAACTCATCAATGTCTTCTCCATTAATATTAGGTTCATCAAAAACCACATGGATAGACTCTTCTGTGATCGTAGTCCTCTTGTTCAGCACTCTAAAAGATTTACTCTCAGCTGAGTATCCCAAAAAGATACCTTCATCAGCTTTAGCATCAAAAGCTTTCAAGTTGTCCTTGCTATTATTGTGAATGAAGCACTTACATCAAAAGATATGAAAATATCCGACATTTGGCTTCTTCCCTGTCCAAATTTCATAAGGGATTTTGGACAGCTGCCTATTGATCATACACCTATTCCGAGTGTAGCAGACAATATTAATGGGTTTAGCCCAAAATATCTTAGGCAATCCAGCTTAAGCTAACATGGATCTTGCAGCCTCCTTGAGAGTTCTGTTCTTTCTTTCAGCCACTCCATTCTGCTGTGGAGTTATTGCAGCTGACAACTCATGAGCAATACCATTCTCTGTGCAATATTGAGTTATAATCCCATTGACAAACTCAATTCCTCTATCAGACCTTATCATTGTAATAGTTTGACTCTTCTCATTTAGAACTATTCTCATCAGCTGAGGAAGCTTCTGCAAAGTTCCTTCTTTTTACCCATAAAAATGATCCACATGTATCTTGAATAATCATTTACCACAACTAAGGTGTATGTCTTTCCATTAATGCTGGCTGGTTCAACCAGACCAAATAATTCTATATGCAATAAGTGCAATATCCTAGTTGAAGAAGGACTTGGCTTTTCCTTGAATGAAGACTTGATTTTCTTTCTCATCTAGCATGCATCACAAATGCTTTATTTCTTGTATAATGAGTCTGACAATCCTTCCACAAGATGACTCCTTGCAAGCTTGTTGATTGTCTTGAAATTTAGGTGACTCAGCTTTTTGTGCCACAACGAACTTGATTCGGCTGTACTATTGGCTAACAGACATGTGCCTGGTGTAGCAATAGACCAATCCACTACACACATGTTTTTCTGTCTTGATCCTGATAGAACAAATTAGATTTAGCATTCTTGATCTGGCATACTCCCATGTTGAATCCTACATTATAGCCCTTATGCAATCTAAGACACACAAAAGCAAGCAATCTAAGCATAATACGCTCAAGAATTCTATTCAAATCCTCAATCCTAAAACTCGAATGAAATCAATCCAACACACTCACTAAAGGAAAGACAACTTCAAATTGTTGAAGCAGAAAACTTGTTTAAAAGAACAAGGGGTCTACACATCAAGGGTTGAAGGAAATGTAGTTAGGTTCCAGTTCGAACCAGAAACTTCGAACTCGTTGGAGGACTGTGTGAACAAATCTAAGAGTTTGAAGGAGCTGAAGTAGCAAGACATCTGTTTTCTGAAGAAGCTGAGTACCAGAAGCAAAGCCAGCTGTGTGATCAAGGCTTAGCTTGGACTTTCACCATTTTGTAACAAAGTCACCGTTACATTAGTGGATTCCTCCAGGGGTTGGAGAAGAGTGGATTAGAGGAATTAACCCATCCTCGAACAACTATAAAAATTGCTTTGTGTCATTTACATTCAGTACTTTATTTCTTGCATATTTATATTGCTGTTTGTTTTATTTGCTAAGTCAACTGATAATAACCAAGCTTAAAACAAGTGTTGAAAAACGTATTTCAAACAAGGGTGAAAGTCTTCGGCTGTAAAAAACCTAGTCTACTGATTTTATAAAGAGTTAACTAAATCAAATGAGTTATCTTATCAACAGCTCACTCGAGTCTGTTGAGTGGCTAACTCAACTGTAAAGGTAAACTAAGCAGTCCACCATTAGGGATGGCAATTTTGATCCGGCCCGTGACCCGGGATGGGGCGGGGCGGGTTTGGGTATCACATCCGCCCCGCAAGTACACGCCCCACCCCGCCCTGCCTAGAATTTTTATTTTTAAAATATATTTTGATGTATATTTTGCATATATAATATAATTCTTATGTATTCTTATATTATATCTAATATTCATAAATTGATAATAATAAATTTTATAAATAATATTTTATAAATATATATATATATATATATCTTTTATTTTTTTTCATTTCATTTAATTTAAAACGGGGCAGAATGGGTCGATCCACCCCGCGACCGTGACGGGTTGGCCCGTCCCGCCCCGTTCTAAGCATGGGGAGGGTCTTGGTCCTGGCCGACCCGTCATGACCTACCCCATTGCCATCCTTATCCACTAAGGACCCAACTGACTTGTGACAAAACTCTGACTTTAAAAAGGACTAAATCCAAAAGTTGGTAAATTATATTCAACCCACCTTCTAGACTAGACATTATCACCCTAGGACCTACAAATACTTTTTAGATAATGTATAGTTAGTTGATATTTGCTGCATAGTTTCAATTATGCAACATCATATAGTAATTTATGCAGTGTTCCTAAAGTATTTTTGCACCATCTCCAACGTGAAAATTTACAGATTACAATATATTAAGTCTGGGTTGAATATAAACCAACATGTATTCCAACTTCTTATATGTTGTCCATGGGAGTTTCTTATGAAAGTATTAATATTTCGGGATACAAACACTTAACCTGCCGAACTATGCCCAATTTTACACTTTGCCTACCAAACTATTTTTCGTTACACTTTGCCCCCTACACTATGCGAATTTTACACTTTACCATATATGGATAGTTTTGCCCCTATAGTTGTATCAATTTATTTTAAAAGTTTTAGATAACCATTTAAGCTCCAATTTGTTACATTTAACCCCAAAAATTTATAAAAATTATCACATATTTTAATAAATATTAATTTAACTCCAAAAAAATTTGTTCCTCAATTTATCAGGTCATTGGAACCAAACTGGGATTGTAGATTTAAAATTGGATATAGTCCATTACGACCATATCAGGCCTAACATGCTTCCGTAAAATTAAAATATTCCCTAAAATTCATACCTTTCTTTGACCGAAACAACATCGGGTGAGATGGCTCGCAACACCACCAGTCGGAAGATTACTACCCTAAGACCGTTTGACAAACAGTTTGCACTGTCCAACTTCAACCAACACGGAAGATGATCTACAAGTTATCCGACTTCTTCAGCAACTGCTCAGCACAGCCTTGGTTCGTTTCCACTCCAGGCGTATAAAATAATTCTCAAAAGGGATAAATTAATAAAACATTATGAACACATGTTGAAGCAAAAAGCTTCTTTTTATTAAGAACTTGAAGAAATATTTATTACATCAGTAATCTCCTTTTGGGAGGAGAATACATGTTTAGTCTCTCATTAATGAGGCTTGCACTTGAAAATACATAAACTTAAAACTAAAACACGTAGCTAATACAAATTTTCACTCAAGATTTATTATATGAAAACTAAGGAAAATGTTCGATGTCCTCAGCTTCCTTCAACTCTCGTTATTTATAGAATTGAATCCGGACTCGAAAGGCGGATTCCAAAGCCCGTTGAAATGTTAGACGTCACTGCTACGAATCTTCTTGAATTATTGCCTCGACAACTGCTTTTCTCTTTCTTCCGCATGACTCGACCCATGTTAGGTTTGTCGGGGAGTCTTTTAAATGTTGGTTTGCGTGGTCCCCGAGGATAACGCGTCTTGTGAGCTGGACCCTTATCCTTTGCAGCTGAATGGTGTTGTCGGTCGGGTTTGTGTTGGAATTCTCTCCCAAACTCGGGTTCATTCTGGTCTGGGCATACCTAGCAGATTCGATAGATCCAACATCCCACATGCGCCATGTTACGACTTTCTTAAGTCTCTTTATCGGGGAATTTTATTCTCCTGCAGAATTCTTCTCTGTCTCGAAAAGTTTTTCTCGCAAATCCTGTTGTTGATTTAGTCATTGAATTGAAGGAAAGATCCATTTGCTTGAATTCTAAAAAACTTAAATGGATACTTGACTTTGTCCATTTCTGTTAGACAAACCCAAAGTCCCCATGCTCGCCTTGTAGAAGCTTCGTCTTTGGAAATTGCTCCTACTAACAATGGTACCTCTTTCAGTGAAGCTGCTTTAATGTATTTTAAAGCATTTCCATCCGGTCTTCTAAGCTTGATGAAATGAAAAGCTTCATTAAAGCCTTTCTTTGCTTGTTCTGGAGCTGCACTGATGAAATACAGTTCCAAAATATCTCCTCTAGCTAAATATGGATTATTGGCCCAAGTCTCGTAAACTGCTTCCCCAATCCATTTCGATAACTTTGAAATTTCTAGGAATCCTGGTGACACAGTATATATTGAAGCTAAAGCTCCAAAAGTATAATATTCTTTTACTTCATTTGGATGACTTCTTAGTTTCATCCAAACTCTTGGGTATTTGCCTGCGATATCAACCATTGTTTTTTCTGGGTTAATACCTCTTCTTGTAATCAATTTCTCTCATTGTCGTTGATAAACCTGCATTGGAGAAATCTTAATCTCGTCAGTTTGAACCATAGATTTTCCTGTTAGTGACCTAAGATTCAACTTTCCCTCTTTAACCCCAGAGGTGCTGGGTTGACTTGAAGACTCGTTTGTGACACCGGAGCTTCAACATTCGTTACAGTTTGTACACCTTCAGGGGATGCATCACCTGCAACACTTGTGATTATGGTATTTGAATCAATAACCTCTGGGTTAGAGCCCCATTCTCTAATCGCCCCTTTTTGTATCGTAGAAGATGCAGCCTGGAGGATAGGCCCTTGCAGTGCTAAGAATAATTGTCCTTGAGCGAAATGGCCTGCTCGTATTTGACTAGAAACAGTTACAGGTCACTGTTGAAGTCATCCAAAGAAAATCTCTCGCATTGAGACATAACGTCCCAAAATCTCGTTCTAGACTCTCCAGGTTTTCCCTGAGATGTCTTACTCATTTAAGGTCCTCGTCGGCAATGCGTCCTTCCATCTCGTGTCAAAAAATTTGCAAGAACAGTTTCATGAGAATATATAATGACAATATCATAATCATAATATTGACATTCAGCTTGCCATCTAAGTAATCATGAACCTCCTTTGGATTTTTGATTTACTCAACTCTTCTATTTTGATTCGAAATGAAGAAAAAGAAATGAAGGAAAAAATAGAAGTTACTAACTTTAGAATATGCATTTTCCTGGTACACTGCCTAAGCGGCTCAGGCCGTTGGCGACTCTAAGCCAAAGAGACGGTCTATGGCGCTACCCCTACTTGTCGGGGAGGGGGTCTTTGTTATCTAGCCTTTTCTCGGTTTTGATTCAATTTTGATTTTCGAAAAACCTTGACACCTGAATTATAAATTTTTACAAGAAACTTTTTGCCAAGAAAAATAGAGGCCATTACTGAAAGCCTTTCTTATTGCAAAGAATTCTTTCTCGTTAATATGCCACTGGTTTGCTTCACTATCCGTGAATAGACCGTTGCAATATATACATGGTACTTCTCTGTTTTGTGTGGCTTTCGTAAAGACTGATGCCCACCAATAATCATTGGCATCTATATATAGAACCAGTTCATCATTGTCTTGTGGAATTGCAAGTTTTAGAAGTTTTTTACAAACTTCATTGAGTTGTTTTATCCCTTCTTGATGTTCATCTTCCAATTTGAATATATCATCTTTTTTGAGTCATGGGCTAAACACCTTCCTATAATGTGTTTGATTATTTATAAACATTCCAAAAAAATTAACAACTCCGAGAAAACTTTGAAGTTGTTTCTTGTCTTTGAGGGTATCTGGAAATCCTTGTATTTTCTCTACAACATGGCTTTGTAGGATGATTTCAGATTCATCGATTTCAATTCCGAGGAATTCAATTTGTCTCGTAGCAATCACTGCCTTCTTTTCTGAAAGCACTAATCATTCTTTATGGCAAACATCTGAAAATATCTCCAAATGTTTGAGATGCTCCTCATGTTTTTTGATGCAATAGAAATATCATCGATGTATATGAACATGAAACTGAAATAATCATTGAAGAGATTATCCATCTTTCTTTGATAAATCTGGGGTGCGTTAGCCAATCCCATTGAGATAACGTTCCAAATATAGTGTCCTTGTGGTGTGGAGAAAGCTATGCACTTATTACTTTTTTCCTCCATCCTAATTTGGTAGAATCCAGATTTGCAATCGAACTTTGAGAATATCTTTGCACCTTTGATACAGTTAACCAAATGTTCTCTGCTTGGGATATAGTATCCATCAAACTCCAGAATGTTATCAATCCCCTTGCAATTAATAACAAGTCTTGATTTTCCTCTTTAGATTTCTCCATGATTTCTTACTAAGAATCCTGGACTGTTGTATGGAGAAACTCTTGGTGAAATCAACTTAAGGTCAATATGTTCCTTAAGTATTTTTTGCATATCCTCACAATCCTCCTGGTTCATAATGATTGGTTTGAATCTCACGAACTCGTATTTCTTTCCCGGTTTCACCTTTAGGAATGCTTTGAACTTGTTCTTTTCCCACCATGCCAAAGGATTTTCATTGTAATTCCTTTGGATCTTCTTCTTGACATCCTCGAGTGATATTTGTTCCTATATGGTAACATCACTATGTGTATTCTCCATTAGGCTCTTCAACAATTTTGGAATAGCCTTTGGAGGTACTTGTTCTTCTCCTTGTATCCTGAATGAATACAAATTATTATCCCATCTCTTTCTATCTTTCTGCTTTGAGCCATATTGCCGAAAGGATAATAATGCATCAACAATCTTCTTTTATCTGCCATTTTTGGATTCCGAAGTTTGTCTTCATCACCACGCTTGCTGCGAAAATTAATAGGCATTTTCCTGTAGAATGCTTCTCGCAGTCTTTGGACAATAATCTTATGATCACATAAGGTTGTGAAAATAAGCCTTCTTGTCTCATTTTATTGTGTAAATCACTTGAATGTTTGTAGGAAATTGTTTCCTAACAAAACATCTGCTCATGTATCATGGAAATAGATTGGTGGTGTTTTCACTTTGTACCATGGGGTACCGCCTGCGCCTCCGATCAAGATTTCTGCTTGTTTAATTCCTCTATTAAGGATAAGAATCCTTTTAGAGAAATCCCTTCCTGCAATAGCTGGTAAATCTTCTTCGATTTCTTTAGAAAAAACCTCATGCTTTGCAGTATATATTCCAGCACCTGAATCAATATAGGCGACGAAATACTCGGCCTTATATTCAACATATAACATTCCAATAGAAATGTATATGGAGAATGGGCTATTGGTCATCTGATTCTGTATCGTTTATCAGCCACTATGAACTCCATTCCATCTTGTAATATTTCCCAAGGTTTATGATCCTCAAGAAATTCAATTCCCAGTATTAATTGCTCTAGGATTTTTCCTGGTGTCCCTGTGATAGTCAGCTCAATTTCACCCATTTTTGGGCTTCCTTGATACATTCCAACTAGATGTTATTGGATATAATATTGAACATCACAAGGAAGATATTATCCTTTTGAGTGATGCCAAATATTACTTCAACTTCTCTCCATCCTTCTGGACATTTCAACTCTCCTTGTGTTTTAAAAATATTTGGGATTCGCTTAACTATACTCGATCTTTTTTTCTTCCCAATGGTTATTGCTAATCATTCTTTCTTGTTGGAAAGACATCCTTCTTAGTCAACTCTGAGACTTCGACTTTTGTAGTTGGAGACTCGATAAGTTCTGGTAGAACCATCCTGGCAAAGGCTTCAAAAATTCTTGGGACTTCAATAAATTCCTTTCTCAAGAATACTTCTGAATGATGTGTATTCGAGAGAGCATAGGAAATCTTGTATGTGATCGAGTAAGGTCTATTTCCTTCTTTCATCAAATCGACTCTTTTGAAGTCTTGATGAATGGTTAAGGCTCTGTTGAAGTCTTGATCTTCCAAATTGTATGCAATTCTAGGATAAATATTAAATGCCAAATTCCCTACATACAAATTTCCTGTGACTTATCCAAGGCGTGAATCCTTGAGATTTGAGATTCGTTTATCAAAGATACCTAGGTTGAGTGGCGAATCAATTCCTTCTTTGAATGTTGCTCTAATAATAACTCTTATGGATCCGATGTGAATCCATGATAGTGTATTTGCAATTTCTCTCTTGACTCTGTTTTTGATCTCCTGAACTTCTCGGTAAGGGACCATCTGCATCTCGATCAGGTTACCAGTAGACTCCATTGGGATGGCGAATTCTCCGGTAGTTACTCTGTGGATAATTTGGTGCTTTCTGTTATGAAACCCAATATTATCCAAAGCTTTTTCCATAGCTCCAATTGTAAACCCATCATATATCTGAAGATTTGGATCATCTTTCATAATCCTCATGAGAGTCTTATGAGAAACCGTAGTGTGGGAGAGGAATCTAGACATATCCTCTCTAACTGTCTGCTGAAGAATTTTTTCTTCACTCTGATTCTGAACTAGATTCACTTCCATCATCAGAATAGATCTCTTCTTCATAGATGTTTTCATATGAGGGTAGATCCTCAAATTGATACACATGTATCACATCTTGATAATAGACAGCTTATTCAAATTCTGGTGTAGCTTCGAACTATTTAATTCCTCGCTTTTGATTTACTGGGCAATCAGTTGAGATATGCCTTCTTGCTCCGCATGTCCAACAATTACAATCTTTGAAACTTTCATTAGCTCTGGTGTGAGCTCGTCTGAAAGTTCTTCTTCCCGGAGTTCTGTTGGTACTCCCTTGGTTAGAACCTAATGAAGAGGCTCTACTCCTGATTGGTGTTGGCCTTTGCCCCTATTAAAAACTTTGGGCCTTTTGTTTTGACCAAAATGTAGGTCCCAAGGGGTGTAAAGTAAGGTTTAGAGGGGGGAGGGGGGTTGAATAAACCTTACCAAATTTTCGATTTTAGTCCTTTAAAAATTATTCAATAGAGTTGACTCAAACAGTTGTGTCCTTGATGGACAACTAAGTTGGCTTTTCAGCTAAGTTACCCACTCAACAGACTCGATAGAGCTGTTGATAGTATAACTCGGCTGCTCAAGCTAAACACTTAACTTGGCTGATTGGTTTTGAACAGCGGAAGACTTAACACCCTTTGTTTAGTTTTGAACTTGTTTTAAACACTTAGTTTTTCTTTAGCACTTGGTTATTTATCAAATATAATACTAACAGTAGATATAAAGTAAATATGCAGGAAATTAAGTTTGCTGAAAGTAAATGACACAAATATTTTTATAGAGGTTCGAAGATGGGGTAATTCTTCTAATCCTCTCTTCTCCAACTCTTGGAGGAATCCGCTATTTAACATATCAGTTTACAAAGCGTGAAACGATGGAGACGACCCATCACACGATTGGCTTCTCTTGCGACTCGAGCTTCTTCTTCATTATAAATTGCTTGCTACTTCAGTCACTTCTCAAGTTCATGGATTTGATCACGAAGCCCTCCAACAAACTTGATAATGGTTCGACCTGGAACCTTTCTACAATCATGGCTTGGAAAGTAGACCCTTTTGGTTTCTATAGAGGTCATGGAACACAGCTTTAATGCACTCAACCAGAGGATTGACAACCACGATGCAATGATATCAGGAGATATTAGAGGAGTAGTGTTGAAGATTCGTGAATGAACAACACTAACCAAGATACTTTGAAGGGAGCAAGTTCGCTACTTCAGAACACTTTTTACAAAGTTAGTAGTCTAGTGTGGTGAACAAGCCCGATTCCAGCAGAGACAGAGGGAAAACATCAATCGAATGGAGAGAACACACTTGAATGACTTCGAGTTTCTCAGACTTCAATTCAAACAGGATCTGTAGAATACGGAAAGCACTCTGCATCCTGAGATGATTGCGATGAAGGCAGAGGTGCAGATTCTAAGATTCGAGCAAATGGCAGCAAACGTCGTCACTCATGATTAACTCGATTGTCTTCTCCAGCAGACACCAAATTTCCCTCAAGTTGGTAGTGGTGATGCCAGAAGGGGGAAATAAGTAGAAGCAAGGGGCAAAGTGGAAGTAAAGGGGAAGAATCTTCAAAGACGACCCTCAACCCCATGAAAATTGTGCTTAAAAGTCAAATAGCTCATCTACCAGCTCTCTCCACTCTCGCTTGCCGCATGAGTTGTCAGCTGATGAAAAAGCTAAATTAGCATTACAAAGATCTCGAGCTGAAATAGTTGAGACACTCCAAAAATCTAGAGCTGAAATGGAAGCCGTTGATCAAAGGCAGCATGGAAGGATAAAAGATCTCAAAGCCAAATTCCAAGGTCCGCCAACAGGGAAGCTCCCAAACTCGACTGAAGGATCTGTTTCCCCAGCAGACTTAGAAACAAGGTCACTTGAGGAGTTTGAAACTCTCAGGTCGGAATGATATTTCAAGGGGATGAATCTTGAAGATGTGTGGGGCTTGTACTGGAAAAAAGGGTTGGAAGTTGTTCAAATGGCCGAGAGGCAACAGACTCAGTCTAGCAGTCAGCTGTCTTCAAGGGCTCAGCTCAGTCAATAAGTTCCTAGAGAAGCTGACTCTAGTGGGGAAAGAGGAAAGTCTGGTGGAAGAGGCAGAGGTACTCCACCAAGAAGACCCAAAGACACAATATATGTTAATCCCCTCAAAAAGGATTGCTTATATTGGTTGAGCTTTAGAGAACTGGAAAATAGAGAAGCTGCCAGGCGTAATGAAGAGCTTGCAAGAAAATATGAAGAAGACAATGGCAGGCAGACCAGAGAATATGAAGAGAGGAGGAGAAATTATGAGAAGAAAAAGAGGAAGGAGGCTGAAGACAAGAGAATGAAAGAAGAAGAAGAAGAAGAAGAAGAAGAAGATGAAAGAAGAAGGAAGCAGCAGAGGCGTTGAAGACTACTGCACACAATTTTTATTGTACTAGTAAGGTGTACGTGTGTTGCACGTTATCCAAATATTTTTTTAATTTAATTAAAATCAAATCTTATAGTTATAATTATTTTTGATTAAATTATTTTTATTCATAGTAAATCTCGCTCACGTGTTTTGATCATAAAATTAAACTTGCTAGATTAAAATTAAACTTCTTAGTAGGTGAAATATATATGGTTATGATATTTTGAACCCAAAAACGTCCTACTTAAATGATATTGTCATTGAAGAAAGTACAATGGATATGAAAACTCAAGAGTAATATAAGTTTAATAAATAATTTCCACAAACTTATTTTGTATAAATTTGTTTCTTGTTCTAATTTTAGCCTCATTTTTCTTTATACTCGACTTTGAGCTTGTTTTGCAAATTCAATTTTTTAAAGCATTCTTAGCCCAAACGTGACTGGTTGACATATTGATGTCTTCTTCATTTTCTTCATCTTTGAAATTGGTGTTATCTTTTGAATCGGCTCAACTACCACATTCATTTTTCCATTCACTATCTTTGTGTTGATGTTGAAATTCCATTTATTGTTTAGAAGTTTAGCTCCCAATAATATTTTGACTCATCATGTTCTCACTGATTAAATTAAATATTATATAATTAGAAACAAAGATAAAAAAACTAATCAATTATAATTGAAAATGGTCAATAAATTAATTCAAATTAAAAGAAAAATCACACTTTTATATCATATAAATGGCTGAACCACGATCCATTTTCATCGGCTATGCAAACTATACATCAACGAAAAAGGAAAAATAAAAATATTTAAAAAAATATAAGTCATCAATAATGATATTCTTATATGTTCAATCAATGTTAAATATTCACTTATTTGGCATCCGTTATATATAGTCGCTACCTCCTCAAATATAATAATGAAAGCACATTGTATGAAATTCAATAATATTTTATATTTAAAATTCATGAGATAATGATTAGTATGTGATGGATGAATAAAATATTTAACTACATGATATATGATTAATAAATTGGTATTGTTTCAACATCTTCCTCATTACATTTATTGCAAGTGACATTTACTTTATTTTTGAAAACTGGTGCAAATATTTTAAAATAATCATATGATGAGGATGTACGATTTGTTTTCCATTTTATCAACATTTCCTTTGAAACAATAACACATATCCTATAAATAAAATTAGTTATATATTGCACAAGATATCTACATATTGCGAGTACATGTATAACATTGTGGATATGATTGTTAAATTTTCAACCAGTAGGGGAGCCACGTATAAGGCGCCTGCACCCCCGCCCCCTAATCCCACCCCAGCTTTTTTTTGTCTTACAAAACCCACCTCCAGTTCCAACTGAAAGTTCATTTTCTATTTGTGTATTTGTTTTCATAATCATGTCCTACGACCCTTTTCCATTTTATTTATTTATTTTTATATATTGAATAGATTTATATTTAAGGTTTACTATAATCCAGCTAAGACGTTTTATTATTTTATATATGATTACACACATTAATTATTCTATTTTCCCTCACCTTTTTATGAAAAATTGTTTTCGTATAGTTTTAGTTCCTATTAATATTCTGCTATTATTGTGTGCTCTATTTCATTATTGTTAGTTATTTGGATATCTATTGGTTGAAAAGCATATTATTTACTGTATTTGACTAATAGTGGTACAATGTGCATTGCATCACTGAGAGCATCAAAAATTAATATATCATTATTGGATTGCAGTATGTTTCTATCATTACGGTACATGATATTACCATTGAACAAAATACAATGGATATTAAAAGAAGTAAAAGAGTAATTAAAAAAATCCAAGAACTCATTTTGCATCAATTCAACTCTTATTTTACTTTTTTAAGTATCTCATTCTTCTTCATTTTTGGCTTTGAGATTTTTTTGCAACTTTTTTTTAATGAATTCTTTGCCCAAATATGATTGATTGACCTATGGATGTCTTCCCATTTTGCTCCATCTTCGAAATGTGTGTTATCTCTCGACTAAACTATAACAGTAAGTTTTTCATTCACCACCTGTGCCTTTGCCATTTTGTTAAGAATGATGAGCAAGTGAAATTTCTTTTCGTATGTTCTCATTTTCAAACACCTATTTTTAGTTTTGTACTAATCATAAAATCGAATATAATTTTGTTTCAAGTGTTTCTACTAAAATAACTCATTTTAAATTAATTTTTAAAGCTACTTTTCTTATCCTACCTTGTCATTCAATCACATCTATCAAATTTACATTACTATCTCTCATTTTTCACTAAAATTTATTATTAGACCAACCCCTAACTTATCAATAAAATTACTTTCAAATACATAAAAATATATTTTATTTGTATAACGTGTTTTTGTGTAAAAACAAATGTTTTAAAAAATACTCAACCAAATCATATCAATTCATTTCTAAACCTATATTTATTTTCAAAACTTTACATTCAACCAAACATATTTTAGATTCTCACGCGAAAACCAACACTCACTAAAGGAAAATAGTGGAAATAAAAATTCTCAATTGAAATATGGCCATATGAGCCATTAGCTCCATGTAATGTTCTCACTCGCATGTTGTTCCTGATTAAATTAAATACTTCTATATTAGAAATAAAGATAAAATAAACTAATCAATACAATTGGACGTGGCCAATAAATTAAAATTTAAAGAAAAGTCGCATGTTTATATCATATAAATTATTAAACCACGATCCAATTTCATATACTATGCAAACTATATATTCATGAATTAAAAAGGAAAAATATTTAAGTGTTTCAAATATTGTTAATACCTTGGTGTTGTTTCAAAATCTTCCTCTTGCGAGTGACATTTTCTTTATGTTATCTTTGTTTTCTGTTTTATCAATAATATCTTTGAAATAATAATAATGCATATCTTGTAATAAAAATTAGTTAATATACTACACAGGTTAATTATAGATTGTGAGTACATGTATACCATTATTGATATGATTGTCAAATTTTCAACATTGTTCCATTATATAATTATTCATTTTTAGTAAGTATATATCGAAATAAATTATTAACTAATTGCTTATATAACTCAACTCAAGAAAAACCTAAAGACAGTATAAAACTATGTAGATTTTTATGTTTTGTTTACAATCAAAATTTCTCTTGTTTGATTTGATGGTTGGAGACGTCTTTTTCTATAATACTTTTAATATTTTTCGCATTAGATGCATTATAAATAAAAAAGTTGAATCTAAATCATGTTAATTCGTATATCCATTATTACAAAAAAATATAAAAAAAACATAGATAAAGAGTAATGAATAGAGCTTGGATAACAAAACAATTATCTTCAAAATTTTAGTAATAACTTATATTTCACTTATTTTAAAACTAATTATTTTTTTATTGGATATATTTCTCTGTAATTCTGAATGGTCTCAAACCCCCATCTTCATGTATCTAAAAAATATGCCAATTAATTATCTCACAATTTAGGGAGGGTGATAGATGATAAATTTATTATTTTATGGGATATTGGTAACCAAAAGTGATTTTGGAAAATATATTTTGTCCTCCTATTTATTTAAATCAAACGAAATGAATTATTTTTATTTATTTATTTATTTTTATCTTCATTTAGTTGTAAAATCATACTCTTGTTTCTTTTTGTAGATGGATTTAGTTATTAAGAAAATTAAAGAAAAAAATTATAAATGTACATTACATAACACTCAACTTTAAATGGCTAAAATTATCTCATATGAAATTTTTTATATATGCTTATTACATATGGTTGGAAAGCTCTCAATATCTAGTTTAATATGAAATGAATATTATTTAAAAAATCAAAATATTCTAAGAATTACAATTAAATGAGAGCATATAAGAAGAGTTTGTAATACAAAGAGACACTAATCATATTATCAAAAAAATAAACATAAAATCAATATAGAAAACTACTTTATTTCCCTTAAAACTAACTTTACTATAAGGATATTTTTGGCAAATCAAATTTTCAAGAAACCTTAAAACTCATTCACAGTTTTATAATAAGTATAGATTTTTATAAGACTGTAAGTACTTTGTATATTGTATGTACATTGTATCACTTTGTAAATGCATAATGATGTGATCAATAAAATGATACATTGAAACAATCATTCTTTTCTTAAGCACTTTTTACATTGTGTTTTTATTTTAAGTTTTGGCATCATCAAAAAGGAAAAAATTGTTGGCAATTTTATTATATAGATTTTGATGATGCTATGTAAAACTTAGATTAGAAAAATGGCATCCCATTATTTGTTGTAAATTCAACTATGTAATAGATAGGATCTATAAGTTTGAGTCAAAGCGACCAAGTTGAAGATTACAAAAGTTGGTGAAGGACAAAGTGAATCACCAAGTTGCGGTGAGTGTCGAAGAGAAGTCTCAGTCAAGTACCAAAAAGGTGTGTCTATCAGCAGACTGGCAGCTAAGTCGCTCCCAGATATTTGGAGAAGACTCGCAAAAGGGTTCTGCAGCAAAAAGGACTCAAGAAAGCTGAAGATGTCCATCGATAAATAATGTAAAAATATTACTCAAAGAGGAAAGAAGACAAACTGCAACCTTAAAAGTTGTTTTGCTGAAAGAGTGCAAAAGGCTGGGAACGAATTAGATATTCCAGCACACCTGCAGTGTTTCAGGCTAACCTGCAGAGCATTAAACCAAGATTGGGTTAACATCAATTGTTGCACCACAAGACAAGCCAACGACCATGAAAGTGGAGTTTGAAAATGAATATATCTCTTCAACGGATATATTTTTGAACTGCCACTATAAATGGTTGAGGAGTTTATTTGAGAGAGGTCACCTGCAACATTGGGGCACAAGAGACTATCTGAGCAAAGAGAAAAAAGCAAAATACTCTCAAGCAATACACTCTATCTTCAAGCCTAAGATATTAAGTCTATCTAACCAACACTTTCAGTGAAGGAAAGAAAAGCTTCAAGTTGTTGAAGAGGAACTTGTTTAAAGACAAAGGGGTCTGCACATCCAAGGATTGAAGGAAGTACATTGAGGTTCAAGTTACAACCAGGCTTTAGATTCGTTGGAGGGATTTGTGATCAATTCCAACAATTCGAAAGAGCTGAAGTAGCAGGACAACTGTCTTGTGAAGAGTGAGTCCCATGAGTAAAGTCAGCTGTGTAATCAAGGCTTGCTCGGACTATTTATCCTTTTTGTTTTGGATTCGTTGGAGGGATTTGTGATCAAATCCAAGAATTCGAAGGAGCTGAAGTAGTAGGATAGCTATCTTGTAAAGAGTTGAGTCCTAGGAGTGAAGTCAGTTGTGTGATCAAGGCTTGTTCGGAGTGTTTATCCTTTTTGTAACTTGTTGTTGCATTAGTGATTACCTCCAGGAGTTGGAGAAGAGTTAAGTAGAGGAATTACCCCATACTCAAACCACTATAAAATTGTTCTGTGTCTATTTACTTTTAGCATTTAATTCTTGAATATTTTATATGTGATGATGATAAATTTGCTAAGTCAACTAATAATAACTTAACTAAAACAAGTGTTGTAACACATTTTCAACTTAAGGGTGTAAGACTCCGCTGTAAAACCAAGTTAGCTGTATTTTTAAAGAGCTCACTTCACTCAACTGAGTTACTCTATCAACAGCTCAGGCGAGTCAATTGAGTGGTTAACTCTACTGTTGAGGTTGAACTTAGTTGTCCATCAAGAACTTAGCTACTTGTGTTAAAAACTCTGATTTAAACGACAAAAATCGAAAATTGGTTAAGTCTATTCAACCCCTCCTCTAGACTTAACACCAACACCCCTTGGGACCTATATATATATATATATATATATATATATATATATGCACCAATTGGGGTTTATATATGCACCATACTTTTAGTTTGCTGTTTGTGTTGAAAGTAGCATCAAATGAAATTACATCTTCAGTCATAGCATAATTGCGTACAGATATAGGGTCTGCCTAGAATAGACTCGACAATTGATCGTTTTTGTCCACGTCATAACTAAAGGTCATTCCTGGACATATCTCTTTTTTTCAAGAATTTGTAGATTATCAATTGTGTGTCTACCCCACGTATGTATGCCTTCAAGTTTTTTTTCAAATTCTTGAAATCGATCTGTAATGCACCTGCTTGCGAATATCCTCCGACAATAGATCGTGAAAATCTTTTCACTAAACTGCAAGTATACAGCATAGCTAGCAGATATCAACGAGCAAGGTCATATTCCTCAGGGATTGAATATGAAACACTTAGGCTATAGTAAATATCGTATTCCAATTTTATTGAAGCGGTCGAAAATAACAAGTTTATTTATTATCTAATCTAAACCCTAAATTAACAAATAAAGATTTTTATAATTTTATAGACCCGAATTCCACAAGTTTTCAACAAATACGAAAACAACACTAGGCACATAATCTCAACATGTTTCTTCGATGTTAAATCCAATTAATGTTTCATCAAAACCAGTTTATGTGTTTATATGGGTTCAATTCCTAAATTAATTTATTCCCCCTCTTGGGTGGCGCATAAACAGTTGATTAATAACAATTGCGAACATCCCTACTCAACAATTACTATTAACTCCCAAAAGATCTTTGAAATGAAGTACTCTCCACAAACAGTTGTAGGTCTCCCGACACGTTACACTCGTTTATGTCTGAATTTGATTTTTGTTTGTTATTCGTCATTCTTGTCTGGGTCATCTAACTGATATTATCTCATTTTAGCTCCATTTCCTGTAAAAATTACAAGAATACGCAGTATCATGCCCTTCTAAGGAAACCAAGTAAAATACACTAAATATACGTGCAAATGCATCAAATATATATATATATATATATATATATCAAATTAAACCCCTAAATGCACGTATATTCTACACGTATCAAATTCCCCAAACTTAAACCATTGCTCGTCCTCGAGCAAAACTAAGAAAATTAATCATATGGGTACATAGAACACACAAGAACACTATAAATACTTAACCTCAATCAAATCCATATTCAAGCTAACACGTAATTTATTTTCAAAAAGTCATCAATCACAAATTCGGCATAATTAATACTCATCCGGGTATTCAACATTGCGACTCAGAAGAAGTTGTGCATCACTCAACTCTCAAAGTATATGGGACGTGTATACACTCAAATCAATTCAATGACGTTGAACTACCATAAGCTTGCAAATCCTCTAACATTTCTACCACTTAAGTGTGCACAATTTAAGAATCAAAAAGGACTTTTCTTTTGGTTGTAATGTTGGCTCTTTGGTAAGGGTAAGAAAAATATGGATTAAGTGACTTGACTTGAGCAAATAGAATTTAAGGACACAGACTTCAACTCACCAACTCAATTTCATCATAAAACTCATTCTTTCAATTTATTCTCATCTCCTACTCCACCCTTTTTCATCTTTTTCATTCTTAGGTCCTTTGCCTCCTTTCTTTTGCCTTAAGCTCTTAATTTATTTTTCCAAAGTTTCAGAATTTTGTTTTTCTTTTTCTTTCTTGCTTGATTTTTCTCATTCAAAAATTTACTTTTTTTTTCTAACTCCATCATTCTTTTACATATTCACTGTTGATCCCTCTTTCCCACCAATATTATTTCTTTTTCTTCGAGATTAAACCACATCTCCCTCAAAATATATCTCTATAAGCTCAAGTTTTGAGGATTAAATTTATTTTCTTAAGTTCAAAGCTCAAAATGTGGCTAATAACAAAAAGTTTAGGCTCAAAGTGGCTAACTAGGGAATCATGTGTTCATAGGTAGGCTTTTCAGGCTAAGTAGGCTAAAACAAATGGCCTTAAATTATCTTCAAGAATTGCACACACATATTTGGTTTCAATAAAGATACCGATGCATGTTCTAGAGTTCTAACAATCATGAATGACACACTCAAAAAAAAAAAACACTGCACAATAGAAAAGCAGTTAAAAACACAAAAGCTCACAGGCTTATTTTTCACCTCATGTTCAAATACTCAACTTTCTCAATCAATGCCAAACATGTAAAGGACAACTTCTCAACGATTTATCACATAATTCACCAAGTAATTTTTCTCATGAAACCAAGTTTTCATAGCAAATCATACGAAAGCTTTTTATACTAATTCAAATTTCTAAACCTAACTCACACAAAAATAATAAACGTGCCAAAGTGATAACGTACTAAAATAAACTAAAAAATGATATCGGATATTTAAATAAAAAATTATGCGAATTTTATGTGCTTCTACATGCAACCTAAATGCAAACGCAAAAATACAAAAATGCAACAGTACTTATTCACGCATTCTTGACAACCCCCCAAAATTAAATTATGCTTCGTCCCAAACATATGAGGAAATTTACAAAAGGAAGAGGAATGCGTGAAAAGTACTTACTTAAATCAAAAACTGGGTTTCCTCCCAGCTAGCGCTAAGTTTTATATCTTCAGCCAGACACATGATTGTCTTATGGCTCAGTCAAATGGATAGTTGAAATTTCTTGCTGCATTTCTTGCTCAATAATGTTTAACTCTTTGCCCATTCACTATGAAGGCTCGACCATCCTTTACTAATAGTTCAATGGCTCCTGGTGATAATATCTTTTTTAATAACAAATGGACCCGACCACCTTGATTTGAGTTTACCCGGAAAATATCTAAATCTAGAATTATACAAAGTACCACTTGCCCAGGTAAAAACTCTCTTCTTAATATTCTCTTGTCATGCCATCTTTTTGTGCAATATTTATAAATTTGGGCATTCTCATACGCATCTTGGCGAAATTCTTCTAATTCACTTATTTGCAATTTTCTTTTCTAACCTACCATTGTCATAACGTTTTTTTAAATAAGTCGAGAGTAGTGGTTGGAGGGAAGGGGATAAATTTCAAAGAAACTGATATATACAGGGTTCAAACCCCTGGTCAACACCCATACAAAGGGTGAGCGATACCACTTAAGCTACAAGCTGGTACCTACTGTTGTCATATCAAAGAACTTATTTCTTATCGATTCCTTTCATAATTGGGTTAAATCTACATTGATGTTGCATAGAAGGTTTACAATCATCTTTCATTCTTATTTTATGCATGAAAATAGAAGGGCTTATACCTTTTAAATAAGAAATGGACCAATCAATAGTAGCTTTATGCTCCCGTAAGACTCTAGGCAATTTATCCAATTGATTTGTAGCAAGGGAAGAAGAAACTATTATTGGACAAGTCTTGTTTTCGCCTAAGAATGCATATTGAAAATGATACGGAAGAGGTTTATGTTCTGGTGAAGCCGAGAGCTCATCCGTCAAACTTGGAGTTGAAGAAGGAAAACACACGATCGGGTCGTGTGAGATCACACGATCGTGTGCGTCGAATTTTTCACTTTCAGAGATAGAGTACACAGTTGAACCGTGTAAATTCACATGGTCATGTGCTCTATATTTGCCTGCTGCCACCTGTCGTAAATTCACACGGCCATGTGAGTGGTTCCTGCACTTTTTTCCGGTATTTGCTCTTCCACTGAATCTAAGGCAAGCACATAATCGAGAATTTCATCGTTAGTAATATTAAAACACATACCTTTTGACTGATGCAAGTGGCTCAAACACCATTCCAATGTGTCTTTCATCACAACATATTCAAACTGAACTTTCATGCATGGTGTTAACACATCAATCATATTATAATGTTCAACATTTTCATGGAATTGCATTGCTTTGTAGATCAAAAATAGCATGTGTTCGTCATTTACTCTCAATGTTAACTTACCATTCTGCACCTCGATTAATGCTCTACCGTAGCTAAGAATGGTCTTCCTAAAATCAATGGAATCTCACGATCCTCTTCCATTTCAAACACAATAACGTCTGCTGGAAAGATGAATTTGTCTACCTTAACCAATACATCTTCAATCACCCCTTTCGGATAAGTTACCGAATGATCCACCAATTGTAGGGTGATTGTCGTAGGCTTTATTTCACCTAACCCCAATTTTCAAAATATTGATAACGACATTAAGTTTATGCTAGCACCTAAGTAGCATAGTTCTTTATTAAAAGTCATACCCCCAATTACACAAGGAATTGCGAAACTCCTTGGGGTAACTTCCTTTGAATAATCGCACTACACTCATCTGTTAGTTTTACCGTTTCATATTCCAAAATTTTCCTTTTCTTTGCCATATATCTTTCAAAATTTTAGCATAATTTGGCATTTATTCTAAAGCATCCGCAAAAGGTATATTATTTTGAATTTTCTTAAAAATTTCAAGAAATTTAACAAATTGGTCTAATTTCGTTTTCTAAATCCTTTGCGGGAAAGGGATAGATACCTCAGTTTTCGGGATTGTTGGAGTAGAAACTACCTTTGGTTTTTCCACTCGTTTTAGATCAGCTTCGATTGTCGTGTCCTATTCCTCAATTATTTCATCTTCAATCTCTTGTTCAACCGGCATATTTGGACCCTCATATCCTGTCTTATTTGGGTGTTTGCCTTTCTGGTGTTGGCCACCTACTGCTATGGCTATCTTCCCCACATGTGTTTCCAAATATTTTAGCCTTGCATTCATATTGGTGTTTAACTGAGTAATCTGATCCTCAATTCTGTCTATCTTAGCCTCATCTTGATTTAGTATGGCTCTTGTTTCCCCGATGAATGAGGCTAACATCTCCTCTATAGATGGTTTCTATTCCCTCGACTCCGTCCTGCCTTGATTACCCATATTAAAATCTGGAGGTGGCTGCAAAATATTTATGTTTTTTTCATAATAAAAGTTCATGGTTTTGCAGCACCCGGATTATAATATGTAAGTATCTGATTATTTCCGAAGTTGTTGTAATTTTGTTGTCCCACAAAATTTGCCACTTCTACAATAACTGTCGACTCTCTTGAAGTCACTTGATCCATCGCATCCAGTTTCATTTTTAGCATGGATATTTTCTTAGTGAGCATGACACTCTTATCATCCTGGAAGTTGCCAAAGTTTCTTGGCAATATTTTTGAAATGAAAAGGGTTTAGATTACATAAAGATTCACCTTCTTTTTTGAAAATTTAAAAATAAATATATAAAAGTGAAAAAGATGATCTTGTTGTTATTTTAAGTGGAAAAAGAAAAGGGTGCACGGATCTGCTACTTTACTGCCATCACCCCTTTGCATGTATTGTGTTTCTATCTTTAATTTGAAATAAGAGGGAAAATATAATAAGAGGGAAAATATCTTTCCTCGAAAAAAAATGAGGGAAAATATATTTCCTCAAAAAGAAAAATAAGAGGGAAAATATCCAGTTTTCTTCCTTTATTTTGATTTCAGATTCATCATAAATATTTTACTTTCTTTTTCCGATTTTAAAACTAAGTAATATTTTGGCTTTTGCAACAAAGTTAACAACTTTGTAACTTAAACTCGTTTAAATTTCAATAAAAAAAATTAAAATGAATTTACATAAGTTGAGACGACACTGCATTAATTTTAAAACTCTAGCCTTGTGGGGTTTTCGAGACCCTATGTTTAGGATCTTTATTTTGTAGTGGTGATAAGCTTTTGTTAATCAAGACGTATAGGAACTTTCAAAAGAGTTGCATGACAATATTTTCTACAAAGAAAAGAATATGTGATTATTTTCTAGATCTATAATATATACAATTAAGAATGCATATGGATTAGCTAGCTTGTGTGGATTGTCTCAGTTGAGACGCGTAAGTCTATAAAAGTTCCTTAAAGTCAGCTATTGTTGTAACCGTTTAGCTAGGCATCTAAAGATAGAAACATCATTTTGTGGATTTCTAAATTGTTGTAATATTACATCACTCACAAGTCACAAAATTTGGTGTATGACAAGTTGTTAATTATATAAAAGAGTCCACTAGATTTTTCGGTTATTAATCCATTACAAAAATATTTTTACGTCATGTTTTTCAACAAAAAAAAGGGTCAGTTTTAGTATTTTTTAGTTCAATTATCCATTTTGTCATTGTTTTCATTTTCTGGTACCGAAAATCACATAAATATTTAAATAATGACCAAGTAACTTACCAAAAAAATTACAAAAAGAGTTGGCTTTAAAATAGCATGACTAATTTTCACATTTTTAGAAATGTAAATGACCAATTTGGCATATTTACACATAATAAATTCTCAAAACCGTCATACTCATATGTGATGGACAATATGTCGGATGTGTGAATAGTACATATACTCGTCTATCCTGTATTGAATTAAAAAGGAAATATCAAATAAATTGTGAAACAATTAGATTAATAATAGGGGCTAGCCATAAATGGAATTATAACCCTAGGTATCTAAAGTCAATTTTTTTTATAGATTATAGGATAGCATGATCCAAGTTCAAACCATAACTCTGCCCATATTTAATTGTAGTGAACATCTAGAAAAAGAAATCATTCATACCAGAAAACAAAAAGGAAGAAAAAGAAAAATAAAAAAACAGGTAGAAAAACACGGGCCCCTCCTCTTTAAACTTTGATCATGCATTCCCCTGTTAGAGAATACTCCATCAACATAAATCCATAAAACACACACTGACAAACACAAAATTCCCACAAATTCCACACACACACACACAAAAATGAGAGAATGTGATGACGAAAGAGAGGCAAGTTTTGTATTACACGATCTAAAGCTTCCAATTCTAAAAATAGCATCATCATCAGCAGTAATAGCCAGCATGCATTCACCTGAGTATCATCCATCAGGATCAGGTATTTCAACACCACCTCTACAAACCTCAGTTTCAGTCCCATTCAAATGGGAGCAACAACCCGGAAAGCCCCGACCCAGAACCCACACCGTCCCTCCTAGACCCGAACCCACCAAATGCTTGGAGCTTCCTCCTTGCAGGATGGTGTTCCAGTTCATGGACAACTCTCCCACCTCTCGGTTATTGATGTGGGACGGCCCAAGTTTTCTTTCTTTAGATTGTTTAGGGAGGGCCAGGATTCGTTGAACACTATCATCACCAACGCTAGTCCTTCCTCATATGGCAATAGTAGTAAGAAGAAGAAGATGGAATTAATGGAAGATACTTGTTTGGTAAATTGAAGGGTGGTACTAATAAGGTAGTTGATGATGGGGGTAGTACTACTACTACTGATGAAGAGATGTTGAAGAATAGTGGTGGGGAGAATATGACAACACATGCTACCTTTTCCACCGTCTCTCATGCTACTACCTCTTCTTCTCACATCTGGGTAAGTTTTTTTTCTTTTTCTTTTTCTTTTTAATAATTACAGACATTTCATTTTATTTATTTATTAATAATTTTTGTTTAATAATTCTTCACCGACAATGGCAATGGCATCATCAATATTTTGTCATCCATATTGCAAGAATTAATATAGCCGTGTGAGTGATATAAAAACCTTATATAAGAGGGCCAAGGCAACAAGGAAATATAACTGTGACAGCAGCATTGATTGGTTATAAAATGCTCTAAGGATCTTCTCATCCAACATATATAAGAAAGAAAAAAACCAAACAGTAGTAATTAATGTTGGTGGGTTTTTAGCTAAGAATTTGTTTTTCTTTCAGACTAGTATATGCGCAGGTTTTAAACAAGTCATAAAATGGAAGAGTGGCAGGAAAGCACATAAAGAAGATCAAGATTGATGGATCGGAGCACGTTATTTCCTGCCTCTGTTGTATATCTTTGGTAAAAGTTTTATCACATCTCTCTACACGAATGATGGCAACAAGTGGTAGAACAATGTGTTTTCACGTTTGTTGTGTTTTGATGCTATTGCTTATTCGAATAGCAAAACTACCTTTTTCGTGCTAAAGTTCTTTGGCTTGCCAAATCTAATATCTATGTGCTTCATGTATTAAGTTCCTTTTTCATACTTGATGTATTCGTTTGTCAAAGTAAATACTTCCACCTACTTTGCACCATGCACTATGACTTGTAATTTAATGTCTAAAATGGACAACAGAGGTGCTCCCAAGTTATTAATTTATTATATATACCTATGTCTATGTATATTTGTGTTTGCTTCTCTTGGCAAACTTTATACATTTTTTTTTAATTTTCTTTTCATGATCGAATTGGTGTTGATACTTGTTTAACCATACGAATATGAATACTCCTAATGTTAATTGGCTTTATGATATCATAATCGACTATATGGTGTTCTGTTTCTTTGTTTATCCTCAAGAATTAAAAAGATCGGTAAATTTTTTTTAGGAATAATTACAAAAAATCCCTTGAGGCTTTTATTACAAATAAATCCAGAGGTTTTTAAAAATTACAATAAACCCCCTTGTGGTTTGATTTAATCTTAAATTTAAGAGAGTAACTGTAATATTTCTATAAATGTAATATGGCTTTTTGAAATGTTTTTTGCTTATAAAAGAGAAATTGTAAGATGGAATCAAACTTAAGGGTTCTTTTGTTATTATCCCAAAGTTTTAACCAGAGCAATGGCAACAGGGACAAGATTTCATCAACGAATTCAAGAAATCTTTAGAGGAAAACAGATCTGGAAAATAATGACAACAACCCAAGTCAAAATAATGTGGAATTATATAAATGGCTTGTGTTTTTCCATACTCAGTTTGAACATATATAGATAGCAGCATAGCAGCCTTTTCAGTAGAATTTATGAGCTGGTTGTATGATGCAACCAAGTGGATTCTAACATTGTGTCCTCACAACTCTCTAGTTTTTTTTACCAGTCAGGCCAGCAACTATCTGTAATACATATGAGAGTTTGAAAAAGACAAGTAAAGCAGCATACCATCCGCTAAAAGTATGTAGTCACATCAAGCAAGTCTGAGAAATGGTGAAACACTTGAGATCTATCTAATATGGATATCAATAAAACACATCACTCACATTATTCAAAGCAGGTTGAGGTAGTTGCTTGGATGTTTCAAAGGAGTCTGTCCAGTATAGGCATTACTTACAGCTGCATGAAGAAACAGTCCTACAAATGACCCCACTCTACATGTCTTCAAAATCAATATATTGTTTTTTCACACAACAAAAAGGATTTTAGGTTGTTATTAATATCTATCTATACACATTTTTGCACACTCTTTTTATCCATTCAGGTTCAGCAAAAGATCATCAAATTACAAAGCCTTCATACAACTACAGAGCACGCTCATTATTCGAGAGCGAAATCCATACTTTATTAGCCACTTAAATCATGCACTTCCATTAAAAGGGTTGCAGTCAATGAGAAAAAGAAGAAGATTTACATTTTATGAAATGAGGACTTCAATATTTGGTCAGTCTAGGAATGCCCATTGCCCAATAAAACCAAGCTCCAACGTGTGCTCGACCTAAGACCTTTTGTGAGCTATTTATAGGTTTAGCAATTAGAGTTGCGTACTTATCAAGCCAAGCTAAAACCCTAGCTAACACATGAGCTTAGGTTAATCATTCATTTTAGGCCGCACATCTCCCAAGCCCAAGAGCTTGGGAGGCCCTTAAGTTCACCCATCCCACTTAGGTCGGCAGGCCCTTAAGTTTATCCCTTGACTGGGGCCCAGCCCACTCAGGTCGGGCTTACCAAGCCTAGAGGTCGTCCCACTCTTGAGAGGTCGGCCCAATCAACTAAGACAGTATAATTGGCCTTTTCTTCTGAGATCGGGATGGGCCTTCCAGGTTGGGCTTTGCCAGCTTGGGCTTTCACTATAAGCCCAAGTCTTCCATCAAGTCCATTTAGACAGGTCGGTCAAAATAGATCCCCATCAATCAGTCCCCCGAGTTATGTTTGGAGAGAAATCCTTCCAACTCAAAACATAATTAATTATTGAGCTCATGGGACCGACCTAAACATTTAGTCGCGAACTCGGTCTTCGGTTCCCTCACTTCGCATTTCTCGAGGATGCTTTCACTGCATGAAGTTTTTCAAATAATCACATGATGGGGCCATCAAATATTGCATGAAGTTTTTATAATTAATAATTAAAAGTCATCCACTTTTTGAAGAAGACAATTCTAATTAGTAATCATTTCCACATTGGGGAGCAGCCGTCAATCAATCACATGGATCCTTGGTGCTTTCAAATTGTTTCATCAATATTGGAGCCTAGATTTCTTCTCTTTGCGTCTCCCGATGAGGGTCCTAGTCGGCCAAGTCATAAGCATCAAGGCTATCATTCGGCTCGGTCTTCACACCTCTGTCAAAACACATCCACCTCACACACCTCGGTACATATGCTCAGTCTCCTCGGTCAACGTCCAAGCACTAAAAAATGTCCTCGGTCAATGCCTTAAAATTGAACCAGCCCCTACATCGATCCCCGCACGCCTCTTCGGTCAAAGCACACTTTCCATAAGGTCTTCCTCAATTGATAGGGAATGCCTCCTTGGTCCTTGCACCTAGTTCCCGCTAGAGCACCCCAAAACAATGGTGAACCTTCACATCGGTCCGTGTGTGGGCATTAAATAGCTTCCAACTCGGTCCACGTAATTCATCTCGGTCCTCACGCCTCTATCATGGAACACGTTCTGTAATACCCGATTCCTAATAATTTGGGGATTAAATTAGGGCAAAATTAGGGCTCGATTAGAACCAATTTTGGGGGTGATTGTTAAATTCGAAACCTTAATTTCCTAATTTGGGAATAATATTTTCTGATTTTATTTCAAAAACAAGAAGGAAAAATCTTGTAAAAATGGTAACGAATCAAACATATGAAAGGGAAGAGAAATCCTCCATATATGGAAATAGATTTCAGCAAAATACTCTTACATTAAAACAATAAAATCCTTGGCCTATAAATTGACAAGCCTCATTAGGTTTTTCGTTCACAAACTCTCATTCAAAGAATTCAGAGGTAAGGGCTCCTCCTCCACCCCTAGGTCGTCGGCCCTACCCCCACCACCGCCGCCGGCGCCGCCGGTGCTGGCTCTCCCCTAGCCAAATCCTCCTCAAACCCCAAACTTCAAAAACCCCAAAGATGAGAAAGAGAGGAAAGAAATAGAGAAGAAGAAGAAGAAAGAAGAAGAAGACAGAGAGAGAGAGAGAGAGAGAGAGAGAGAAGAGGGGGCTGAGGTGCTGGGACGTGAGAGTTGAGGGAAAAGAGAAGAAAAGAGAGTTGAGGGAGATAAGGAGTGGGACACGGCAGAAAGGAGAGAAAAAAAAAGAGGAAAAAACAAAGAAAAGGGAAAAGGAAAAGAGAGGAAAAAGAAAAGAAAAGAAGAAAAAATGGAGGAAAAGAAAAAAAGGTGGAATCAAACTCAAACTCTTTGATTTCTTGACCAAGCCAAATTTTAACCCAACAAGCCATCTACCAAGCCAATTTTTCTTAATCTCTATTCTTTTTTTTCAAATTCGAATTTCTTTTCTTTTACCCATCTCCAACACCTTATTAATTAGAAATTTATTTCATTGTAGGAGACGAAGAATCTGATTTCTAGGCTCGCACACTCGCATTTGATTTTTACGAAGTTTCTACTTTTAAGGTGGGGTTTACTGCTTATATCTATTTTAAATGCTTGTATGATTATTTTGTGTATGTGCACGTTAAACATGAAAAGCATGATGGTACTTAATTGTACAAACATGAAAAGCATGATGGTACTTAACTGTACAAGCATGAAAAACACGATGGTACTTAATTGTACAAGCATGAAAAGCATAGGTGTGTATGCATGAGTGATTGTACGGTGTATTTAATTTAGACATTGTATCCCCACTGGGCTGTTTAATGCTTACCCCATATTTTTCCACAGATGAATGAAGGAGTCGGAGCGTTTGCAAAGGGGACGGTGGAAGTCGAATCAAGAATTTAAAAAGGACCCCCCTCTCCCTTTATTTTAATTTATCTTATGACTTTAAGAACTTAATAGCTATAGACTTTTGTTTTAAAATTTTTTAACACGGTTTTTGCATTTATGACAAGTCGTAGTATTTATTTCTTTAATAAATGCATTTTCAAGCTGGAGTTTATTTTTTTAGCGCTTTACTAAATCGCAAATCATATATTTTTATTTTATGAAATTGGGATGTTACATAAGTGGTATCAGAGCGGGTTTATCTTTCCTGTAGACTTGCTAAATTGTTTTTAAAAAAAATGGGTTTTGAATTTTTTACAAAGGTGACTACTTTCAAGTAAAATGAAAACAGTAAAGAAGTCGACTTATCCACCACCTCATGCCACGCCGACTCCGAAGAGAAAAGGTATTATCATGTACATAGTAAATTTTATGTTCGTTTTACTCACACATGCTATGATCACAGTTATATTAACAAATGATATGAGATTGTTTTATTTGAAATGAACAAAACACTAAGTACCCCAAAAATCAATAGATGAAGAAAATCAGGTTAGCTATTAGGAAGAACACCAATAGCTGGAAGGGATACCCGCTAGAAATTGATATGGAGAGGTATTTGAACTGTGAATAGGAAGAAGGTGAATGCATAGGGGCATATGTTACAAGGATGCATGAGGAATGGTACAAGATTAGGGATGTTATTGGGGCTCCTAGTGAGTTCCAAGCTACTAGGAGGTTGATTGAGTCACTGACTCCTGAATGGAGATTGGAAGCAGAAAAGTTGTATGTTGATTTGTTGAGGTATGATGAGGCTAAGAACAAGCTTAAGATCAAATATGGGGCATTTACTGCCATACTATATGGTAAGTGGATAGATTCACTACTAGATGAAGATAAAGAGGAAAAAGACTCTGAAGAAGAAGAGGATCCTGAAGAGGACGACTACTACATGGACGACTAAAGTTATTTGTTTTGGCTTTGAATAGATAGCTATGCATGAATAAGATGGACTTTGTTCAAATCTAGTAGGTTGTTTATTTCACTTTCCTTTTGTTATTTCAAAGTTGATTGTTATATTATAAAGTTGATGAATAAAAGTAATATTTTCTATAAGGTTTATTTTCTGCATACTATAGTACTTATAATTTCGCTGAAAATTCAGAAAAAAACAATTCGAAAAAAAAATTGAAAATTACATATGTACCAGTCTGCAGGTTTTCTTCCCAAAAAATAAAAAGGGGGAATGATAGGGACCCATTATTGGACATAGCATGTACTCGTTGATTTGAGGTTAAATGCTCCTTTTTCCTAAGTTATAAACTTTAATGAAATTTAAGCGATAATTTGTTTCATTGGTTATATGATGGCACCACGTAGGAGAGATCTCCCAACTCAAGGCAACTTGGAGAATCTTGTGGCCAACTTGACCACAATTGTGCAAAGGCTAGTTCAGCAAAACATGTCAAACGCCCAGAATGGCCAGAATCATCCAACAGTAATCGACAATACTTCGCAAGTTGTGGAACAATTTCGGCGTTATAGGCCGCCCACCCTCACTGAGCGAGAGGACCCCTTTGTAGTGGAAGAATGGATTGGAAAACTGGAAGGCATATTTGATTTGATTGCATGCACAGATGCGCACCGAGTCTCCTGTGCCATTTTCCAACTCAAACAAGATGCTAGACATTGATGGGATTCTCATCGTCGCACCATAAAAAACGAGTAGAGGGAGGCAATGGCTTGGGATGAATTCAAGAATCTCGTGATTCAACAGTTCTTCCCACAGACATACAGGGACAAGAAAGAGAGGGAATTTCTGGATTTGACGCAAGGAAACATGTCAGTGCTCGACTACGAGCGTAAGTTCAATCAGTTATCTCGTTATGCCACCCATTTGGATGACACGGACCGAAAAAAGGCAAAGAGGTTCGTGGCAAGCCTACGCCCGGAACTAAGTGGCATGCTAAGTGTTTTGGGAGAGGTGACGTATGCTCAGGCAGTAGACCAGGCTTGAACAGTGTCTGTGAATATGAATTTGGATGGGAACCTCCGCAAGGCAACTGAGGCACCTAAGAGGAATGGGAAGGCCCGAGCCGGACTAGCGGTGGGAATCAGAATAAACAGGTTAAGACTGGAGGGAACCCTGCACCCCAACCACCAAAGGAGAAACCACAATGCTCTAATTGTGGCAAAAATCACGTTGGGGAATGTTTGTTTGGAAAGAATGCTTGCTTTCGGTGCAAGAAGGAAGGGCATAGAGCTTGGGAATGCCCTAAGAATGAAGGAGCGCAGACAGGCACGGGTCAGAAGACAATAGGAGGGAAAGCCAGGATGTATGCCATGACACAACAAGAGGCAGGGGATGAACCAGGTACAATGTCCGGTATGCTAACCATTTCTACTATACCTATTTTTGCACTTTTCGATACTGGTGCCACACATTATTTTATATCTGCAAAATTCTATGCTTTAACTAGACGTAAGAAAGAAATAGTAGATGAATCACTTGAGGTAGCCTGCCATCAGGAAAATCGATACTTACTAACTCAAGGGTTAAGGGCATAGATGTCAACAAAGGGGGAAAGGACTTTAAGACTGATACGTATATAATTGATATGAAGGATTTTGATGTAATTTTGTGTATGGACTAGCTTAGCAAGTATCAAGCAAGCATCAAGTGCTTAGAGAGGGAGATAGCCTTGAAGTTGCACGGAGACGAGGAGATAAAGTTCTACAGCACTAAGACAAGGACGGTGCCTCGTGTTATATCAGCAATGGAGACTCTGAAAGCACTAAAGAAAGGAAATTGCCAGGGGTATTTGGTAAACTAGTAGGCTCACCATTAGAGATAACCCCCGCTGATGTACCAATCGTTGGAGAATTCTTAGATGTGTTTCCAGAAGATTTACCGGGAATTCTATCGGATCGGCAAGTGGAGTTCACAATAGATTTGGTACATGGGGCAGCGCGGTATCCAAGGCACCCTACCAAATGGCACCCAAAGAACTACAAGAATTGAAGGTGCAGATCGAGGAGTTACTCGAGTTAGGGTTCATCCGGCCAAGCGTGTCTCCATGGGGAGCACCAGTTCTATTTGTAAAGAAAAAGGATGGGACGTTAAGGATGTGTATCGACTATCGGGAGTTGAACCGCCTGACAGTGAAAAACAAGTACCCACTACCAAGGATCGAGGACCTTTTCGACCAACTAAGTGGCGCAAGCGCATTTCTAAATTTGACTTGAGGTCCGGGTATCATCAACTAAGGATTAAGGATAGTGATATCCCAAAGACAGCGTTTAGGATGCACTACGGACACTACGAGTTTGTTGTAATGTCGTTTGGTTTGAGCAATGCCCCAGCGGTGTTTATGGACTTGATGAATAGGGTGTTCCATCCCTTTTTGGATAAATTCGTAATAGTCTTCATCGATGATATATTGGTATTTTCAAAGAGTAGGGAACAACACGAAGAACACTTGAGGATAGTGTTAGAGACGCTTCGCAAGGAGAAGTTGTCGCGAAGTTCAAGAAATGTGAATTCTGGTTGGACAGAGTCGTGTTTCTTGGGCATGTGGTGACTGCTCAGGGGATCGAGGTTGATCCGATCAAAGTTGAGGCGGTCAACGAGTGGAGGGCCCCGACAAATGCGAATGAAGTACGCAGTTTTCTAGGATTGGCGGACTATTACTAGAGATTCATCGAGGGTTTCTCAAAATTAGCCGCACCTATGATGCGTTTAACCAGAAAAGGAGAGAAGTTTGAAGGGGCCGAGAAGTGCGGGGAAAGCTTCCAAGAGTTGAAGTGAAGACTGACCTCCGCACCAGTATCAACAAATCCTGACCCAACGAAGGAATTCGTTATTTTCAGTGACGCGTCGAAACAAGGACTAGGATGTATTTTGATGCAACATGGCAAGGTAGTTGCCTACGCCTCAAGACAACTTAAGCCGCATGAGATGAATTACCCCACACACGATCTGGAGTTAGCTGCGGTAATTCATGCATTGAAAATATGGCGCCACTATTTGTATGGGGGAAAGTGTGAGATATACATGGACCATAAAAGTCTAAAATATATTTTCACTCAAAAGGAGTTGAATATGAGGCAGAGGAGATGGCTAGAGCTAGTCAAGGACTAAGATTGTACCATACATTACCATCCGGGTAAGGCTAACATGGTCGCTGATGCGCTAAGCCACAAGACCCGAGGTAAGGTATCAAGTCTAATAACAGGACAAAAACAATTGGTGGATGAGTTTACCAGAATGAGAATCGATGTTATAACACCACCTAAGAGTACAGAAGCTATTCTAGCAACGTTGGTGGTACTCCCAACACTACGAGACAGAGTCAAGGAGACCCTTTCTGAGTAAGATGAGAGAGCAAGCTCAAGCAGGGAACATTAAGGGCTTCATTTTGGCATATGATGGTGTCCTGACTTATGAAGGGAGGTTATGTATTCCTAAAGATGAGAGCCTTAAGAGAGAAATTCTAGAAAAAGCTCATTGTGTGCCATATGCGGCACACCCTGGGAGCACAAAGATGTATAGGGACCTGAGGGAAGTATTCTGGTGGAGAAGCAAGAAAAGGGACATTGGATTGTTCGTAGAGAGGTGTTTGACCTGCCAGAAAGTGAAAGCCGAACACCAGAGACCGTCTGGATTACTCAAGCCCCTAGAAATCCCAGAATGGAAATGGGAGCACATAACGATGGACTTCATGGTTGGACTGTAGCGCTCAGCCAAGGGAAATAGTGCAATATGGGTAGTCGTGGATAGACTAACCAAATCAGCGCATTTTCTACCAGTCAAGATTACCTTTACGATGGATCAGTATGCGAAGATCTATATCAAGGAAATAGTGTGATTACATGGGGTCCTGGTGTCGATTGTGTCAGGCAGAGACACGCGATTCACCTCAAAGTTCTGGAAAAGTCTCCAAAACGCTTAGGCACGAAATTGAGTTTTAGTACGGCTTACCATCCGCAGTCAGATGGACAGTCAGAAAGGACAATACAAACATTAGAAGATATGCTAAGGGCATGTGTTCTTGATATGGGGGATAGTTGGGAGGCGATCCTCCCTTTAGTCGAGTTTGCCTACAACAATAGCTACCAATCAACAATCGGAATGGCACCATACGAGGTCTTGTATGACAGAAAGTGTAGATCCCCGTTGTATTGGAGTGAAGTGGGAGTAAAGAAGATTTTGGGACCAGAATTAGTGGAACGGACAGTACAGATGATAGGGAAGATCCGGGACAGAATCAAAATAGCCCTGGATAGGCAAAAATCATACGCCGATAGAGGAGGAAAGATTTGCAATTTGACGTAGGAGAGAAAGTATTTTTGAAAGTAGCTCCCATGAAGGGTGTCATCCATTTTGGTGAAAAGGGAAAGTTAAAGCCAAGGTTCAGAGGGCCATTTGAAATTCTTGAGAGAATTGGACATTTAGCTTATCGACTAGCCCTGCCGCCGAATCTATCTTCTATTCATAACGTGTTTCACGTGTCAATGTTGAGGAAATATGTGCACGACCCTAGTCACGTGGTTAACTATACAATTTTGGATATAAACAGGGATCTTACCTATGAAGAAGCACCAGAGGCGATATTAGAGAGGAAGATACACAAGCTAAGGAACAAGGATGTGGCACTAATTAAAGTACAATGGAAAGGGCATGGGAGCAATGAGGTAAGAATCGAATTTCGAGTACGAAATTTTTTTTAAGGGTGGTAGGATGTAATACCCGGTTCCTAATATTTGGGGATTAAATTAGGGCTCGATTAGAACCAATTTTGGGGGTGATTGTTAAAATTCGAAACCCTAATTTCCAAATTTGGGAATAATATTTTCTGAATTTATTTCAAAAACAAGAAGGAAAAATCTTGTAAAAATGGCAATGAATCAAACATATAAAAGGGAAGAGAAATCCTCCATATATGGAAATAGATTTCAGCAAAATACTCTTACCTTAAAACAATAAAATCCTTGGCTTATAAATTGACAAGCCTCATTAGGTTTTTCCTTCACAAACTCTAATTCAAAGAATTCAGAGGTAAGGGCTCCTCCTCCACCCCTAGGCCGTCAGCCCTACCCCCGACCACCGCCGCCGCCGGTGCCGACTCTCCCCTAGCCAAATCCTCCTCAAACCCCAAAGATGAGAAAGAGAGAAAAGAAATAGAGAAGAAGAAGAAGAAGAAGAAGAAGAAGAAAGAATAAGAAAAAGAGAGAGAGAGAGAGAGAGAGAGAGAGAGATAAGAGGGGGCTGGGGTGCTGGGACATGAGAGTTGACGGAGAAGAGAAGAAAAGAGAGTTGAGGGAGATAAGGAGTGGGACACGGCAGAAAGGAGAGAAGAAAAGAGAGGAAAAAAAAAAGAAAAGAAAAGGGAAAAAGAAAAGAAGAAAAAAAGGAGGAAAAGAAAAAAGGGTGGAATCAAACCCAAACTCTTTGATTTCTTGACTAAGCCAAATTTTAGCCCAACAAGCCATCTACCAAGCCAATTTTTCTTAAGCTCTATTCTTTTTTTTCAAATTCAAATTTCTTTATTTTACCCATCTCCAACACCTTATTAATTAGAAATTTATTTCATTGTAGGAGACGAAGAATTCGATTTCTAGGCTCGCACACTCGCATTTGATTTTTACGAAGTTTCTACTTTTAAGGTGGGGTTTACTGCTTATGTCTATTTTAAATGTATGTATGATTATTTTGTGTATGTGCACGTTAAACATGAAAAGCATGATGGTACTTAATTGTACAAACATGAAAAGCATGATGGTACTTAACTGTACAAGCATGAAAAGCACGATGGTACTTAATTGTACAAGCATGAAAAGCATAGGTGTGTATGCATGAGTGATTGTATGGTGTATTTAATTTAGACATTGCGTCCCCACTGGGCCGTTTAATGCTCACCCCATGCTTTTCCACAAATGAATGAAGGAGTCGGAGCGTGGCAAAGAGGGCGGTGGAAGTCGAATCAAGAATTTAAAAAGGACCCCCCCTTTATTTTGATTTATCTTATGATGTTAAGAACTTAATAACTTTTATAGATTTTTGTTTTAAAAATTTTGAACACGGTTTCCGCATTTATGACAAGTCGTAGTATTTATTTCTTTAACAAATGTGTTTTCAAGCTGGAGTTTATTTTTTTTTAGCGCTTTACTAAATCGTAAATCATATATTTTATTTTATGAAATTGGGATGTTACACGTTCATTCCTCGGTTTATGCGACCGGCCTCAACCCACGTGAGTGACCTTGGTCCGCGCACCATATGCACCTTAGGCTCCAAAAAGCACAAAATGATACCTCGGTCCTCGCTTTTTTGCCTCAGTACCTGACTTCTTGGCCAATGCGCCTTAATTACTAGACTTTTCCACCTCGATCCGTGCGAGTCAAGCCAGTCGGGCATGTAAATTAGGTAACAAAGAGAAAATTGATATGCGTATTTAAACCACGTTGGGTATAATTGCTTCAATTTTATCCAATACCGACATTTTGATCATTCTGCTTCGTCCCGAGGTGTTACGACCACTGGACAAAATTACTTCAACTCTGTGAGACCGGCCTACTATTAGGGTTTTATAGAGCCTACCTCATAAGTATATCTTGAGGTGTTTGGATTGTTGGCTCGAGCCGAGCTCCATACACTTGGTCAAAAATTTCATTCGAGGGCAAGCCTCCAGGCTTTCTCGAGGTGTTTGGAGTGTTGGCTCTAGCCAAGCTCCAAACACTTGGTCAAAAATTTCATTTGAGGGCAAGCCTCCGAGGCTTTCTCGAGGTGTTTGGAGTGTTGGCTCTAGCCAAGCTCCAAACACTTGGTCAAAAATTTCATTTGAGGGCAAGCCTCTAGGCTTTCCCAAGGTGTTTGGAGTGTTGGCTCGGGCCGAGCTCCAAACACTTGGTCAAAAATTTCATTCGAGGACAAGCCTTGAGGCTTTTCTAAGGTGTTTGGAGTGTTGGCTCTGTCCGAGCTCCAAACACTTGGTCAAAAAATTTTATTCGAGAGCAAGCCTCCAAACTCGAGCTTGGCTTGCCCTCTGGGCCATCGCTCCCGAGGTGTTTGGAGTTTTGGCTCGAGCTGAGCTCCAAACACTTGGTCAGATTCTTCAATTTGAGGACAAGTATCCAAGCTCGAGCTTAACTTGTCCACTGGGCCATCGCGCCCAAGGTGTTTGGAGTGTCGGCTCGAGCTGAGCTCCAAACACTTGATTGATTCTTCAATTTGAGGACAAGTATCCAAGCTCGAGCTTGACTTGTCCTGTGGGCCATCGCGCCCAAGGTGTTTGGAGTGTTGGCTCGAGCCGAGCTCCAAACACTTGATTGATTCTTCAATTTGAGGACAAGTATCCAAGCTTGAGCTTGACTTGCCCTCTAGGCCATCGCGCCCGAGGTGTTTGGAGTGTCGGCTTGAGCCGAGCTCCAAACACTTGATTGATTTTTCAATTTGAGGACAAGTATCCAAGCTCGAGCTTGACTTTCCCTCTGGGCCATCGCGCCCGAGGTGTTTGGAGTGTTGGCTCGAGCCGAGCTCCAAACACTTGATCAAAATTTTCATTCGAGGGCGAGCTTCCAAGCTCAAGCTTGTCTTGCCCCCTAACATTGTGTGCCCTTATGGAGGTTTGAACAGAACTTCGGGTAATGTTTTTTTTAAAAGGAAATTTGCTTCATTGATGGTTATTTCATTACATAAGTTTTTGGTCACCTTTGGTCAGAATGACGCTCAATCTCCATGAAAACATCCCCCTAAAGAGCCACTAGAACTTCTCGTACCGCGACCTTCAACCCATCAACTTAGGCTTAGGGATGTTAGGCTTCTTACTGGGGACCTCATCTCGATCGTCTTTTCGCTCCTTTCTCTTATCTCCTTCCTCACGCTTCATCCTCCTGGCCTCTTCCAGGTTAATGTTCTTCTCAGCTCTAGCCAAGAGTTCATCGAATGTGCGCGCTGGTTCTATCACTAAGGACTCAAAGAAATCCCCATCCTTCAAACCCTGAGCTAGGGCGTTGGCTAATATGTCCTGAGTCGCCGAGGGAACCTCAAGCTTCGCCTCTGTGAACCGTTGAACATAGTTCATCAGCCCCTCATTGTCCTTTGTTTGATGTTGAACAACGTCAATGGAGTTTTTTGACACCTTCTACAGCTAGTGAATTGATTTAAGAACATTGAGTTGAACTCATCAAAACTCTTAATGGAATTTGGCGACAGCTGACTGAACCACTATTGTGCCGACTTAGTCAGGGTAGTCGGAAACACTCGGCACATTACACCGTCGGAAAACCTGTGGAGCACCGCAGCATTCTCAAAGCGGCACAGGTGATCCCATGGGTCAGTGGTGCCATCATACTCAAAACTCAGCGCCCGATATGAGGAGGGGAGTTCATCAGCCATAATCTTCTCTGAGAAAGGAGTACCCCTCCTCGTTCGACCTAAGCCACTTCCAGACACCTTCTTCTTCACTTCTCTCACCTCCCTATGCAGATCATCCATCTTTTCGCTCCAGTCTGGATCTATCTCCGTGGCCGTTTGGGTAAAGGCCGCGGAGGCACTCTCTTCCTCTAACACTGGCGCTCTTCGACCCTGCTCCCCCCCAGCCGGGGGAGGCCTCATCTCACCCACTGGTCTAGTCCGCATCGTCGCCGCAGGCTGGACAAATTCTCACATCCGTCTACTCACGGCCTCTTCTACAGCGGCCTCAATAAAGGAAGACAGCTGCTGGAGGAAACCAGGCCCCAAACCACCTCCTCCCACCATGGGATCGGCCACTCCAGGCACTCCGGAGGAGGGCAATCACCTCTAACATGAGGAGCACGCGCGTGATCCCTGGTCACCACTTCAGGCATTTCGATCGGAACTTTATCCATATGTACGTCTTCCATAACAACCCTGAACTCACGTCTTAGAACTCAAGATTTCCCACAGACGCGCCAATTGGTCGGTTTAGGAATGCCCACCGTGTAATACCCGAGCCTCACACTGCTCACTAGGCCAATATAGTCCATGCAATTCATGTTATTTATGTGCTATTTGCATTGATAATAATATCTTATAATTCATCTTATCGATTCCGTGATTATTGTATACTGTTAAAATTCTCAAAAAAAAAAATATATTGGCTTGCTAGTTTAAGTAATTTAATTACATTCAGATACAAAGACCTAGGTGTCAAGATTTTAGATACCATTAGGTTACACGTGGCGAACCGATAAGTGAAAGGTTATACGATGAATTTATTGTGTACATGAAAAGGAACATGATATACGGTATTATAATATTTAAGGTATTCTTTATACAAATATTATTTATAAGAAATATATAATACTAATAATACACATAATAATTATAGATATTCTCAAGAAAATACTATATATATATATATATATATATAAAAAGAAAATAATGTAGTAGTTATATAAATGATCAGTTATATGTACTATGATGAATTCAAATATAAGTATGATAGTGATCTGACGCTACGTGTTTGCCTGCTTGATAGATAGTACTACTTAATGTATGGGTAGAAATATCATTAATGTAACATATATATACTAATAGTTGTGGAGACATTTCTTTACTAATAAGTATGTGGGCATATAATTATATATTCATATATCAGCACCGCCACACTTTTACAAGAGCAGGTTAGATGGATAAATATCATTAACTAAAGAATACTACCTATTTTGTACGCTCGGTTTTCTTGTGCAACAGTTCTCGAAAGATAGCTTTAATACATGTTCTCTTATACCTAAGGTTAACAAGGATAGACAATTAGCTAACTTTCAGTAGCATATCAAACGGTGAAAGGTAAGTGAAAATCCATCTGCAACTACAATGCATAAACATAGTATTTCCTGTCTTATTGATACTAATGCGATTCTTATATCTTGATAGATGCATTATGGAAACCTTGATGTTCATATGTTGCTTGGTGGATATTGGAGTGTGATGACTATTGTTTCATTGAGCATGTCATTCATTGGCATTTGCACGTGCATGCAAACATATGAGCATTATTGAAATGAGGCATGCACGACATGATTTTTTTGAAAAGAAAATATTTTGATTGGCCGCTACTAGTGCACCGAGGTCTGTGTGGCTTATGTATATGATGTTTCGGGTACCGCAAGTGGGATGACTTTTCGGAGGATCGCAGGGGCAGGCATGAGGCCGACGTCTGGTGGTCACGGAAGGATGGTCCACTTGATAGTACCCTTATGGTTGGTGCAGCGAGTGGGATGACTTCTTGTAGATTGCGGGTGCAGGGATGAGGCTGACATCTGGCGGTCACAAGAGGATGGGCCCTCGTCTGTGTCAATCGGTTATTGGTCATCTGAAAATTTATATTGAGCTCTTTCTAGTGCGTAGTAGGGGGCCAAGGGCCCGATAAAAGAAAAAGGAATTTGGCTGAAATACTTTATTTCATCGTCATGCATTCTCGAAAGAGTATCTTGGATTCAATTACTTATGTATTTCATATCATTTTATTGACATGCATGATTTTTACTTATTGAGCTTTAGCTCATGTAGTTCATGCATTGTAGGTGAGCCTGATGATGCTAGTTCACATGGGCTTACTGGATAGGCTGTTGGAGCTCCTACAGGTTATTGAGGACAGTGTACATGGATGACGACCTGTTGGGCTGTGTTGATGGGTCACCTTTCTTTTTGGTCATGTATTATATTTTGGTTTAAGGTTGTACCCTCTTTTGAAACTTTTATGTAAATATGTACATATAAATATATGGGTGATGTGGGTTATGAGTTTAGTCACATGGATGTTGTTGTGTTTAATACAGGGTTTGTTACCCCTTTTGCTTGTAGATATGGTTTGTCATTTTCTTATAAGTAAAGTGATCTTGCCTGTTCGTTGTTAAAATGTCACAGGTAAAAAAAAATAAAAAATGTACAGGTATATAGGGTTTACGTTGTCAAATTTCACTTTTTATATTGCTTAGTAGTGTAGTAGTAGGGGTGGGCGTGACAGAGTGGTATCAGAGCCCGGTTTGCAGGTTCTGTAGACTATCCATGTACACAAACTCAGAACTCGTGGAGCTCAAGCATGCCAGTAAGTTTTACTTTATTGTCTGGTGCATTTTATGTTTCATGAATTATATTGGCCATGTGTTATTAGGTTTCCTCTAAGACAAGTGTTCCAAATGCTATGGTGAGAACTAGGGTGAGAGTAAATGGGGATAGAAACCAAGAAGGGAGATACCTATACCGACCGGTGACCGCGGACGCTATAGCTTGACTTACAGAGCTCATCCAACGACAATCAAACAAATTTAATGTACTCATCCAACAGAGGGATACTAATGGACAACAAAGAGCAGAAATGAATCAACCGCAACAAAGGATAGATCAAGTTGAGATAGTTGGGGAAAGATTCCGAAAGCTAAACCCACCAACCTTTGAAGACGCAGCTGATCCCACAGCAGCAGAAGATTGGTTACGAACTCTAGATAATATGTTCCAATATAGTAGAGTCCCTGAAGAAGAGAAAGTGATGTGTGCATCTTTCTTACTTCGTGGAAGTGCCGGACATTGGTGGGATATGACGAAGAGTATCGAAGATGTTACAATCATGACCTGGGAAAGATTCAAGGAGTTGTTCAGAAACAAATATTTACAGCTCCGGTTCATGCAATGAAGATGAATGAATTTATACAACTACGACAGGGTACTATGACAGTAGGGGACTATATTCGCAAATTTGAACAACTGTCTAGGTTTGCTACACACATGGTTAGCACTGATGCTCTGAAAGTCGAGAGGTTCCTTGAAGGTCTGAGGCCAGAACTGTATAGAGATGTTAGTATGGAAGGAACTCTAGGAGTTACATATTCACAAAGTTCTTTGAGAGAGCATTGGTAGCGCAAATGTCAATCGAAAATCATTCGTGCTCAAGAAGTTCGGCGCCATTTAAACAAGCACAGGGGCCAACGATGGATTGGAAATCAAAAGAAGAGACCATTTCAAACTCAAGAACAATGCCTGTTTTCAACCACGACAGGGACAACAACAGTGGGATCAGAACAAACGTCAAAGGGATGATACAGACAGAGCACCAATTGTGCAACCTATGTGCCATAGATGCGGTAGCCAACATAGTGGGGTATGTTTTGCAGAATCTAGAACATGCCATATATGTGGAAAGGTGGGGCATATAGCCAGGATGTGTCCAAGAAATCGAAACCCTACTGGACAAAAGGTTATACCAGCTAGAGCATTTACTATCACCAGAGCGGAGATGCGGAAAAATCCATCAAAGTGGTGACAGACAGTAAACTCCTATTTGTGGTGTGCCAAAGATTTATATTGTTTGATTCAGAGCTACGCATTCATTTGCATCCAAAGGAGTATGTGAGGAGACGGGTAGGGCACCGATGTAATCAAGTGGTTACAATGTAATAATTCCCTCAGGAAATTCCAAACAGACAAATCAAATTTTGAGAGCTTGTTCTATTCCAATCAAAAATAGAGAACTTTATGATGATCTAATTGTGTTAGCTATGAATGACTACGATATTATTCTGGGTATGGATTGGTTATCAAAATATGGTGCTACAATTGATTGTTAGAAAAAGACAGTGACATTTCAACCCCCAGAAGAAGATTCCTTTACCTTTGTTGGAATCACTACTCGCTTTAGATTTTCAATAATATCAAAGACTAAAGGCACAACGTTTCATCAATCTTTGGTTGTGAAGGATACCTCGTAAGTGTAATGAGCATTGACGAACAACATCAACCAGCCCTTGATGAAGTTCCAGTAGTACGAGAATATCCTGATGTATTTCCAGATGATCTTCCCGGATTACCACCTGACCGTGAGATCGAGTTTGTTATTGACCTACTTCCGGGAATGTCTCCAATCTCTAAGGCTCCTTACCGCATGGCTCCATTGGAATTGAAAGAATTAAAGACACAATTGCAGGAGTTGCTAGATAAAGGCTTCATTAGACCTAGCTTCTCGCCATAGGGTGCACCAGTCCTGTTCGTGCAAAAGAAGGATGGTACGATGAGATTATGTATAGACTACCGAGAGCTAAACAAGGTTACAATCAAGAATAAATACCCGCTACCTCGAATCGATGATTTGTTCGATCAACTTCAAGGTGCAGCAATATTTTCAAAGATCGACTTGCGATCCGGGTACCATCAGCTGAAAATAAAAGAAGATGATATACCCAAGACAGCCTTCAGCACGAGGTATGGACACAATGAATTTTTGGTGATGCCATTTGGGTTAACGAATGCCCCAGCCGCTTTCATGGACTTGATGAATCGGGTATTTAGAGATTTTCTAGATAAATTTGTTATTGTGTTTATCGATGATATCTTAATCTACTCTAAAACAAAAGAGGATCATGCCGAACATTTGAGAATGGTATTAGAGATCCTGAGAGCAAAATAATTATATGCCAAATTTAAGAAATGTGAATTCTGGTTAGATCAAGTAGTGTTCTTGGGACATGTGGTTTCCGGAGCAGGAATCTCAGTTGATCCAAGTAAAGTCGAGGCTATCAATAATTGGCCACAACCTACAAATCCGTCAGAGGTACGTAGTTTTCTTGGTTTAGCTGGCTACTATCGCCGATTTGTGGAAGGATTCTCCAGAATTACTACGCCTTTAACGCAATTAACCAGAAAGAGTGTCTCATTCAAATGGACAGAAGCATGCGAACAAAGCTTTCAAGAATTGAAAAAGAGATTGACTTCAGCACCAATTCTCTCAATTCCATCAAGTACTGAAGGTTTTGTAGTTTATAGTGATGCTTCAAAGAATTGCTTGGGATGCGTATTGATGCAAAACGGTAAGGTGATTGCGTATGCATCTAGACAACTGAAGAACTATGAAAAGAACTATCCTACACATGACTTAGAGCTTGCCGCAGTGGTGTTTGCACTTAAGATATGGAGACATTACCTATACAGGGAACGATGTGAGATCTACACAGATCACAAGAGTTTAAAATACTTCTTCACACAGAAAGAATTAAATATGCGGCAACGACGGTGGTTGGAGCTAGTGAAGGACTATGATTGTGTGATTAATTATCACCCTGGTAAAGCCAATGTCGTAGCAGATGCATTGAGCCGGAAATCGACACAAAGCAACGCAATTGCGATTCAAATTCAGAAACCAGAGTTTATGGATCTCCAGAAAATGAACGTGGAGATGGTATCATTAGGTTCCGTTGAAGCTAAGTTGGCAGCGCTAACAGTCCAACCAACGCTACTTGATCGAATTCAACAGGAACAACAAGGTGGTGATTACTATTCTATGGTGAGGAAAGATATTGCATCTGGAGTTTCTTCTGATTTCAAGATATCCGAGAATGGAGTATTGCGATTTAAAGAATGATTATACGTGCCCAATAGAGAAAATCTCCAAGAGGATGTTTTAGCAGAAGCGCATTCAACACCATATTCTATACATCCAGGATCTACAAAAATGTACAGAGACTTGAAGATGCATTACTGGTGGCCAGGTATGAAAAGGGATATCATGCAATACATGGAACAATGTTTAACCTGTCAACAAATAAAAGCGGAACACAAAAGGCCAGCTGGAACGTTGCAACCTCTGCCTATTTCGGAATGGAAATGGGAAAGAATCACCATGGATTTTGTGACAGGTTTGCCTAAAACTGTCAAGGGACATGATGCTATTTGGGTGATCATAGATAGATTAACCAAATCCCCTCATTCTATTCCTATTTGTTCAACTTATTCCATGGATCAATATGCACAACTTTATATACAGGAAGTGGTTAGACTTCACAGTGTGCCACTATCTATTGTTTCAGATAGAGACTCTAGATTCTTATCTAATTTCTGGAGGAGTCTACAGAAAGCACTAGGGACACTATTATCATTGAGTACTGCTTATCACTCTCAAACTGACGGACAATCAGAACGAACAATACAAACTTTAGAAGATATGCTTCGAGCCTATGTTTTAGATTTTCAAGGACAATGGAGTAAATATCTACATTTAATAGAATTCCCGTACAACAGCTATCAATCTACAATCAAAATGGCCCCCTATGAAGCACTGTACGGTAGAAAGTGTAGATCGCCGGTTCACTGGGACGAGGTTGGCGAAAGAAAGCTTTTAGGCCCAGACATGGTTCGAGAAATGACAGCGGCTGTGACACAAATTCGACAGAGGATGGGAACTGCTCAAAGCCGACAGAAAAGTTATTCAGATCAAAGAAGAAGAATGCTAGAATATTCTGTAGGAGACCTAGCGTTTCTGAAGGTGGCACCAATGAAAGGGGTAATGCGATTTGGAAAGAAGGGAAAGCTCAGCCCCAGATACATTGGCCCATTCCGTATTACTGAGAGAATTGGTGATGTGGCTTATAAACTTGACTTACCTATGTCAATGTCTCAAATTCATGATGTATTCCATGTTTCTATGTTAAGGAAATACGTTGCAAATCCATCTCATATTTTGAAACACGAACCAGTAAAATTAAAAGTTGACTTGAGCTACGAAGAAGTACCTGTGGAGATTTTGTTACGAGAAGTAAAGAAACTCAGGAATAAGGAAATCCCATTAGTTAAAGTACTTTGGAGGAATCAATCAGTAGAAGAAGCCACATGGGAAAGGGAAGACAAAATGAGAGCTAAGTATCCTGACTTATTTCGGTAAGTAAAATTTTGGGGACAAAATTTTTATAAGGAGGGGAGGATGTAATACCCGAGCCTCACACTGCTCACTAGGCCAATATAGTCCATGCAATTCATATTATGTATGTGTTATTTGCATTGATAATAATATCTTATAATTCATCTTATCGATGCCGTGATTATTGTATACTGTTAAAATTCTCAAAAAAAATATATATTGACTTGCTAGTTTAAGTAATTTAATTACATTCAGATACAAAGACCTAGGTGTCAAGCTTTTAGATACCATTAGGTTACACGTGGTGAACCGATAAGTGAAAGGTTATACGATGAATGTATTGTGTACATGAAAAGGAACATGATATACGGTATTATAATATTTAAGGTATTCTTTATACAAATATTATTTATAAGAAATATATAATACTAATAATACACATAATAATTATAGATATTCTCAAGAAAATACTATACATATATATATATATATATATATAAAGAAAATAATGTATTAGTTATATAAATGATCAGTTATATGTACTATGGTGAATTCAAATATAAGTATGATAGTGATCTCACGCTACGTGTTTGCCTGCTTGATAGATAGTATTACTTAATGTATGGGTAGATATATCATTAATGTAATATATATATACTAATAGCTGTGGAGACATTTCTTAACTAATAAGTATGTGGGCATATAATTATATATTCATATATCAGCACCGCCGCACTTTTACAAGAGCAGGTTAGATGGATAAATATCATTAACTAAAGAATACTACCTATTTTGTACGCTCGGTTTTCTTGTGCAAGAGTTCTCGAAAGATAGCTTTAATACAGGTTCTCTTATACCTAAGGTTAACAAGGACAGACAATTAGCTAACTTTCAGTAGCATATCAAACGGTGAAAGGTAAGTGAAAATTCATCTGCCACTACAATGCATAAACGTAGTATTTCCTGTCTTATTGATACTAATGCGATTCTTATATCTTGATAGATGCATTATGGAAACCTTGATGTTCATATGTTGCTTGGTGGATATTGGAGTGTGATGACTATTGTTTCATTGAGCATGTCATTCATTGGCATTTGCACGTGCATGCAAACATATGAGCATTATTGAAATGAGGCATGCATGACATGATTTTTTTGAAAAGAAAATATTTTGGTTGGCCGCTACGTACTAGTGTACCGAGATCCGTGTGTGGCTTATGTATATGATGTTTCGGTACCGCAAGTGGGATGACTTTCCTGATGATCGCAGGGGCGGCATGAGGCGGACCTGGTGGTCACGGAAGGATGGTCCACTTGATAGTACCCTTATGGTTGGTGCAATGAGTGGGATGACTTCTTGTAGATCGCGGGTGCAGGCATGAGGCGGACATCCTGGCGGTCACAAGAGGATGGGCCCTCGCCTGTGTCAATCGGTTATTGGCCATCCGAAAATTTATATTGAGCTCTTTCCTAGGTGAGTAGGGGGCGGGGCCCGACAAAAGAAAAAGGAATTTGGTGAAATACTTTATTTCATCGGCATGCATTCTCGAAAGAGTATCTTGATTCAATTACTTATGTATTTCATATCATTTCATTGACATGCATGATTTTTACTTATTGAGCTTTAGCTCATGTAGTTCATGCGTTGTAGGTGAGCCTGATGATGCTTTGTTCGCGTGGCTTACGGATAGGTCATTGGAGCTCCTACAAAGTTATTGAGGACATGTACATGGATGGATGACGCACCGTCAAATCGTGTTGATGGGTCACCTTTCTTTTTGGTCCTGTATTATATTTTGGTTTAAGGTTGTACCCTCTTTTGAAACTTTTATGTAAATACGTACATGTAAATATATGGGTGATGTGGGTTATGAGTTTAGTCACATGGATGTTGTTGTGTTTAATACAGGGTTTGTTACCTCTTTTGCTTGTAGATATGGTTTGTCATTTTCTTATAAGTAAAGTGTTGGGAAATTTATTGTTTAGATTTTGATGAATGCCATGTAAAACTTAGAATAGGAAGTTGGCACCCCATTTTTGTTGTAAACTCGCATTGTAATAAATAAAATGGTCAAGTCGAAGTTAAGTTAGTCATGCCTAAACATGCAAGAAGACAACCGAGACTAGAAGGAAGACCTCCGCCGCAAGACAAACCGAGTATGGCAAAGAAGAGAAGACGGAACTCGACTAAAGGTACAAATGAGATGCACTGAGTAAAGTATCACTAAGTCAACTCAAGATAGCCAAGTCTCAAATTGAAGTGACAAGAGTCATCCAATGATTGGAAGTCGACTTAAGTCACCCGGGAAAGCAAGGAAATGCAAAAAGTCGAGATAATCGAAGAGATCCATTGCTCGTAAATCAAGAGAATTGCTTAAACAAGTAATACCTCCATACTACCTTTCTTGAAGTGCTCACCCTTAAGCGTGCAAAAGGAATAAACCAATGGGAAGCACTCGCACCATGTTAGAACTCAAAAGTCAAGAACAATTCATACGAGGAAGTGGCAATTCCAAGGATCGCAACAAGACAAGCCAACGACCACAAGTGACTTTCAAAAATAAGCTATCTCTTCAACGGGCGATTTTTGAAAGATCACTATAAAAGGCCGAGGAATAACTCCGAGAGAAGGTTACCTCAACCACGAACATTCAAGAAAACATTTGAATCAGAACCTAAGATATTCTCAAATCATTCAAGATTAATCCTCAAGCCTACATTACGAAGAAAATCAATCCAACACTCACCAGAAGGAAAGATAGCTTCAATCAGTTGAAGAGGAAATTATTGAAGAATCAAGGGGTCTACATTCCACTGGAGGATTGTAGGAAGGTTCAAGGTCGAACCAGTCTCAAGTTTTTGGAGGGCTTCGTGATCAAATCCAAAGAGCTTGAGCAAGTGGGTCAGAGTAGCAAGTGCAAAGCCGCCCTGTGAAGAAGCCGAGTCGTGACGAGAAGCCACCGCGTGACCAAGGCATCTCCAGATCGAGTCCCAAAGGATCAAGTCACCGTGTGATCAAGACTTGTATCTGGACTGTACCACTCAGATATCGATCAATACCTAGTGGATTCCTCCAGAGTTGGAGAAGAGAGGAGTAGAAGAATTACCCCATCTTCGAACCTCTATAAAAACTTATCGTGTCATTTACATTTCAAAGACTTTAATTCCCGTGATCTTATTTATTTAACTCACGATAAATTTGCTATCCACTTGATAATCTCTAAGTACTAAACCAAGTTTAAGGGTGTTAAGTCTTCCAATAAAACAAACTACAGTTGAACTAAGTCTTTAATCTTAACAAATGAGTTATTCTATCAACAACTCAATGAGTTTGTTGAGTGACTAACTCTATCGATTAACCAAATTAGTCATGTCACCAAGGACACAAATTGAAGATCAACTCGAACATTTAAAAGGACTAAATCGAAAAGTTGGTAAGGTTTATTCAACCCCCCTTCTAAACCTTACACTTACACCCTCGGGGACCTACATAAAGTGATCTTGCCTGCTCGTTGTTAAAATGTCACAAAAAAAAAAAATGTACAGTATATAGGGTTTACGTTGTCAAATTTCACTTTTTATATTGCTTAGTAGTGTAGTAGTAGGGGTGGGCGTGACACACCGCCCAATAAAACCAATCTCCAACGTGCGCCGACCGAGACCTTTGTGAGCTATTTATAGGTTTAGCAATTAGGGTTGCGATTTATCAAGCCAAGCTAATACCCTAGCTAACACATGGACTTAGGTTAATCATTCATTTTGGGCGCACATCTCCTGCCCAAGAGCTCGGGAGGCCCTTAAGTTCACCCATTATTAGGGGCCCAACCCACTTAGGTCGAGGCCCTTAAGTTTATCCTCGACCGGGGCCCACCCACTTAGGTCGGGCTTGCCAAGCCCGCAGGCGGCCCACTCCCGAGAGGTCGGCCCAATCAACTAAGACAACAGAATTGGCCTTTTCTTCCGAGATCGGGATGGGCCTTCCAAGTTGGACTTTGTCAGCTTGGGCTTTCACTATAAGCCCAAGTCTTCCATCAAATCCATTTAGACAGGTCGGTCCAAATAGATCCCCATCAATATTAATACAGTTCACATAAATTTCAAAAAATTGACCTCAACATGCCATGTGAAGCCGTTAAGAGTAAGTACACCAGTTCTTTGCCATTAGGATAAACAGATTGCCCTATGGCCTATATAATTTTATTTTCTTTTTGCACAAATTCCATCCACCTCAAGTGGGGAGATAGGGCCTCGAACTTGTGGATCAATTAGTTACATTCCTGTTTGAAATGATCGTTCCTCTAATTCCCAAATCCGATTAACGCATGAGAGCACTGGTAAATGTAATCAAAACTACATTTCAAAAGTAAGTAAACGTACATGTAATTCAGCTGCGGCAACGCAACACAATCAACAAAAATATGCACACATATACATAGATACGAGTGGAAATCAGAGAGAGAGTAGAAATACAGACCACCAACGCCAGCGATGAGGCAGGAAGCCACGGCAACAGACTCTTGTACTACAATCATTTTCAGCTTTTCCATCACTGCCATCTTTTCAGAATGTATGTAGTTAATAACCTATTGGGTTATGTTCAAATATGAACTTGAACAGTCAAAATAACTTTTTTTAGAGTTTGCAAATACTCCCATAGAAAGGGATGGGAAATTCATGGAGCCACTAAATACTAATAGCCACCAACACTGTCAATAATGAATGAAACTTAAGAAAAAAGTGAAGCTATCCGAGGACTAACTGCTACAACTCCATCCGATAGGCCCCATTAACATATACAAGTTTCATCAAGTCATATTTACAGAGTTGAATGAAAGCATGATGATGAGATGGAAAACTGAAACTCAAGAAATCTAAGATTTAAGCATACTTGTTATGTACAAAAGAAAGGGGGCAAAATACAGCTCAATCGACCCTATACGAACATTAATCCACAAAATTCTCAAGATGCAATAGATCTTCACCAGGTCGGCAAAATCCACCCGATGGTCCATCCAAGTAAGAAACCAGCGCCAGCTAGTCCCAACCCTAATGCGAAAACAACTGCATATTTGCTAACCTCACACTGAGGACAAACACGTTTTTCCCGTTTTCTACTGGAAGACTTGTTGCAGCTTTTCTGTGTTTCACTACTACTTGGGGGCAACATTAATGGAAAGACGATGGATACTGACTGATTTTTGTTATTTATGAATTGCAGATACATGTTCTCCAGTTGGAGAAGTTGGAGCCACTGTTTATAGGCGAAGAGCTGAGATGCCTGTCTGAATACAAGCTTGACAACATGCTCTTTCTCATCGCTAGCTTCTTTTGCTGCTCTCGCAGCTTCTCTTGCACGTGTCTGAGAATGACGTAGTGCTTCCATTAGTTGAGCTTTGCTTGCATTATTCTCCGGAAAGTGTATCTCGGGCAAATTTTCATGGGTTGGGATATCCCTGATTACAAGGTTGTGAATGAAAATATGTGAAGTGAAGAGTGTTGAAATAATAGGAATATGAGCAGACCATGTCCCCCCAATTTCCATTGGAAAACGGGATAATTACAAAAAGAACCCCGACTGCTAATTACAAAAAAAAATCCAAAGGTTTTTGAAAATTACAAACACCCTATTGGGGATTTGATTCCGTCATACATTTCCCCCTTCATAAGCGAAAAACATTTCAAACCCCCCCCCCTCCCCAACTCCCACGCGATATTTATACAAATATTACAATTACCCCCTCAAAGTTAAGACAAAATCAAACCTCAAGGGTTTTTTTTTTTTTTTTTTTTGTAATTCTCAAAAACCTCTGGAATTTTTGAAACTATCCCAAACCTCAAGGGGGAATTTGTAATTATCCCTTGGAAAAATGAAAAATGTGATGAATTTCCACCAATAATGGCATGTTTCCCCATCATCCCAAGAAACTTGACTAAACAACAATAAAATAGGTGGATATGTTGCAAATGCCATCAGTACTCAAAAGAAAATTGATGAAAGAAAAACACATTGACTATGAGATCGGATTTATATGCCTACTTATCGAAGTCAATTAATATTTCTAGGAAATGTAATATCTAAGCACCAAAACTACAACAAAAATCCCACTTCCCTGAAAAGATAGCAACATTTGGAATCATTCTCTTAAATGAACTCACAATCTCGAGGAGAAAGCGTTTTTTATTTCGGTTGTTTTAAAAACAGCTCTATTTTCAAACCCTACACCGCAATTTTCAACCTTATTATTAAGGCCTAAAATTTATTTCAGAAAGCACTCTTAATTTTACATTTGAAAAATCCAACATGTTTTCTCGATATAAAATGTCAAATGAACATGTTAACTTGGTTGTTGAGCTTCACATTTAATCGATCCAAACATATCTAAACATTCCCAGTGAATCATTTCGAAACATTTTTCAGAAAATGAATCCAAACAGTGTTAGATTCTCATTTCAACTTCAATGTCGCATTTCAAGATTTACTTGAAATCAACCGTTGAACTCGTAAAATGTGAAAAAAAGCTACCTGTACTGAAATTCTGACGACATGCAAAACTTCTTAGCAAGAAGGTTTGTCTGTCAACTAGATATGTAGCCACATTTTATTGATCCCAGAAACAATGACACATTGATATAGATATTATCTGAACAAACATATGTAAATAACAAATCTTTAACCGCAGAAGTTCTCAAGCCATGATGAAGATTGTGCCAGGTTAGAAAAATTAAAAACAGAAGCAAAAAATTTACCTTAATGATTTGTCTGTATTAGACTCTAAGTGACCCTCAGCTGACATGCTATGTTTTCGGCAAGAACTTTCAGCAGTCACGCTGCCTGGTGTATGAAGATGAGTACTAGAATGGTGGTGACAGCTGGAAATTCCATCACCGCCGAAACAAAACATATTAACATCCACATCCTTCTTGATACGAGTATTCTGAGGCCTGGGAAGGTCACAATTCTCTATATGGTCAAGCGACCTCTGTGCGACAAACGAAGCCAATTCATCTGTATCTGCCGTTCGCCACCACGGAGTATTTTTCTCAGCCCCTATCCAAGATGATTCAGAATCAAAATAAACCTCATTCGCATTTTTAGAAACGTCACAACCAACACCACCTTCGACTTTTAGTTCTCCAACATCCTCTTGCTTTAGAGTTTCCATATTATTTTCCACGGAATTAAAATGTTCATCCATCAAACCTTTCTGATACACACAATTTGGTTGCTGTTGCTGCTGCAGCCACCATATTGAATTCGGAGATAAATTAGAATATGAAGGGTTCAGATTAAAAGGCAGAGAAACTGTGTTAGGAATATCTAGGGCCCCAATTGCACTAGTAGGTCCTGTATCAGCCTGTTTAACAGAAGGGGACACCGATGAGCAACAAGCTAATTTTGGAGCTCTTTTTGCATCTTCTTGGACTAAGCATCTGTTAGCTGTCCTCTGCCAAGCAGCCCTAGCTTCTGCTAGTGCCATTACTCACCCATTCTGCGAATAGATTTTTCAATACTAATATGTCAAATTGAAAAAAATAAAATAGAAAAATCCAATCTGATGAAAAATGAAAGAAACATGACTCTACATATGGTATCCACGAAGTTCACAATGAAATGAAGGATCAAATAAACTAGAAAGTTTAATACATTCCAAATTTAGTACACAAATGATGAATAATGAACAGAGGAGACTCGCAAGTCGAAATCATCACCACAAGCATACAAGAAAATCGTGTGCAGTTTCTGTTGCAGCAAGCTGCCGTCAATTCAAGCATAACAGATCATAAAATCCATTTAACGCCCACTTTACTCTATAATAAAAAACAATAGACAGAGAATTCCTTCATAAGTTACCGCTATAACATTATAATTTCCAGGATCGTAACCATCTCAGATCAAAGTAAACCTTCACAAACCTTACGGTAAATACCGAAAAGTATATTCTCACTACATGAACCCCAACCAAAAAACATAATTAAACAAAAAATAAACTTTCAATTCAACAACAAAAACCACAAAACAAACAAGAAAAAAGTAAAAAGAATGATAAAACAGAGTTGGTTACACTAAAGATGCTTCCATACAACTTCATTAAAAAATCAAGTGAGAGAAATAGAGAGAGAAACCTGAAAACAGCAATTAAAACTGAACTGGATAAGAGAGAGAGAGAGAGAGGTATATGCTATATGGGTACATGAGTTTGGATCCATATGAAATGTAAAGAGACGACACGGATCATCTTCTGTCAGAGGACTAGTTTTTCAGTATTCAAATGAGCGCAGACGGTTTTGTTTGCTTCGCGCTTCACGTGCTACGTTGCCGTATCAAGTGTTTTTATCCCTACACGGTGTCGTATTGATCTGGCAGCCATATATTTATCCCAACAAAATTAGACCAAAAACATAATTTTACCCAAAAAAGAGGAGCGTATTTAAATAAATTAATAAAGAGGAGTGTGACTACTGCCCTTTAAATTAGTCACCAGAGAAAATAAAACCAATGAGATTTTCTGTTGTTGCAGTTTGGAAAGTAAAACTATTTCTAGTCAAATTTGATTAATTTTTATAATATGTAACAATAAATAATTTTTTTTGAGGGGGTAACAATAAATAATTAAGTCAATCGTTGAATGATAAATATGTCAGCGAATATTTTATTACAAGTATCAAATTATATTCAATAAAATCATAAAATTAAATTGGCTTTCAATATTGAAAATAACAAAGAAGATTACAATAATAAGTAGGTCAGAATATAGGCTCATAAATATTGGAGTAAAGTGAGTATTTACTATAATTTTACGTATAGATTACTCTAACTTACCCTATGTATATCTATCTACACACACATAGTATGTGGGTGTTATTCAATTTTCAAGAGGACAAGAATAGAGTCCAGTTGACTCCAGTCCCTCCGACTGAAAAATAATACTCCATTTATATTATAAGATAAAATCATTTCATTCACCACTGAACTCAATTTATTGTTTTTATATTATAGAACTTAACATTTTTTATTTTCTTTATGTAATAATCAATTCAACTACTCCACAAGAGAAAGAAACCATTTATTCGTTATTACTTACCGAAAGCTTTTGTACAAAATTGGAGTACCAATGTATGGTGGGTCCATGTTGATTACTTGGTAACTTGGAAAACATAAACGATTTAGGACCCACCTTTGATCTATTTTGGCACTGCCCTCTTGCCATTGGTTGAATTTTCCAATTTTTGATATTTTCTGATAATGATAAATACCTAGATGTTGTGAATTGAAAGTGACACATCAAATTTCCTCAAAAAAAAAAAAAAAAAAAAAAAAGGGTGACCAAAGCCCCACTATTGCAAGCATCATAATTGTCAAAGTTAGTGGTCCAATTCAATATAATATTACTCATGACTAAGCCCTCTCTATATGTATTTTTAATCAAATCATTTTAATTTAGAGAATAACCAAATTTCAACTACTCTTTCCGGCATTTCCTAAGATTAAAAAAAATGAGAATTATTAATTATAATACAGACAAATTTGAGGATTGTACCACCTCCATAACCTTTTTTTTTGAACCTCCATAACTTTATTATACTGTTATTTAACCTGCATTATGAAGAAGACGTGCTTGATGTATGTCTACAATAAAGTAAAACCTAAGTTACTTTGTGAACAAAATGTGCCCATTAGCATCAAGAGCTAATAATTTACTTAGGTAATAATATTATGATGACATGTGTCCATTCGTGGGCATGATTTACATTAAACTTGGTGAAAGATGTCCAAGTGGGACTGGCAAGGGGTGTAAATGTGTAATATAATTTACTTCTCAATTAAAGGTTGGTGTGAAAATTTACTTTTACAGTTTTACTACCTCATAACTGGTTTTGAACAGCTAGCACGACACGATTATAAACACGACTCCCTTATTGTATCAACAGTAAAGTGCAAAAGGCAGAAAAACTTATTTTTTGTGAAGAGATTGGATATTCAGAACTTCAATGAAATGCAGAGACAATAACTTACACCAGCAAACATATACATACTCCTTTATATCATGCATGAAAGGTATGATGAAAATTTAGCCATTTAAATCCAACTACCTACCTAAAAATATTTCCCAATCATAGACTTTAACATCAAAGTCAGAATTTTCAGTAATTAATTGCCTGAATTTCTCAGCAGATTGAGCAGTTTTAGCCAGCATTAATGCAAATCCGCCACCACCAGCACCAACAAGCTTGTAACCATGGCAATACGGATCAGAAAATGCAAAGAGCTTGTCAACAAATTCATTACTGCAGTATGGATCAAGCTCCTGATGCAACCTCCATGCCTCCAACATTACATCCCCTAATTCATCTATGTCACAATTCATCAAAGCTTCTCTTCCAATCTTTGCCAGCTCCACAAGGCGTCTGATGCTGGAAACGAGTAGGTTATCTCGTTGGAGATAACGAATCACCACCTTATGTAGGACTTGGTGAGCAAGTCGGACCTGCACAATCATTTCAGAACAGGATTAGTTTATCAACTAGGGTAAATTATTACAACCACCCTTGAGGTTTAGCTTAGTTACAAAAAAGTCCACGTATCTTTCAAAACTACAAATACCCCTTAAAGTATCAAAAACACCCCCTTCAAGTTTATATTTACTTAAGGGCATCTCCAATGGTAATAGGTTCAAACCTCCATTTTTGTGTGGATCCCACATTGCCACATCACTGTCATATCAAAAGTTAAAAAGCCTGGCTCTTTTCTCCACTATCAAAAAACCTACAACAACTTTTTTACGAGCCCCACACTTAAATCACATCTCTTTTAAAAATATCCCCAACAACTTTTAATTTTTTATTTTTTCGAAAAAACCTGGTCCTTATTCACAAACCAACTTCTTCTCCGCAAACCTCAAACCTCTCCAATGGTTTGAGGTTTTTTTTAAGCTTTTTTTTTTTTTTTTTCCAAAAACCTCCCAAGAAAAGCTCCATCGGAGATGCCCTATCAAGGGATATATGTAATTATTCTCAAAAAAAAAAAAAAAAAAAGGATATATGTAATTATGAAAGATTGTAGGGTTTCTTTGTTATTAAACTGAAGCTCGAGGGTATTTCTTGTAATTTTGAAAGATAGTTGGGTTTTTTTGTAATTAGAATGAATATCAATCGTACTTTTGTAATTAACCCTTTGGAAAATGGCGAAGAGGAAAAGTCAGTAATAACAATGTTTCCTTACCTGGCCCGTAAATACAACAAGAAGACGTTGCTGCAACTCCTTAACAAGTTGAGGTGAAGCAAGCAGGGGATTGACTTGAAGCCGCAATGGAATTCCAGGAAAGCTTGAAGTAAACTTAATGCCAGGATAGAGACCACCAACCTGATCCTGCCAGCCACCTCCAGTGCCCATGACCTGTTCCAAGACCAATACAAGTCTGGTCACATTTTCATTACTATCATCTCCATCAGTTATTTGAAGAAGAGCTTTCACAACAGCTGCTGATAAGATGCTAGAAGTCCCCAGACCACTACCACGAGGGACGTTAGCCCATGTCTTAATCTGCAAGCCAGTGGATTGAAAAAACTTCTCATTTATAGCATCAGTGACGAACAATGCAGATTTGACTAGCCGAAATGGATCATTGCTGTCAAACGGAGGAGCGATGGAGGAAATATTGTTGATAAATAATTCATTTCCTGCATCATCATTAATTGATAGACCTGTGCTTTTTGTTGTTTCTATAATTGTGCCAACAGGAAGTGAGCCTCCCAGTGTTATAGCCATGTTCAGTACACAGCCAGAACGTTCCAAGCTCCATGGAGGAGTGTCACTCCAACCACCAACAAAATCTACTCGAACAGGTAACTCCACCTTCACCTTCCTAAGGTGAAAAGATTGCTCAAAATTACCATGAGATGAGATAGCTGCATGTGCGATTGAACCAGAGGATTCACAGCGATTTTCTGAAAGCAAAAAAGATTTATGTACATTTACTAGAAAACAAGAATGGTTATTTACAATTTTTAGTCTGATCAGGAAATCAAATTTATTCTAAGAAATAAAATTTAGACAGAGGGCATACAGGAAACTATCCAAAATTTCAAGACCTTCTAGATAACATAATCACGAATTTAAATTGTTCCTTCTAAAAAATACAATAATTACATCATCAAAGTAGGATTTAGTTCCATTACCTTTAAAGCCGTATCTCACTGCTAAAGCAGTTTCATCAGCAACAGCAGTCCACACTTTGTGCTCCATTTCAGCAGCCATCTGTTCATCATTGCATGCTCGCAAAAGATCAAGGTGAACCTGGTGTGCCCTGCTCTTTGGAAGAATCTGAGGATTTTGAGCTTGAAGGTTAGGGCACAGGGAGAGAAATTCTTTACATATTTCAATTCCAGTGCCTTCTTTCTGCAAAATTTCTTGGCACAGCTGAGATAGATTACGACCAAGCAAGCCAAACTTAAGGCAAGCTGCAACAACTCCTGCTGCAAGATCTGCTTGGTGATTAGTGGAGCCTAACCACATTTTTGAGAAGTCAATTGATCTATGCAACTCCTCCAGACTAATCCGTTCCGACCTTTTCCATAAATGTAGGAGTGTTTCATCTTCTTGGTTACTCAAACCCATAAGCCATGTCGCCAGTTGCAGCATCTTAGAGTAGGAAACAACAGGAAATAATTTAGCATTCCACAAGCACTTGTCTGTGCTTTCCCTTGCGCCCCACAGATCAGCATCATGAGTTCCTAAATCACTTAAGACCTTCTTCCAGGGTTTCCCACAAAAGGTCCCATCCTTTGAAAGTGAGATTTTTGGATTATCATGGAGGCCACAGTATACTAAAACTCTATCTGTGCGTCCTAACAAGGGAACCTCCCAGAGACAATGGCGATCTGGAAGCATGAACCTGAATGAATTCTCAGTCTGGATCTTAGGCACATTTATACCAACAACTATAGACTGAGAACCAATCTGGAAATTGGTTGAAATGGAGGAATCATACACAAGTGACTCTTCACCAATAGAGACACCAGGAGCTAATGTGCTAGAAATGATTATAGCTGAGGCAGCAATGTCAGAGACTGTGGTTGCTGGAATTGAACACAGGTGCCTCCTACCAACAAGTCCAGAATCAGTGCCGTTAAGGTGATCCAGAACTTCAGTTGAGGTCCCAAAGTGCAAGAATAACAGATCATCTGCACAAAAGGAGACTAGAAGAATTAAAGAAATTTGCCAGAGAAAACAAATAAGTGATGCTGATTCTGAATATTAAGTTGGGGATTATACATGTGAAAACTAGAAAAAAATAATATCTAAGGCATAAACTTAAGCATCTATTAATGTTATAATAACCTTAACATCACTCAACATACATGCACAATAACTGAAAATCTTTCGTTTTCCCAATGCTGTGACAAGTTCTCCACCCAAAGGGCGGGTCTTCAACCATTCATGCTTGGCAGGCACCCATGCTGCTACCAAATCTTCATATAAACTCATCTGCACGAGTAAGAAAATACGAACAAGGTTCACATAAGCTGAAGAGATGGAGTCCCTAAGACATCGAGATATGAAAACTTTTGTAGATGTCATGTTATGGGCATGCAGAAATTGGATACAAGAAATAAAAAGAAGGCAACCAAGAAAGAGGTAACTTGCCTCTTTCTTGCTTTGCAAAAGTCCTGATATCATTGGTTGGCTGGAACAGGCAAGCATGACAAGATCCACCCATGTTTTACCTTTGACTGCTATAATTCCTGTGTCAAGTAATGTTCTGCCATCATCTAAAATTGCTTGGTGGTCAACAAGATTCTCTATGCTAGGTTTCTGGAGCAAATTCTCAACTAAAAACACTGAACATTTATCATTCGATGACCCAGATTTGGATGCCACAATGACGCCGTGGTTTGAAGAAACATCAAGGGTTATAGGAACAGTGACAATAGATGCTGTATCCTCTGGAAGAACCATGCTGAAAGCATCAAAACAAGGAAGAACATCCCCAGTCATGATGAAAATTCCACCTGTAAATTGAGAATTCCATTTATGAACCCCTGCTAGTAAACAGAATGGTATCCACAACAACCCTATCCTAGAATTATGCAAATGTAACCAACAGGTTATAGTATCACATACAATGAAGCCAATCTTGATTCCTGACAACATTTATTACAGCAAACAGGACAGAACAAGTAACCTTCGTTCTGGAAAGCTTGTCTTGCACAAGAAGCAATTGCAAGTATATGATCAAAGAGCAAGGGTACTGGACCATCAGGGTCATCTGCTGCCATGTATGAAAGTGGAAGGAAAACTTTTCCCATTGGATTAGCCCATGGGACCCTTTTAGAGTCTCCTCCAGCATGAAGCAGTAAGATATGCTTTTTTGAGTAATTCAACAAGTGGCAGGTGTGGAAATCCATTATTTGAGCTTTCAGAAGATGTAGAAATAGAGTTGCAGTTCTTTGAGCCTGCTACCTGTTTATCAGAGATCATATATCAAAACAGCCAGCACAGAAACATTTATGAAGTATGAACTTATTACTAAGGAATTACGTGAGCAGCACCAGCCAATAAGGTCTTGGTGAAAACGAAGAATGATCACGGCCAAATCCTAAGTTTATGAGGTCTAAGGCTGAATCCTCGTTAGATCAGTGCTAGGATTAAAAATAACGTCCATCATGATGAAGGTTCACTTTTACTTCTTATTGCCCCAGGCCCCACCTAACCCCCAATGATTTATCTTTCAGAAGATGTAGAAATAGAGCTGCAGTTGCCCTGCTACCTGTTTATCAGAGATCATATATCAAAACAGCCAGCACAGAAACATTTATGAAGTATGAACTTATTACTAAGGAATTACTTGAGCAGCACCAGCCAATAAGGTCTTGGTGAAAACGAAGAATGATCAAGACCAAATCCTAAGTTTATGAGGTCTAAGGCTGAATCCTCGTTAGATCAGTGCTAGGATTAAAAATAACGTCCATCGTGATGAAGGTTCACTTTTACTTCTTATTGCCCCAGGCCCCACCTAACCCCAATGATTTATCTTAGATTTGCAACTGTAACAATACAAAGTACAGATAGATCTCAATGCATCACACAAAAATGAAAATAATCAACACTGACCTAAAATATATCAGCTAATAGAGATTAAAATACCAATGGAATTAGATGAAACTTAACTATTTTGCAGGTGCATGTTTGTTGATGTATATATAAGCAAAGTCCAAATCTAACACACATAAACATAGCATTGAAGACTTTACACCAAAACCGCCACACGGAATTGAAATTAATGCATGTAAATTTTAATTCAATAAAACTAAAGAACAAATTTAAAGTTAAAACAAATGAAGTTGTTCAATTCTTACAGATCCCACATAAATCTATCTCACGTTGCAGTTTTAATAGTACAAAAAATGAATGAATTACTTAGCTTCACACTGGAAGGTGACCTAAAATATAGAATCCTATGGAGATTAACATACCTAGGAACACGTGGTGACATAGGAGGTCTCCAGACGCATGTGTTTTAATGCACATGTAAGCAAAGCATAAATTTCACGTGCAGCGTTACAAAATAAACCTGAACTTACACAAAAAGTTGCCACATGGCATTGTATTCTATGCATGAAACTTTTAATATAATTCCAAATGCTGAAATGCACACAATAAATTTACTATTTTGGAAATTCATTAAATTTTCCGCATCCGAAGTCCTTATTATAGAGTTTATGGGTCCACCTGTATTTATTAAAACATCTATACATGTATTACTGACAAATGTTTGAGATGCACAAGTATTGGAAGATGCAAAAAAACACTCAGATACATAGGAGGGAAAAAAACAAGAAGCAAAAAAGCAAAACCCACCATCTCTCATCCACGGATAGTAAAAGTCATGGCCATTTCAGCACCACGTGCACAAATCTTTTTATGTTTTTGTTAATCCCAAATTTTATTTGCACACAATGCAATATTTGGAGAAGAAAGAGCTATCTCGACCATGAATAGTAAAACTGAAGGACATTTCAGCACCACGTAACACAGTACTTTTGCTTAAACACTTAGTGCAGGATATTGAGAAAAAGGGAGCTATCTCATCCAGTAATACTAAATCTGAAAGTAATTTCAGCACCATGTAAATTCTTCTTTTCTTTAACCCGCATTTTATTTTCACAATTATTTGAGTGCAACAAAATGAGAAAATGAAGGAGCTACACACCATCGAAAGGTAAGAGCTAGAGCTATTAGCCACATCGAAAACAAGGTGATTGGAAGCCAAAGATTTTATTTCTGTTGATTCCAATAGATTTATATCACGATTTCAAACTTTTCCTTCCATTAGAGGCGTCATGATGCTTTAGATGCGCCTTATCCATTTAATAGCATCAATTCACATCATATATAAGTTTTAAAGAGTTTGGAGAAGGATTTGAAAATATGATAACAAATGACGATAACAGTACCAAGATTTTCATTGTAATGATTAAAAATACAGCCAAAGATTTTGCTAAATATTTATGATACTTAACTTTAAATCCTTCAATCTACTTGCAAAAGATTTCTCCGAATTTAGAATGTGTTAACCAAGCACCGCAGTCCCCTAACTCAACCAGTAGGCAATGCAGTAGTCGCAAAATAGACAACATCGATCATCAACGACTACTACACAGTCAGAATTATCCAAAGCAACACAATAAATAGCTCATAATTCTAATACATACTGGTGAATCGGTGAGCGTTAACTGTTGGAAGTGGTTGGCGAGAGCAAAGATGGCATGTAGTGTGGCAGCGCCAGAGCCGATGCGCTGGCCATGAGGGTCAGGAACAGCCAGAGTAATAGTGGACGGCGCAATGCGGCCCATTCGCTTGGCGCGCTTGAGCTGCCAGTTGTAGAGCTCTGCTTGCTCAGGGCTAGCCGCCGTCAATACGATGGCGTCCCAAGTCGGTACACGAGTCGGATCCCGAACCGACAACCTTAAATGGTACCAAGCACGCCGCAGTGACGTCGACAGGTCAGCCTTCGATCGGGCCGAGCTCCGCCGCGATCGATTTTCCATTCTTCTTTCCGACAGTTTATGATGAAATAGGGGAAATTGATTTGAGTTATATATATTTATTTGCTGTAACTATTAACGAGTAGGAGAAAAAGAATTTACTGAAAATGGTGGGAGATGATAGGCGAATAAGTACGACACCGTTCTGACTTCTTTGTGGGGAAAAGATTAACAAAAAAGTAAGAGTGGGGTCGCCCAGGCTCGAACCGGAGACCTTCAGTGTGTTAGACTGACGTGATAACCAGCTACACCACGACACCTTATTTTAGAAGTGTTTCAAATGTGCATTTATTATTAGATTTGCAGAGATTTATAAGGCATAGATTAAAATTTGGGTGTCGTTTGCACCCTCACCTTATTTCTTATAAATATACCCCCTCCCTATTTTTACATAATTTTAATGACTTAAAATGACCATTATACATTTACTGTCATTAAAAAAAATCTAAATACACCCCTCATCTTTTTTTGAGAAAAAATTTCTTCTTCCCTAGGGCTGAAGAGATAATTTTTTCGCTATCGTGATATTTTAATAGTAGTATTAAGTGCGAAAATGTGTCATTTTTGATAAATTGAAGGTTTTATAGGTTGGGTTCGAAATAGTGTTTCAAATTTTGGGATTTTTGTTTCAAGTTCGTGTATTTTTTTGATATGTTCGAATAGGCACGATAATCAAATTTTTATGAAAAAAATGGTGGCACGATGACCAATTTTTCTGAAAAATAATGTGCCATCTTTTTTTCATAAAAATATGGATGGCATGATGGCCATTTTATTTTAAAAAAAGGGTGGCATGGTTGTGCCATTATTTTTCAGAAAAATTGGTCATCGTGCCACCATTTTTTCATAAAAATTTGATTATCGTGCCTATTCGAACATGCGAAAAATGCACGAACTTGAAACAAAAAACTCAAAATTTGTAACCTCATTTCGGACCCAACCTATAAAACCTTCAATCTATCAAAAATGACACATTTTCGCACTTAATGCCAGAGCTATCAATTTTGGCCCGTGAGTTGACCCGGCCCCATATTTTATCGGGCTAGGTTGTAATATTCCAGGCCCAAAAAAATTCGGGCCTCAAAGCGGCCGACAGACCGGGATTGGGTCAACACAGCAGCCCAGGTTTTTCGGTGTATTTTCATGTCATAGGCTCACGAAATTAGAGGTCCGACATCTTGTTTGGCCCAAATTTTGTACCGATTTTCTCCCTTGGCCCTAAGACCGGCAAGACCAGGCCTACTGGTTTGACACATCTACTTAATGCTACTATTAAAATAGCACGATAGTGAAAAAGTTTTAAAAAATTATCTCTTGACTCTTGAGCCTCGGGAAGAAGAAAAATTTTACGGAAAAATATTATATATGTATTTAGAATTTTTATGATAGTAAAGATATAATAATCATTTTAAGTTACTATAATTTCGTAAAAATAGGAGGTTGTATTTATAAGAAATAGGGATGCAAATAGCAACCCACTAAAAAATTAATCGAAGGTACCATCTCAGTACGACTCTCCAATTTTCTTTAAAGGCCTTATCTTATATAGTTTTCAAAGGAATTAAGTATTTCACCACAAATTCAACTCAGTCCGAACCTCCAGTGGCAGACCAAGCAGCCACATGGCAGAGCATTAATGAGACAAGTCAACAAGCCCTTTCCACCACATGGCGGTCATGCAACCATGCATGCGAAGAAGAAGCCAAGTGTCCCACTCATATTATAGATATAATGATTTCTAGATTATTAAATGTAATAGTATAAATAGAACTCATTTATGAGGAAAATGACAACAAAAAACTCTATATAACTTTGTAATTTCAAAACTCGCGAAGTCGAGAGACGACCCGAGCTCACTAGCTCGACACTTCTATATAAAAGGCATTTCTTAGCCATTTCTCATATTTCCAGTTTGTATTTTTATATTTTGTTTGTTGTTGATCAAATTAGAGCATCAATAAATTGGCGCTAGAAGGAGAGCCCGTTAGGTCCAGTCACATTATCAAAAAATCCAAATCCTAGCCAAGGCAATTCCATCTCCCTTTCATTCAGTCATACAATAAGTGAAAATTCGATAAACCCCCAGAGACAAGACCCCACATCACAAGATAATCAAAATCTGCCCTCGACCGAGGTAGGGGGCGCGACATTGTTGCCAATTACACAACTCCTCACAAACCCGGAGTTTATCCAGCAAATGAACCAATTGGTAGCACGTGCACTTGCAACTCCACCACCACAAATTCAGGCACTTTTGCCTCCTCCACCAAATGAATCCTCACAAAATGCCCGGAACCGTGGCTCCTTGAACCAGGAAAATCGGGAAGTTAATTCTCGAAATCGACCACGGGAAAATAGGCGGGAAAGGAAGACCACGAGATGAGGCCGTGGATCATAGTAGGGTTGAAGAATCATCCCCACAACTCCAACATCCCCGCCGAGCTCACTCAGTATTCGGGCGCCTGGGGCCAGAACCCCTTCAGGCCAGGCTCGCGCAGTCTGTCCAGTCCAGGATACAATATCCTGGCGATAGAATGCCTCCCAGGGTCACCTGAGCTCAAGAGCCAGTCCATTAAATGAGAGGAAGGCAAATAAATCGTCGTCTTGGCGTCGTCTCAACGAGTTGGAAGAAACACTTGAGGAAATCCCATACCCAGCCCCCAATGTTAGGTCGGGTTGATGTTGTGTCGCCTTTTGCTCCACATATCTTGACGACCCCACTCCCTGCGAAATTCAAGGTACCACAAATTGGGTTGTATGATGGAGAAACTGATCCCACAACATACATTCACAAGTACCTCGCTCGGGCCGAGCTATATGGTCCTAGTGATGCAATCTTGTCGCGAGCTTTTCCACTAACCCTTGGTGACCGAGCTCACCGATGGTTCCATACCCTTCCGCAACGATCGATCCATTCCTGGAATGATTTGGCTCTAGCATTCACCATGCACTTTTTGGCGTCCAGAGTCCAAGCTACCCCAAAGGATTTCCTAGTCACCATTAAGCAGAGTAAAGACAAGCCTCTCAAGAGTTACATTTCCGGGTTCAATAAATAAGTTCGTGAGATGGAACCGTTTCCAGATGATGCTATGTTGATGGCACGATTTGGGACTTACCCCAAATTCTCGATTCCGCTTTTCTATTCATGAGCAAGGGGTGAGTACATTCCAGAATTTCTTATACGGTGAGAGACATATCTGCAATGAAGAAGTGATGGTGGGTCCCATGAACCGAAAGCAATAGAGTTCAAAGAAGGATTTTAAGAAGGATTCTTTTTGGGTCCGGATCGGGTTTTAAGTCATTTTCGGATAGCTCGAAAATGGGCTACAAGTCATTCCAAGAAGTTCGAGCGGTGGTGGCGGTATGAGGAGCTCGCTTACTCGGCCTCCATCTCCATGTCATTTTGAAAGAGATCGAGATCTTAATTTGCTACCTCCACTCGGCCGTTAAAACCGGATCCATCAAAGTTAGATATTCTCGATATTGTTATTATCATAAATCTGTTGGACATGAGACCGATGAATGTTGTGACCTAATCGGGAGATAATGCGAATAGTTCGGAGGGAGGCACAAACGTTATTTTTCGGACCTGCCACCCCCACCACCTATTCTGCCCGGAACAACTCTAGAATGATAGACGACCAGGCGAATGCCACCAATGAATGCAAACCATGGGCAAGAAATTTTGACACTTATAAACACCAACCAAGCGGAAGATCATCGCTCGGTTTGCAAAAAGAAAGCATATATCCGAGAAGCAGCAAATGTTAGACAACGAGTTAGGGTTGCCGAGGTGAAATAGGGTCATCACAAGATTTTTCTCATTCTCCGACCATGATGCCAATCGGTTGGTCCACCCCACTCGACCCCCTGGTCATCACCGCACCCATCCTCGGCATCCCGATTCACAAAATCCTGGTTGATTCGGGTAGTTGTGCGGCCGTAATTTACATTCGAGCTTTTAGAAGGATGAATGTGGACAACTCATTCGTCCGCCTTGCAATGACAAAGATTTTAGGATTTGGGAGCGGAAACATAGCTCCTATCGGTGAAGTTGATCTCCCAAAGGCAATTTGGCGGGGGGGCATCAAAAGGACGATTATGACTACATTCAAGATCATTAATAGTGATTCGGAGTACAATGCCATCTTAGGCTGACCTATTCTATACCACCTGAAGGCCGCCATTTCAATCTATCACTTCTGCATCAAATTTCCCACCCCTGAAAGGGAAGGTGAGCATAAGGGCAACCAGCGAGAATCTAGGAAATGTTCACTCAAGCTCAGGTCGGCTGAGATAAACACGATTGACAGATGGATCCAGTGCCTCTTATTTCCCCGGCTTCATTTCTCCAAATATGACTTTTGCGCCTCTAATTTCTTGAATCTTGTGATTTTTCTTGTTGCCTGTCATATGTCTGGAACAACCACTATCCATGTACTAGGTTCATTGGCACTCAACTGTTCCTTGAACCTGCAATCAAGGAAATTAGTTTTTAGGTACCCATGCTTGCCTGGGTCCTGAGGGGTTAGTGCTGTAAGATGATCCAACCAACCTATAGCCAAATGATTTGACTCTAAGAGGTTGCCACCTATCTGTCTTGTGTGCCATAATCATAATTCACTTTGGCAAATTGCTTGGGGGCTTTAGGTTCATACAACTGTCTCTTTTGTCTGTATGCATGTGTGTGTGTTTTAGCAATTGCCTTCTTTGGGTAGTTGTGATATTTTTGAGTGTAGTGCCTGGGTGCATATGTATGCTGATAATAGTTCTTTTACCTTTGGAATGACCTTTGCTAGGGTCTAGGTCTTTGCCATCTAGGCTTGTATTCCATTGGACTTTGCTGATATTTCACATTATTCCAATCAGCTTGTCTCGGGTAATTTCTACCATTCCCATCATATGTGTTTCTTTGATAAAACTTCTGGGGTTTTTGGTAGCTCTGTTTATTCTTCACAGAGTGCTTCCTATTTAGAGTTTGCTGAGGAACTCTGCTGGATTTCTTCTCAGCTGTCCTCTCGCATACTCAACTGGCTGTTTTCCTTTTCCTTTATATCCAAGGCCAGTTTGTTTGTGATTGTACTTTGGAATGAATGTGGGTGCAACATTTTGTGTTTTGGACTTCTGAGATGCTTCATTGCTTGAAGATCCCTTTTCTAAAGTTACTCTTGGAGGTTGATTGTGCACAAAAGAATCATATGCATGTCTTGTCTCCACACTCTTTTTGGCTCATGATAAGGTCATCCAATGATTTAGATGCCTTTGTAAATGAAGCAATCACATTTTTGAGATCATTTTCCCTCTTTTTTATAGCAGCTATCTCTGCTATTAGTTTAGCATTCTCGGCCTTGACTCTTTGTTCTCATCGGCTATGTGACTTAGAGTACTCGGCTCCTTAGTCACCGTTTGTGAGTTTTGGCTTTTTAGTCGGGGCCGCTTTTTCCTCATTTAATAGTGTGTGTGAGGATTTAATGTGCTCAAAGTCTTTCATCATTTTGCCTAATGAATCATAAAGATCAGTGGGTGATGAAGTGTGTGTATCACAGTCACTATCACTATAATCTGGATGAGATGAGTTAGAGTGTACCTCATCTTCTTGTCCGTTGATCTTGTTCTCTTAGCCATTAGACAAATCATTGCTTCTTCTTCCGAATCACTTGAGTAGTCAAACTTCACTACTCTTCTCGAAGCTCTTCTTTTTAGACTTAGTCTCGAGCGATCTCGGCAACCAACATGGCTTTCTTCTTTTCATGTCTTCTTTCTCTCAAGACTTTTCTTTCGCCTTCATCCTCGTACTTATTGGTGGTGGATAGGAATATCGATTGCAAAATGTCCTGGTTGTGCTGCAATTCCAACACGGGTTCTCGGCTCTTTGATCGGCTCTATCTCGTCCTTGGGTTATCGAGTTCTACGATATTCAACCCTTTGATGCTCGCTCTCTTGGGTGGCTGTCTTCCCTTGACTTGGAGAGCTGAATGTCTCTGGAGGATTCACCCTTGTTTCTTTTATAGTTCTTATTGAAGAATTTGTTGAATCTTTTAACCATCAGGGCAATCTCCTCCTGGTCTATGACTTCCTTGACTTCAACTCTCTTTCCATCCTTGACTATAAGTGCAACTATTTTGGGTACAGCTGTCTCCTCTTGATCCTTTCTTCTCAGTTCAAACTCATAAGCTTTGAGGTCTGAGAATAGCTCATGATTGGACGTTTTTTATAAGTCCATCGAGTGCCTTAGAGCCATGGTCTTCATTTCCCATTCAGGTGGGAGGCTCTCAAAATCTTCATACACATCTCTTTTTGTGTGTATTCCTTTCCAAGTCTTTGAGAGCTCATTTGTGATTTCGAAATGAATCGGCATCCAAATGATCCATTGTTTCACTGCAAGCATTTAAAAGTTTTCAAACTTTTGAACAACAAAAATAATTTATTTTCTTTGATTTGCTATGATACTTCACAAATTAAAGTCGTTTATCCTGCATTTCTTTTCTTTGTTTTGCGAGGATTTGACTTTATTGAACATTGTTTTGTCCAAAGTCTTGTAGAGAAGATCCTTGGCCACATTGTCCAAGTTGTATCTCTTCTGTCATCATTTGTCCATTCGATCCTTGGTTTTTCAACTAAGGCTTTGGTCTTGCCTCTCACCACGACTTCTTCTCCTTTAGCCAATTGCTCTCTGCGGCCGTGTGTTCACTTTCGATATTTGTAGTGGCCCATCCTCTATCACTAGCCACATTTTATCATGTAAAGCGAGATAGATGAGCCCGCATACGGATTTTCCGGTCATCAAACTCCTCAATAGTGAACATAGGAATGCGTGTCGATTTGCTTCCATTATAATAACTTTTGCTAAGAATGAAAGATTTTAAGATACAAGTGTTAAAAATCTTTTAGAAAAGATAGAGATCTAGTTCAAGAACCGGCGGAAGGCTCAATGAACCAACCGCTCGATACCACTTGTAGGTCCCAAGGGGGTGTGAGTAAGGTTTAGAAGGGGAGGTTGAATAAACCTTACCAAATTTTTTATTTTAGTCCTTTTTAAAAATATCACAGAGTTAACACAAACAACTAAGTCCTTGAGGGACATCTAAGTTGGTTATTCAGCTAGAGTTAGCCACTCAATGGACTCGATAGAGTCATTGATAGAATAACTCAACCTTTTAACCCGAAACTTAACTTGACTCTGTTGAGTTTTTCATTTGGAAGACTTATCACCTTTGAATTTGATTTAGACTTGTTTTAACACTTGATTTTAGCACTTAGTTAATTATCCGTTGGATAGCAAATTATCAGCAGATATAAGTAAATATGCAGAAATGAAAGTGTTGAAATGTAAATGACACAAATGATTTTATAGAGGTTCGAAGATGGGGTAATTCTTCTAATCCTCTCTTCTCCAACTCCTGGAGGAATCCACTAAGTAATGATCAGTTCACAAAGTGGTTATCAGTCTAGAGACAAGTCTTGATCACACACCGATTTTTTCTCCTTGGACTCGATCCGAGATGCCTTGGTCACACAGTTGGCTTCTCGTCCGACTCGAACTTCTTCACAGGCAAGCTCGCGCTTGCTTGACTCACTTTCTCAAGCTTCTTGGATTTGATCACGAAGCCCTCCAATAACTTGAGACTGGTTCGACCTTGAACCTTCCTACAATCCTCCTTGGAAAGTAGACCCCTTTTGATTCTTCAAAAGTTTCCTCTTCAACAGTTTGAAGTTGTCTTTCCTTCACAGATTTGTGTTGGATTGATTTCCTTCAAGATTTAGGCTTGAGGATTTTTCTTGAATATCTTGAGAATATTTTGCGGTTCTGATTTGAATAATGCTTGCTCGTTCGTGGTTCAGGTAACCTCTTCTCAATGAGATTCCTCAGCCTTTTATAGTGAACTTTCAAAAATCTGCCAGTTGAAGAGATAGGCTGATTTTTAAAAGTCATTTGTGTTCGTTGGCTTGTCTTTTCTTGGTCTTCAATCTTGAGATGTAGACCTTTCCTCGTATTAAATGAATGTTCATCTTTTCAGGTTCTGACATGAGGTACAATGCTTCCCTTTGGTTTATTCCTTTTGCACGCTTCTGGGACGAGCACTTTAAGACCAGGCGAAGATGGAAGTATTACTTATTTAAGTAATGTTCTTGACTTACGTTAACGGATTCTTTTCGATTGACTTCTCTTGGATCTTTGCTTATTTCCCCAGGTGCTTGAGTTTGCTCCAATCATTTGAAGACTCAACTGTCACTTTCAACTTGTGACTAGGCTTCTTAAGATGACTTAGATCGACACTTCACACGATTGTTCCTCACCGATACATCTTGATCAAGTTCTTGATCTTCCTTCTTGGCCATACTCACTTTTTCCACAATGAGTCTTCACTTCGACCTTGATTGACTTCTTGTACTTCCAGGCTTAGGCGACTTGACTCGGCTCATCCAAATTTTTTCTATTACAATGAAAATTACAAGGAAAATGGGGTGCCAACATTCTAATCTAAGTTTTACATGGCATTCATCAAAATCTACAAAATAATTTCCCAACAGTTGGTCCACCCCACTCGACCCCTAGTCATCACTGCACCCATCCTCGGCATCCCGATTCACAAAATCCTGGTTGATTCAGGTAGTTATCGACGTAAATTTACATTCGAGCTTTTAGAAGGATGAATGTGGACAACTTGTTTGTCCGGCCTTGCAATGACAACATTTTAGGATTTGGGAGTGGAAAGATAGTTCCTATCGGTGAAGTTGATCTCCCGAGTGCAACTTGGCGGGGGGCATCAAAAGGGCGATTATGACTACATTCAAGATCATTAATAGTGATTGAGTATAATGCCATCTTAGGTGACCTATTTTATACCACCTGAAGGCCGCCATTTCAATCTATCACTTCTGCATCAAATTTCCCACCCCTGAAGGGGAAGGTGACCATAAGGGAAACCAACGAGAATCTAGAAAGTGTTCACTCAAGCTCAGGTCGGCCGAGATACACACGATTGAAAAAGAAAAATCTAGCAATTCGACCAGGGAAACCAAGTAGAACACCAAACTAGATCATGTTCCAGAAAATCCACTTGAGATCGACCGGGAAGAAGACTTGGGAAAGAACCAATAACTGAGGCTGAGGAAGACCTGCTCCTTCAGAAAAAAGAAGGGCAGAGCAAAAAGAGAAAACATGCAGAACCAGTGGAAGAGGTCAACATAGTAGATGTCGATACACTTCACGGGGGCCGACAACTTAGAATCGGTCATAATCTTCAAGAGTCACTCGTCCGAGCTCATTGAATTCTTGGCAAACAACATGGATGTCTTCGCCGTCACACTCGGACATGCCCGGATCGACCCAAAACACGCATGTCATCGCCTCAACATTGATCGGACCTACGGTAGGTGATACAAAAGAGAAGAAAATTGGGTCCTGGTAGACAAGCCCGCCTTAGAAATTGAAGTTGGCAAACTTTTGGACAATAAATTCATTCGAGAAGCTTTATATCCAAAGTTGGTGGCCAATCCCATTTTGGTTAAGAAAAGTAATGGGCAATGGCGACTTTGCGTCGATTTTACCGACCTCAATAAAGTATGCCCGAAGGACAGTTACCCGCTCACGCACATCGATTATATGGTCGACGCCACGGCAGGGCATGAGCTAATGAGTTTTATGGATGCTTACTCGGGCACAACCAAATCAAATCCACCCCCAGGCAGACGAGGAGAACACCTCATTCTTTTATGCTCGGTGCGTGTACTACTACAAAATGATGTCATTTGGGCTGAAGAACGCGGGGGCGACCTATCAGAGGTTAGTCAATAAAATGTTCAAAAAATTGATAGGCCATACAGTGGAAGTCTATGTAGATGGTATGCTTGTAAAATCGTTGTATGTTGCTGATCATATAACCAACATTAATGAAATATTTCCGATTTTATGCGAGTATAAGATGATGTTACATCCTAAAAATGTACATTTGGGTCACTCGGGAAAATTTAAGGATATAAGGTCACCAACAGGATAGAAGCAAATCCGGATAAAATTAAAGCGATAATTGACCGAACCACCCAATTTGCGGTTAAAAAGAGTGCAAAGTTTAACAGGTCACCTAGCTACATTAAGTCATTTTGTATCATGGTCAGCAGACAAGTGCAATCCATTTTTCAAATTATCAAGAAAAATAAAGACTTTGAATGGGCGTAGCAAACTCAAGCTGCATTTGAATCATTAAAACATGTTTGGCCACTACTCGAGTTCTCGAACCGAACCGAGGTGAAACTTTGTACTTGTATCTACGGTTTCCGAGTATGCGATCGGCTTCGGTATTAATTCGACTAGACAACTCCATTCAACACCCGTCTACTACATCAACCAAGATTTACATGATACCGAGTCTACGGTACCCACCGATGGAGAAGTTAGCATATCGTTGGTTATCTCTTAAAGAAAATTGAGGCCATACTTTTTCGAGCATAAAATTATTGTCTTGACAAATTACCCTGTCAAGCAAGTGATGCACCAACTAGACACCTCGGTTGGATTATTAAATGGGCGAAAGGAGCTCGGCCGATTCGATATATTATACGAGCCCAGGACAACAATTAAAGGACAAGCTTGAAGAAACTTTCATAGAAGAATTCACACCCTCCATTCAACTCGATATCATCGAAGAAACGGACTTGGAAGTCGTTTGTCGATGGCTCTTCCACCACTGCAGACCGAAAGCGAGGGCGAGTTGTGATAATCAATCCAAATCACAAGTGTTACTAGTCATTAAATGCGGTTCGATTCTTGGCGACAAACAATGAAGCCGAGTAAAAGGCAATGTTAGTAGGGTTAGAAATGGCGACATCAATGGATTGAAAAAGTTACTCGTTCCATGATGATTCGCAACTTGTGGTCAACCAAATAAATGGAGGTTACGAATCTAAGGAGCCCAAAATATCGCAGTACTTGGAACTTGCAAAAACAAACTCTCTCGATTCAAGGCGGAGGTCATACACATCCTAGAAATAAAAATGTACGGCGGATGCCCTTGCTCGACTTACATCTAGTCCGGGGATCGACCTGGTCGAAGACATGATGGCCACTCACCTTCCTTCCTCATCATTGAACGCGGCTAAAATTAATGCCAAGGAAGGCACCGAGCCGACCTGGATGACACCAATCGTTTAGTATCTTGAGCACGGTATCCAACCAGAAAACAAGGCCAAAGCAAGAACATTGAGGATGCAGGTAGCTCGGTTTACCATTATTGATGGGGTTCTATACAAGCGTGGCTACTCAGTTCCTTTGCTCATATGCTTATTTGAGGCCGGGTTGAATATGCTCTTAGAAAAGTACACGAAGGAATCTGTGGGAATCATGATGGAGGTCGATTATTGGCGTATAAATTAATTCGACAAAGTGCTTGGCCTTCACTCATACGAGGATGTGATTTCTCTAGTGAAGAAATGTGAAAAATGTCAAAGATTTGCACCTCGGGCCAGGTATCATCCAGAACAGCTCACCTCGGTATTCGAGTCCTTGGCCATTTGCAAACCGGGAATCGACCTCATCGAGACCATTCCCCACTGCAAAGGGTGTGAAGTATGCCATAGTAGCGATCGACTACTTTACCAAATGGGCTGAGATTTTAGCCCTTAGCTAAGATAAACGAGGACAAGATTGTAGATTTTGTGTGGAACTCAACCGTGTGCGATTTGGGATACCGTACTCAATAGTGACGACAACGGGAAGCAATTTGATAATCGGAAATTTCAAATTTTTAAGAAAATTTGCACATCAAAATCATTTCTCCACCCCATATCACCCCATGATCCAATGGTCAAGTTGAAGCGATAAATAAAATCCTCAAGTACACTTTGAAGATCGGGTTAGAGGAGTCCAAATAAATCGCTGACGAGCTCTCGGGGTACTGCGGGCTCTGAGACAACACACCGATCGGCCACGGGAGAAACGCCTTTATACCGGGCATACGGGGTGAGGCCATCATCCCGGTTGAGATCGGGACTGCCAACATTTTGAGTTGCAAAATTTTCGAGAGGACAAGAATGAAGTGCTTTGAGAGTCGAGCTGGACTTACTAGATGAAAAACGATGTGGTGCCGAGATGAAGAACGCATTATATAAGTAAAGAAGTGAAAGGTATTACAATTCCAAAGTAAGAGAAAGAAAATTCCATATTGGAGACCTGGTATTGAAAAAAGTCATTGGAGTTGACCCCAATCCACTAAAACCGACCTCGAAAGGACCTTACAGAGTTAGCAAGGTTCTCCAAAATAGGGTGTACAAGCTCGAGTATTTTTAAGTGGGGAAACATTCAATAATCCATGGAATGTATCTTACTTAAGAAGTCTTATCCATAAAGCATACGCCTCGGCTTAGCATCGAGCAAGTTATCTTTGTCTTTAAATTTTAGTTTTATTCATCTCGGCCTAGCTCCGAGTACAACACTCAATAATCTTCTCTGCACATTATTTATCTCGGCCTAGATCCGAGCACATTACATAACAAATTCTCATCATAACAAGACTCGACCTATCATCGAGCTCGTCACAATAATCTATGCGTAGCACCGAGTGCAATACTTAACCAATTTTAACAAGTTATTTGTTCCAGTTCAATCTGGGACACATCATTTAATTTTTACAACTCATTAAGCCCGGTCAAATGCCAAGCACATTACTTTTTGAAAAAAATCGCAGAAGTAAAAGGTACGAATTTGAACAAGCACAAAAGTAAAGGGAGTTGAAAGCATAAACTTCATTCATAATAGGTATTTACATAAGGGGGGCTTGAAACCGATTACAGAAATAAACAAAGTAAAACATCCTAAGGGGCTGATCTTCAGCTGGGACCTGGTCCAGGGACTGGCCATTAGAGGCCACTTCTTCTGCACCCTCCTCATCAATTGGGGTGGCCTCCTCCTTGGAGTCAACGACGTCAGGGTACTGAGGCTTGAGCTCTTCGATTTGATCTTGCAATTTTTTTAGCTCGTCCTCAAGATGGGTCACAATTTTCCCTTTCTTCAAGCCATCCAGGATCTCGCCCTGCAATGTTTTTAGCTCGTCCTTAAGATGGGCCACAGTGTTCCCTTTCTTCAAGACATCCATGATCTCACCCATACTTGTGGCGTGGCCACAAGTCAGCATAAAGCCAAAAGTCCCAGACTTCTTGAAAGCGTCCACTGCTTCATGACTGGATGCCTGGCAGCCCCTCCAGCTAAATCTTGAACCCCTCCTTTAGCTGCCTCTTAAGCTCGTTCTCACGCGTGGCTTTGCTCCTGGCTGGCGCTCGGCATAAATCTCCTCAAGCTCCTTAACTCGTAGTTTGAAAGTATCTCACTGAGACCTTGGCCTCATCCCTTGCCACCATGGCCTCTGTTCGGCCTTCTTAGCAGACCTCCCAACGTTTCCTTGGCCACATTGGCCTCGTGTTCGAGGATTGCTGAACCCCCATATAAAGGTTGTGGTCATCTCGAATGTCCTTGTAGCGCGTCTTAAAATCATGCCCTTCACCTATAGTGTGCGAGATCATCCCAATGATCGATCAGTTGCCCCATGCGATCGGAGCTTTTTTTCCCGCATGTCTCCTTGGCGGGCCTCAATCCCGTGGTCCGGCCCACGCCGACATCTCTCGCGGCTCTCCAAGCTTGATGAGGCCACCACCTGCTCGTCCATTGGTGTGGAGCACTTCGCGAACTCCACGAACCACTATGGCCGCGGCCCGACCCATTCCTTCACAAGGAGAGCCTCCTAAGTCGGGTTGGGAGGAATAAAGTGGCCTTCGTGCCCCGATCATCGGAGAAAGTTCTTCCGGGGGGCCTCGATGCGTCCCCCAAGGGAATTAGTATGGGATCTACCCTTAGGGTTTGCTCGGTTCGATCAGTCTGCCCGGCCTTAGTAATCTCCACCCTGGTCCCTCTTTTTTCCACATGGGCATCATCTCAGTCTTGGGCCTCACTTTTCTTTTGCCCTGTTGGATGTCGGCTCGCTTCTCCAGAGTCTTCGTGGCAATCTTCCTGTTAGCCTTTTCAACCGTCTTCTTTACTCAGTTGAGGTGGTCAAAAACGTCCATATCTTCATTGGGTTCTGCAAAAATGTCAAAGACTTCAAGATGTGAAAAAATACAAAACTATGAATAACACTGGAAAAGTATTACCTTGGGCTTCGGTTCTTAGATTAGTTCTTGGGGGCAATCTACTCTGCTCGGTTCTTTGGGGCGGTTGAGTTGAATCCCTCTGTTCAGTTATTTGGTGTGGCTGAGGCACGGTCTTCTGTGTAGTTTGGTGTGGTGCTACCCTATGCTTGGTATTGGATTCACCTTGAAGATTACACGCAAAACCGACTCGAGCTAACTCAGCCTCGAGAGTCAATAATTTTATCTTCCATCCAGCTTTCGAGACATTCTTTATGTCGTCCAATCTCTTCAAGAACTCGTCCGAAAACGACCTCGAGAAGGCTGATTTCCTGCACAAAATATAAATAATTAAAGATTAGAATTTTCTAGAAAAGTAAAGAACAAAGAAATGCACTTACTAAAATCATAACGAAATTTAAGAGGAGGAAACGGCTCATCCTCCCTGGGACGAGGGATCATCCAGTCCCCGTCCACCCAAAACTATTTATCCTTCCATTCTTTCAAAGATTGTGGAAGGCCTTCAACCAGGTTATCCGGGTACCCAGCTTGGGTCTGAAGATAGTACCATCCAGACGGCCTTCCCCTCAAAATTATTTCCAGATAAACAACTCATTCACCTCCTCGAACCTAGGTTGGGGAAAATCGTGCCAAGCAAAAAGGATGATCAATCCAATCAATCTCTTCTAGGTCATCGGATGCACTTGGGACAACACAATCCCCCACCTCCGAAACCAGTTTGTGATCAGCCTCAGGAGTAGGAACCTTAATCCAAACGTAAAGTTGTGGGCGATATATCGATGCACCCAACTGGGGGGAACTCAGGCACCTCCTCCGTGTCGGGTAGCCAAAACCGCACAGAATCAGGGATTTGATGACCCTTATACAAAGCATCCAACTCGCGATGCATCAGCATGCTTGGAATCAGATTCTCGTCAATCTCGATCCCGATCTGTCCTAGAATTCTTGGGGGCCTCGAACTACCCCATGGACTCCTTCAACAGCCCGACCCAATGTCGAGGGTCCCATACCTCTCCTAGCCCCACTCGGCTCTGCAGCATCGTTCCTGTTTGGCCCAATGCCACGCACACTACCACTTGGCCCCGCGGCCTCCTCTTTGCTCGGCCTCGCACTTCTCCCTACTCCTAGGACCCTAATATTCTCACCCACACTAGATTCGGGCCTCCTATCCCTTATGGGCAGCTCTTCTGGCCCATTTATTACCCCACCCCTAATGGCTGCGATCGGGGCCGGTGATAAGATTTCTTTATCCCCCTCTCTCCGCAAGGGGGTCTTGTATTCGGATCCCTCATCCAAACTTGAAATATCAACTATGTCGTCTTTCTCTCTCTAGGAAACCTCCATCTCTGAAGGGGATCCTCAATCTCACGCTCGACGTTGTACTCACAGTTTTGACTATATTCCTCTGAACCAGGCATTTTTGAAAGGAAAAGGGGAAAGAAAAAGTTTCGAAAATTACCTAGGGAACTTGGGATGGTTTTTCTCTTGAAGCCGACTTGAACTCTGCTCGGTCTCTATTTTCTATGGTATGCTTAGAATGCGAAGTAAAAGTGAAAATGGAGGATGAAGAGGCATATTTATGGGCAAGGATTTCTCGAAAAGACGCGCCTATTTGAAAGGGCGTGGCTTTTCAAAAAATATTTCAAATAAACCGTCACATCTCTCTGGTTCATGTGCCACTGTAGTGCAATCAGAGACTGCCATTTGTCAGCCATCATCGCCCCATTTAATGTGCCATTTCAGGCTTTAAATGATGATTAATAGCTGTCAACCATTTCAAAAACTGCTCAACTCCTCTCTCTCCCTCTCTCTTCAAGTTCCAATCCGTCTTGGCTGATTTCTTCCTCGGCGTCAAACTTGGGGGCCATTGATGACACCCGAACTGAGCTGGACAAAATACACCCATGTGGCCATCCAAGACCTGCTGATGTGGCACGACCAGACCACCTTGACCGGCCGATAGGCATAACCGACCTCATCATAACTTGGAGCTTTCAAAGGAATTAAGTATTTCACCACAAAGTCAACTCAGCCCGAGCTGAACCTCCAGTGGCAGACCAAGCATCCACCTGACAGAGCATTAATGGGACAAGTCAATAAGCACTTTTCACCACATGGCGGTCGTCACGGTGCAACTCATGCACAAAAAAAAGCCAGTGTCCCACTCATATTATAGATATAATGATTGCTAGGCAATTAAATGTAATAGTATAAATAAAACTCATTTATGAGGAAAATAACAACACAAAACTCCTATATAACTTTGTAATTTCAAAACTCTGCCAAGTCAGAGACCGACCCGAGCTCTCTAGCTCGACACTTCTATATAAAAGGCATTTGTTAGCCATTTCTCATATCTCCAGTTTGTATTTTTACATTTTGTTTGCTGTTGATCAAATTAGGGCATCAACATATTATAAGTCAGAAGGTTCAATCTCAAGAGTTGTCTTGTATTTGCGGCGGACATGGGAAGATGGCAATATATTTTGTCAAGAAAATTGCAGTCATGGACGTCAATTTCATAAATACTAGCCGATTATGATCGAGGTTCTCTTGGGGCAATATGCTAATCGGCCAATCGGGACAAGTCTACAGTCTACTTTGGTAAATACGTGTGTCACAAGCGTGCTATCCTTTGTTTCATCCCTATATCTAAAGGGCGTCTTCCCTTCTTGTACCTCAGTGTGCCTTGTTTGTCGGGGTTCCTCGAAAAATTCATCTAGAAGCAATTGCAGACCGCATCACTGATAAATTTTGTAATTGGAAGGGGAATTCCTTATTTATGGAAGGTCGAGCTTGTTTGGAAGATTCTATTATTATTAGTTCGGCGATTCACTCCATGATGGTTTATAAGTACCTTGGGATGCTTATTAATAGGATTGAGTGGGTGGTTAGGAATTTCATATGGATCATGGACGTCAACAAAAAAGGTATGTTACGGTTACTTGGGCTTGTGTTTGTTCTACTAAATCATAATGGGGTCTGAGTGTGCGTTCTCTGGTGGTTAGGAATGAATCTTTTCTGATGAGATTTTCTTGGGATATTATTACTGTGAATTATTTAGCTGGTCGTTTTCTCGGAAACTATTTTTTCTAATCCTATTGGGACTTTAAACATAATGCCTGGTTTTGTCTATTCGGAAGGGAGTTCGGTCCCATGTTCCAAAGTTAGAGGATTCACGTTTTTGATGCGGCATGATATTCATAATAAACTTCCACTTTGGTGTAATTTTCAAAATCGTGGTTTTGTTGGCCCTTCGGTTTGTCAATTTTATTTTCGAGATGGGGAAAGTTTGGATCATTATTTCATTGATTGTCCGATCATTCATCATGTTTGGATAATTTCCTTTTCATATGGCGTTTGACGATAGTCACTTTACTTTGGGTGATCTGGTTTTGCAGAAACAATTACATTTGAGATAATAAGCGGTCTAGTAGCCTGGCCATCCAGGCCCAAACGTTGTCATTTCTTAAGGAGGCTAATCATGTTTTGTAGGTCCCAAAGGGATGTGAAGTAAGGTTTAGAATGGGGGTTGAATAAACCTTACCAACTTTTCAATTTAGTCCTTTTAAATAAATTCAACAGAGTTGACTCAAACAACTGTGTCCTTGATGGACAACTAAGTTGGCTTTTCAGCTATGTTACCCACTCAATAGACTCGATAAAGTTGTTGATAGTATAACTTGGCTGCTCAAGCTAAATACTTAACTTGGCTGGTTGGTTTTTAATAGCGGAAGACTTAACACCCTTAGATTAGATTTTAGCTGGGTTTAAACACTTGATTTTAGTAGATGAATCCACTATGTAATAGATCAGTTTACAAAGCGGTGAACAGTCTGGAGACAGCCTTGATCACACAACTGGCTTCTCTTGCGACTCAGCTTCTTCACAGGGCAGCTGCCTTGCTACTTCAGATCACTTCTCAAGTTCTTGGATTTGATTACGAAGCCCTCCAACAAACTTGATAATGGTTCGACCTGGAACCTTTCTGTTAGATAAATGTTTTTATCAAGATTTTGATTATTTTGTTTAAATGAGTTTTTATACCAAAACAATGTTTTTAAATGTTGTCCAAATACTCCCAATTGATTTAAAATGTTTTTACTAATTTTTGGAGTATTTCTTGAAGTTTATTTTTCATAAAAATTGGACAACACTTCAATTTGGAGGTCGACCGGTCGAACAAGAGGTCGACCGGTACCTGTAGAATGAAAAACAAGAACAGAACTCTCTGAACTTGAAAATTTGAGGAGGGTGACCGGTCCAAGCTAGGGCCGACCGGTCGACCCCTAGGGCGACCAGTCTCACCCCCTGGACCGGTCGCACCCCCCTCCGTCTGGTACCTGGATCGCACTATTTTCTTTTAACGTTCGAAATTTTCTATATAGCGACCGGTCGCGCTGTGTTGTTTTTGACAGCAGAATAATACCGTTGGATATCCATATCAGCAAGATTTACTTTACCATTTTTGTACAATATTTCTACATCTTGTGATCTTCTTTTTGTAGACAAAAGTGAAGAAGGAGGAGCCTATGTTTGTGAAGACTCTCCTATAAATAGAAGATGATTTTGAAGACACAAAAAAAAAATACAAGAAATCTGCAAATTTCTAAGCTTTCATATTAAACACTCCTGTTGTATTTATAGCCTAAGTATTTCACTTTCACATCTTGAGGTCTAGGCTTGATTCTTGATTACACTTGCACTTAAAATTGTATTATTCTTTATCGAGTTGTAATCTTGAATTTTTGGGTTCATCATTCAACACAAGATATCCTTGTGAATGTTCTTGTGGTAAGAACACACTTGGGTGATCTAGGTGTTAGGTGCAAGAAGATTGTGGTAATCTTCTTATTGGAGAGTTTGGTGCTCTCTGAGGTGTTGAAGAATTTGGTGTTCTTCAAGGTTGAATATTGTGGTAATCTTCACAAGGTGCCATTGAAGATTGTGGTAATCTTCAAGGGAGATTGAGGTAATCTCCAAAGAGGTGTTGTAAGGTGATGTTATATTAATTGTGGTAATTAATAAAATCTTTTTTCTTTTTAAAATCCATCCTGGAGATACTTTGGGGTGGTAGAGACTAGGCCCTAGGTGGGTTGAACCTCTATAAATCGAGGCGTGTTGCTTAATTTCCGCACCTTTATTCTTGTCTTTGATTGATCATTCGGAAAAGAGGGATAATTGCGAAAAATCGGCATAATCTATTCACTCCCCCTCTAGATTATCGTAGCCACTTGGACTAACAAGTGGTATCAGAGCCAAACTCTTTGGCTAGCTCGTTCCGAGTAAAGAGGAAAGATCCATGGCTACGAACGAGAGCTATCAACCAACCAGTGCATCATTCAATAGACCGCCTTTTTTTTCACTCAACAATTATTCTTTTTGGAAAGATAGAATGGAATGCTTCTTACAAGGTTGCAGGTTCAATATTTGGAACACGGTTATAAACGGAGTATCCATCCCAATGAAGAAAAAGGAAGACGACACTCAAATTCCAAAAGCCCTCAAGGAGTTTGATGATGAATACAAGAAAATATTCTCCTTAAACGGTAAAGCTCTTAACATTCTTCATTGTTCTCTTACCGCTACGGAGTATAATCGAATTAGAGGTATTCAATCCGCTCATGATGTGTGGGAAAAATTAGAAACTATCTATGAAGGCACCAAGAAAGTTAAACAAGCTAGAAAAACAATGCTTGTTAAAGATTTCGAAAATTTTACAATACTGGAAGGTGAAGGGATTTCAAAAATGGTAGAAAGGCTAGACAACACCGTTAATTCTTTGTGGGCACTCGGAAAAGTCATTTCAAAAGAAGACAAAGTTACCAAAGTTTTAAATGTTCTTCCCGATTATTGGTCCGAAAAGGTGACGGCTATCATGGAAGCTCAAAATTTAGAAACTCTAAAATTTGATGAGCTTATTAGAAATCTTATCATCTATGAAGCATATGCAAATAAAAGGAGTAATTCAAAAGCATACACCTCTCAACCGGATTTTATAACAACTTGGGATGAGCTTCTACAACTTTCGGCGATGAAGAAGCCGAGCAATGTCTAATGGAATCGAAGAAGATAATGAGGTACGCTCTAACCCTTCTACTTCTTTTAGTAATGAATTGCATGATGATTATGATGAATTGCAAAATGATTTTGATGAGCTTCAAAATGAATTCCAAAGCTTGCTTTTTAAATATAAGAATTTGAAAAGGGAATTCAACACCATGAATAATGAAAAGGATAGTTTGCATGCGTCTTATGAATCTCTTACTAGTGCTCATAATGTTATACTTGATAAGGTTAGAATTCTTGAAGAAGAAAATAGTACTTTAGTTAAGGATATTGATTGCATGAAAAAGGATATGTTGAAGTTTAACTTGAGTACCGATAAAATGACCAAAATTCTTGATATTCAACGTTGTGATCATTTGAAACTAGGACTTGGTTATAAGTCTAATGTTATTAATGTTAAGAAAAAGAACCAAGTCTCTATGCATGTTGGTCATTATGCTTCTAGAACTATTACATGTTTCTATTGTGGTAAAATTGGTCACACGACTAATACTTGTCGGGTTAAAAATAGTTCTAATTATTATTGGAGACCCAAAAGTCTCAATGTTAATCCCAAAGGACCCAAACACTTGAGGGTACCACAAGAAAATTTTATGTTAGGTACTCGCAAGCAATAAAAATCAAATGAGTTTTAAATTGTCATATAGACAACAAACGATCGCGCCATATGATCGATCGAGGAGATATTATCAACAAAATTATTTTTCAAGAAGAAGGTATAATCAACAATGGGAAAGATACAACACTTGGCAATGGCGAAATTGGTAACTCTTATCCTCTTCTTGAAGTATGCATTTCATATTATCTTTTATAATTATTGCAAATTTTCATGCATTTAATTTTTATGTTGATTGTCAAAATTCTTTATAAAAATATTTCTTAAAAATGAGGTCTCAATTTCATACTCTCGGATTTTCAAATTTCAAAAGAGACCTTATATGGATTTTTAATAAGCACTTGTTTTATCAAACTTTTGTTGATTCCTTAAATAGCATAGTATGGGATACTTGTTCAACTTCTATATTGTGTATATTATTCGATACTACTATGCTCGTGTGCAAGATATTTTGTCAAGTTTTTGCAGGAAATATTTTGGTATTAAGGAACAAATAATCGTAGACTTATCCATGGCCATCTACGTCATAAAGTGTCAATATTGCGAAAGGCATATTGGTTGACAAATAAATTCAAGGTATGTTTATCAACTTTCATTATTCTTATAGACTCGAAATTCTTCATGCCTTATGCCTATATGCTCGATTTCAAAACTATCCCAACGAATCTCATTAAAGTGTCGTTAAAAGAAATTTTCAAATATTTGAAAGGCACTTCTTCTTATGGTTTGTTTTATCCAAAGCTTTAAAACGTTAAATATTTTTCGGGATAACAAGTCCGGTGAAAATAGGTTCTCAACAAATGGTTCTTCATAACCAAACTAAATATATTGAGATTTGATATTTTTTTAAGGGATTGTACTTCTTAAAGGAAAATTGAGACGCGTTTAATTTCGTCTCAAGAATAACTCGCGGACATTTGTTTTAATCGCTAACCGCCAAGTCTTTTACCTCATCTCGAGCTTATTTAGGCATAATGTATATTGAATGAGGTCTATGATTACAATTTGCATGTTTTTAAAACTTAGGGGTGAAAAATCGAATTTTTGGTGCAAAATTCGGACAGAAACAGAACTGGTGTTCAGGCACCGGTCGACGGAGAGGTCGACCGGTCGACATGGCCAGGCACCGGTCGCCCTAGCCAATTTCAGCAATAAAATTGCTTCTGTCCTTCATTTCGTTATTTTGGTTCTTTTCTTCCAAAATCGAACCCCTTCGCATTTTTCACACACTATTTCACTCAAAATGATTTTCTTCTTATAAAATCTATATTTTTGAGTTTATGTAACTTATATTTCATCATTATTATCAAACTTCTCCGATTAATTGGTAAGAATTCTTCTTTTTAATCTCAATTGGGTTGAACCCTTGAGAATGTGCTCATATTTTGATATTTTGATGAAATTTGTATATTGGTGTGATGTATATGATGATTGTTGATGGATGATTGTTGTGATATTGCATTTGGTGATGAATTGTTTTTGGCTTAAATGAAATACAAAGGCGTTATATATCTCTTGTTTTATTCGACTCACGCCAAGTGTTCGACAAAATGTTTTTATGAAAAATTCATCACCTACATGATTCTCTTGATTTGAAAAGTCTTATAAGATTATAGAGATCATGTTTTATCAATCAAATGAGCTTTTGCAAATCAAATGATCAACATTTCCCTTTTATTTGGAATTTAAGCTTCAATGTTCAAAATGCTCGATAAATAGATTAAATTGCGCACTTTGATATGATTGTATGATGTTTTTATCGTGCTAACATTATTTTTGATGATTCCAAAGGGGGATAAACAGGAAAAACGCTCATATGCTCAAAGAAGCAAAAATAAGCTCGCAAGAAAAGCTATAAGTTAGGGCTCTTTAAAGCCAAAAGCTGTGAATGATACTTAGTCCACTTGATGAATTATGGACTTTTATACTTGACTAATGTTGTCTTTGTGACAGGGGGGGCTTCTAAGCTCAAATAATTCAAGCTTATTTTGTAAAAGCTAAGCTTTTAACTTTTAGTTAGTTGCTTCTATACTTGTTCTTGATGTGCATATTGATAGGGGGAGCTTGTGCAAAATGTTTTTGAAATATATTTGCTCCTATCCTAGTGTTTGTACTTATGATAAATGTTGCTTGTAATGGATTGATGTTTTAAACCGGAAAATATGTTTTGTTTTTAAAATCGATCTCCTAAAATTATTTTGGTTTGTAATCATCAAAAAGGGGGAGATTGTTAGATAAATATTTTTATCAAGATTTTGATGATTTTGTTTAAATGAGTTTTTATACCAAAACAATGTTTTAAAATGTTGTCCAAATACTCCCAATTGATTTAAAATGTTTTTACTAATTTTTGGAGTATTTCTTGAAGTTTATTTTTGATAAAAATTGGACAACACTTCAATTTGGAGGTCGGCCAGGTCGAACAAGAGGTCGGCCAAATGACTGTAGAATGAAAACAAGAACAGAACTCTCTGAACTTGAAAATTTGAGGAGGGTGACCAGTCCAAGCTAGGGCCGGCCGGTCGACCCCTAAGGCGACCGGTCGCACCTCCCTCCGTCTGGTACCTGGATCGCACTATTTTCTTTTAACGTTCGAAATTTTCTATATAGCGACCGGTCGCGCTGTGTTATTTTTGACAGCAGAATAATACCATTGGACATCCATATCAGCAAGATTTACTTTACCATTTTTGTACAATATTTCTACATCTTGTGATCTTCTTTTTGTAGACAAAAGTGAAGAAGGAGGAGCCTATGTTTGTGAAGACTCTCCAATAAATAGAAGATGATTTTGAAGACACAAAAAAAAAGAAGAATACAAGCAAAACACACAACAAAAAATCTGAAAATTTCTAAGTTTTCATATTAAACACTCTTGTTGTATTTATAGCCTAAGTATTTCACTTTCACATCTTGAGGTCTAGGCTTGATTCTTGATTACACTTGCACTCAAAATTGTATTATTCATTATCGATTTGTAATCTTGAATTTTTGGGTTCATCATTCAACACAAGATATTCTTGTGAATGTTCTTATGGTAAGAACACACTTGAGTGATCTAGGTGTTAGGTGCAAGAAGATTGTGGTAATCTTCTTATTGAAGAGTTTGGTGCTCTTTGAGGTATTGAAGAATTTGGTGTTCTTCAAGGTTGAAGATTGTGGTAATCTTCACAAGGTGCCATTGAAGATTGTGGTAATCTTCAAGGGAGATTGAGGTAATCTCCAAAGAGGTGTTGTAAGGTGATATTGTATTAATTGTGGTAATTAATAAAATCTTTTTTTTTTTTGAAATCCATCCCGAAGATACTGGGATGGTAGAGGACTAGGCCATAGGTGGGTTGAACATCTATAAATCGAAGCGTGTTGTTTAATTTCCGCACCTTTATTCTTGTCTTTGATTGATCATTCGAAAAAGAGGGCTAATTGCGAAAAATCGGCATAATCTATTCACCCCCCCTCTAGATTATCATAGCCATTTGGACTAACACTTTCTACAATCCTAGCTTGGAAAGTAGACCCCTTTGATATCTTTGAAAGTTTCCTCTTCAACATATTTGAAGTTGTCTTTCCTTCACTACTTGTGTTGGATCGATTTCCTTCGAGTTTCAGGCTTGAGGAATTGCTTGAATGTTTTTGAGAATATTGCAGGTTAAGTTCTTGAATATTGCTTTCTTGTTCGTGGTTCAGGTAACATATTCTCAATAACTTCCTCGGCCTTTTATAGTGCACATTTGAAATTTTGCCCATTGAAGAGATATGTTAATCTCAAATGTCACTTGTGTTTGTTGGCTTGCCTTGGTCTGCAGTCCTTGATGTTGACCATTCCTCATATTAAATGTCTTCACAGCATTGCAGGTGTCTGACACAAGGTGCAGTATGTAAGTCCAAGCGGCTACGATAATCTAGAGGGGGGGTGAATAGATTATCTCCATCTTTTCAATTTCGCCCTCTTTTTGCAATCGAATGCTCAAACGCAATGATAAAGGTGCGGAATGTAAACAACACACGTTGATTTAAAGAGGTTCAACCCACCTAGGGCCTAATCCTCTACCACCCCAGTATATCCGGGATGGATTTCAAAAAGAAAAAGAATTTTATTAATTACCAAAATTAATACAAATTCAACTTACAACACCTTGAAGAGCACCACACTCTTCTTCAACACCACCTTTGGAGATTACCACAATCTCACTTTGAAGATTACCACAATCTTCCTTCAACTTACCTTGTGAAGATTACCACAATCTTCAACCTTGAAGAATACCAAATTCTTCAACACCTCAATAAGAAGATCACCACAATCTTCTTCACCTATCACCTAGATCATCCAAGTGTGTTCTTACCACAAGAACACTCACAAGGATATCTTGTGTTTTAATGATAACCAAAAATCAAGATTACAACTCAATAATGAATAATACAATTTTGAGTGCAAGGTGTAATCAAGAATAGCCTAGACCTCAAGGATGTGAAAGTGATAAGCTAGGCAAATTTACAACAAGAATAATAACAATGAAAGACCAAGTATTTGCTTGAAGTGTATCTTGTTGTGTTGTATCTCAATTGTTGTATTGGTTGCTCCAAAACTTCCTCTATTTATAGGAGATGATTGATCAAGCATAGGCTCCTCTTGGGGATTGAAAATCTACAGAAAAATACAATTAAAATCAAGAATATAGCTGTTAGAAATCAATCCCACAATTTAAGGAAATGTGTCTGTGTCAAAAACGGTCATATTTTTTCATCAATACAGGCGACCAAGATGTGGCCGCACGAAATAAGAGAAAAAAAGAACACTTTGAAAATTAAAACAGGGCGGCCGGTCGACGTAGGCTTCGGCCACGGTCGACCCTGTCTAAACCGGTCCCCTTAATCAAAAACGAAGAGGTTATGATCTGTTTCAAAATACAACATGCAGGTCTGACCGTCGATCGGTTGCACGACCGTCGACCGGACGGCCGACGCCTTGTGGCACGGCCGACTGCTTGTTTTACTTCGTCTCATTTTCTGTTTCTAAAAACATCTTCAGAGTGCACGGTTGCCCTATAGAGCGACCGGTCGACCACGAGACAAAAATGTTGTCCAATTTTTGTCGAAAATAAAACTCAAGAAATACTCCGAAAATTTAGTAAAGACATTTTAAACCGATCGAGAGTATTTAGACAACATTTAGGAAACTGTTATAGGAGTAAAAACTCATTGATAAAAGTGTTGTCCATTATTAATAAACTTGAGAAAATACTCCTAAAATATTAAAACCATTTTAAATCATTTAGGAGTATTTGGACAACCTTTAAAAACATTGTTTTGGTGATAAAATAAAATCATCAAAATTAAGATAAAAACATGTATCAAACAATCTCCCCCTTTTGATGATTACAAACCAAAACACTTTTTACACAAACTAAAGAGAGCAATTTTAGAAATGATTTTCCGGTAAAAACATTTGACCGTTTGGAAGCAACCAAAATTTCCAAAAATATTAAAGCAACCAAGTAGAGAGTAAATATTTTCAATAATAAGCACAAGCTCCCCCTATCAACAAGCACATCAAGAATAATGTAAAAGCAATTATCCATAAGCTAAAAGCTTTAGCTTTTACAATTTGTTCAAGAGCTTATAAGCTCCCCCTGTCACAAAACATCATTAAGCAATTATATAAGTCCATCAAGCAACAATTGGACTAAAAACAAATCACAACTTATGGCTTTTATGAGCCATAGCTTATAGCTTTTATGACAAGCTTTTATTAGCTTCTTTGAGCTAATGAGCCAATATCCTGTTTCTCCCCCTTTGGAATCATCAAAAGAATGTTAGGATGATAAAAACATCATACAAATATATCAAAGTGTCGCAAAACGAGACGGTTTATCAACCATCGAGCAAATTATACATAACGTCCAAGGAAAATGGGAGAATTGTAACATAGGAGATCCAAAAGCTCATTAGTTAGCTAAAAACATGATTTCAAAAAGATTTTAAGACATTTTGAAGCAAGAGAATCATGTAGAAGTTGAAAGTTTCATTGCGACATTTCATCGAACACCTTGTGCGCGTGAAAAATAAAAGAGGTTGTATATAACCTTTGTAAATGGTTCAAGCCAAAGATTTTCATATCATCAATCAACCTCATTCCAAAGCTCAAAAAGATCATATGCAACATATGCAACAATTGTTCATCAAATAAGAAGCTCAAAGTAGATTCTCAAGGGTTCAACCCAATTGAGATAAGCTAAGAATGATCAAGGCATTACAAATGCCAAAAATTAGAACATCTACCAAGTGATAAGTCATGCCTTACATGTATCAAATGTCAAAAGTCCCAAACTAAGCATAAAGGTCAAAACATTAAGAGAAGCACTTTTACCATCAAGTACTTCATACCAATATTCAAACCATGCCATATAAGAGTATTTTTATCATCAAATACTCCATCAAAATAATGATCATCCACAAGTCATTATCAACTTGCAATTTTAACCCTTTTAAGAAAACAAGCAAATATCATTAGTACAAAAGAGTTTTACAAGAGTTCATAAAAATACAAAGCATCAATAATGAAAATGCTAGAAAGTAAAGGGGTGGGGACATCATTCCTCATCCGAGGAGAAGCAAGATCCGGAATAAAGTCCTTGATGAATTTCTTTAACTTGCCGATAGACTTTTGCATTTTGGAGGTCTTTTGCTCCAAAGCCTCATACCTCGTCTCATGAAAAGCCCTCATCTCATCAAATTCGGCTTGAGTATACCTCTAGGCGGTTGAGCACCGGATTACCCTCCGGATTGCTCGGTTCGCCTTCCGCCAATCTTGCGGCCTCGGTGTCATCAAAGAAGTCATTAGGATCGGGGACTCTTGACCTCTTCCTCTAGCCATTTTAGTTGGTCGGATGTCCATATTCTTGCGCATCGTGACCATTTGGGAGATATTATCAATGTCGAAGTCATTTTGGAATACTTCCGAGTTACACTCCGACGAAGGAAGTCCCGATTGAATAAGAAGTTTACAAATCCAATTTCCCATAACTAACTTCTTATTACCTTGAGTGATGGACTCGATTAGACATTGAATAAGTATGGCACCAAAGTTAAGTGGTTCCTCCTAGCAATCTTATACGTCAAAAGTAATCCATGTTGCTAGGCATCTTTCCCGACTTACCACAAATGCAATATGCAACAATGACCGACAAAATACGATGCTCAAGTGTCATTGCCAACAAAGAGTACTTTGGCCATACTCCCAAATACGTCTTCACTTCTTTCATTGACACCCCCAACATTTCATCATTCCAAGTCCCACAAGAGAAATAATCCCAACCACCTTCTCTAACACGTAAAAACCGCAAATATCATTGGGAGTCCATCTAAAATGCCGTCCCTTATAAGTGAATTTACGGCTATAGGCTTCCTTTCAACATCATATTCGACCCACATATTGGCATAAAAAGAGTTGGATAATATCATCATCATACAACACATAAGCATGTTCCCATAAATACATCCAACCTTGCTCCTCAAAAATCCTCTAATTGTAGGATACTCATTTGTAAATGAACTAAAACGACACATTTTAGTCCGAGCAATAGACTTTCCTCCCATTCCCGAGTCATCATAATACCATTCCGCATATTTATTGATGAAATTAAGAACATTGTGGGAATTAGGGGCTTGAGTAACAAAGGATTTTTACCTTTAAGCCCAACGGCAATTTTGGAGCGAAATCGTTCAGCGTAGCTCGGGTAATTTGGGCCCGAGAGAGAATGGGATTTTGAACATCATCACCGCTTGAGCCACGTTTCTTTGAGCGGCTCGAATATCCCTTTGTTCGGCTTCCTCTTGCCGATTTCTTGACGAACCCTCTCCGCCCCTTCTACGCTTGGAGATGGGATTTCGACCGTGGAATTCTTTGGGGGAGCCATATATGTAAGATTCTTGTGAAAATAAGACGATTAGCAACAAGAATCGTGAAAAATGATGAAGAATTGAAGATTTTGAAGAAAGGGAAAAAATCGCCGCTTATATAAGGTTTGAGAAAATATCCTGCGTCTGTTTTAAGAGTCAAGACAGAATGTTTTAAAGTCAAAAATAGCCTGGGCGACGGCCGAGGTAGGGGGCGACGGTTGACGTGCGAAGCGGCCGTCGCCCCGCTTTGACCGTCCCTGTAATTTTCCTTTCCCCGAGTTTTCCAAAATTCGATTTTTCACCCCAAAAGTTTTAAAACTTTGCAAAAGATAATTTAGGACAAAGTCCAACAAATACGGGTTTGGAAAACATAAATTTGAGAAAATTGAGACTAAGCGAGTAGTGCCCTTTAAGAGAATTTTTGCAAAATCATTTAGGGGCACTTAAGGGGTTAAAGTGAAATATCTTGAAAGATATGTGCATAAGCATAATATCGAGTTTAAAGAAAAATACGAGTAGACATACCTCGATAGTTTAAGAAACTTGATGACGTAATGATTATGAATTATGTATCCTACACAATTCTTAGACAACATTTGCATAGAAAATACAAGTGTAGGCAAGTAATAGGAGATATCAAAAAGAGCTTATGCTATAAGATTTTATAAGAGATGATAAGCCACATAAGTCTAATTAAAATGCACAAGAGTTTTAAAAACATCATATAAGGTCTTCTTTTTCAAAAATATTTTTAAAAGCACAAATATATATTAAAGACCTTTAAAAAAAATTTGAAAACTCATTTTGCAATTGAGATAAAAACAAAAATAAAATGCATATATAAATGGAGAGATACGGTTTACCAATTGCGCCGTTTCCATGGGTTATGTCTTTCCCATTCTTGATGATATCTTCCCATTGAGAAGTCACTTTGTTGATGATGACTTCTTTGATTACTCCATTTCCAAGGTTGGTTACCTTCCCATTGTTGATGGTTTCTTCTTCTTTGAAAATCATCTTGTTGATGATGTATTTGCCATTTCCAAGGATTGTGTTCTTCCCATTTTTGATTATACGCTCTTCTTGGAAATTGGCTTTGTTGAGAGTAGTTTCTCCTTCTTTGATCAAATGAAACGTTCATTTGATGTTTTCTTGGTGGCATGAATTTTCTCCGATTTTTGCTTAGCCGGGTACCTAATAACACATTATTTTGTGGTACCCTCATGTGTTTGGGTCCTTTAGGATTAGCTTTGAGACTTTTAGGTCTCCAACAATATTTAGAGCTATTTCTAGCCCGACAAGAATTAGCCGTATGACCCTTTTTGCCACAATAAAAACAAGTAATAATTCTAGGAGCATAATGACCAATATGCATAGTGACTCGATCCTTTTTCATATGATTAACACCATTAGGCTTATGATCAAGTCCTTTATCACAATTATGAATATCAACAATATTGGACATTTTATTGGTACTCAAGTTGGATTTTAATAAATCCTTTTTCATGCAATCAATATTCTCAACAAGAGTACTATTTTCTTTTTCAAGGTTTCTAACCTTGTCAAGAGTGGTGGTGTGAGCACATGATAGTGATTCATAGGAAGTGAATAAACTATCCTTATCATTTTTCAAAATATTGAATTCATTTTTCAAATTTTTGTATCTAACAAGTAAGCTTTGGAATTCATTTTGAAGTTCATCATAATCATTTTGTAAATCACTATAATCATTTTGAATGACAATATCATAGGAAGTAGAGGGTTTAAGACATACCTCATTTTCTTCATTTATGCCCATAAAATAATATTCAACTTCTTCATAGTTGGAAGTTGTAGGAGGCTTGTTCCTTAGATTTGAGCTTGTATGACCTTGAAAAGTAGATGCTTTTGTTTGACTCCTTTCATTTGCAAATACTCCATAGATGGCTTCTAATTTTTGCCATACTTCATGTGCCGACTTTATTCCTACAATATGTTCATATTCTAAATTAGTAAATGAACAATACAAAATATTTAAAGCCTTACCGTTTAAGGAGATGGTTTTCTTTTCTTCATCATTGAGCTTTTGAAGCCTTTTTGAGGTGTGTGGTGTATCTTTCATCGGAATGGATTCTCCGTTCATGACGGTGTTCCAAATGTCGAACCCGCAACCTTGTAAGTAGCATTCCATTCTTTCTTTCCAAAAATCAAAATTTTTGGAATCAAATAGTGGTGGCTTGGTGGTGGAGGTGCGGGAAAGATGAGCTTCGTTCGTAGCCGATGATCGTTTCTCTTCACTCGCGATGTGAAACGAGCTTGCCAAAGAGTTTGGCTTTGATACCACTTGTAAGTCCAAGCGGCTACGATAATCTAGAGGGGGGGTGAATAGATTATCTCCATCAAAATTTTGCCCATTGAAGAGATATGTTAATCTCAAATGTCACTTGTGTTTGTTGGCTTGCCTTGGTCTGCAGTCCTTGATGTTGACCATTCCTCATATTAAATGTCTTCACAGCATTGCAGGTGTCTGACACAAGGTGCAGTATGTAAGTCCAAGCGGCTACGATAATCTAGAGGGGGGGTGAATAGATTATCTCCATCTTTTCAATTTCGCCCTCTTTTTGCAATCGAATGCTCAAACACAATGATAAAGGTGCGGAATGTAAACAACACACGTTGATTTAAAGAGGTTCAACCCACCTAGGGCCTAATCCTCTACCACCCCAAAGATATCCGGGATGGATTTCAAAGAAAAAGAATTTTATTAATTACCAAAATTAATACAAATTCAACTTACAACACCTTGAAGAGCACCACACTCTTCTTCAACACCACCTTTGGAGATTACCACAATCTCACTTTGAAGATTACCACAATCTTCCTTCAACGGCACCTTGTGAAGATTACCACAATCTTCAACCTTGAAGAATACCAAATTCTTCAACACCTCAATAAGAAGATCACCACAATCTTCTTCACCTATCACCTAGATCATCCAAGTGTGTTCTTACCACAAGAACACTCACAAGGATATCTTGTGTTTGAATGATAACCAAAAATCAAGATTACAACTCAATAATGAATAATACAATTTTGAGTGCAAGGTGTAATCAAGAATAGCCTAGACCTCAAGGATGTGAAAGTGATAAGCTAGGCAAATTTACAACAAGAATAATAACAATGAAAGACCAAGTATTTGCTTGAAGTGTATCTTGTTGTGTTGTATCTCAATTGTTGTATTGGTTGCTCCAAAACTTCCTCTATTTATAGGAGATGATTGATCAAGCATAGGCTCCTCCTGGAGATTGAAAATCTACAGAAAAATACAATTAAAATCAAGAATATAGCTGTTAGAAATCAATCCCACAATTTAAGGAAATGTGTCTCATTGTCAAACGGTCATATTTTTTTTGCATCAATACACAGATAGCGACGGTCGCATTTAAAAAAGAGAAAAAGAACACTTTTAAAATTACAACAGGGGCAACCGGCCGACGTAGGCTTCGACCGGTGACCCTGTCTCAACCGTCCCCTTAATCAAAAAACGAAGAGGTTTTGATCTGTTTCAAAATACAACATGTAGGTACTGGTCGATCATTGGCGACGGTCGACCGGACCGGTCGACGCCTGAGCGACGGCCGACCGCTTGTTTTTACTTCCGTCTCATTTTCTGCTTCTAAAAACATCTTCAAGTACGGGTTGCCCTATAGAGGCACCAGGCCGACCACGAGACAGAAATGTTGTCCAATTTTTGTCGAAAATAAAACTCAAGAAATACTCCAAAATTTAGTAAAAACATTTTAAACCGATCGAGTATTTAGACAACATTTAGGAACCTGTTATAGGAGTAAAAACTCATTGATAAAAGTGTTGTCCATTATTAATAAACTTGAGAAAATACTCCGGAAAATATTAAAACCATTTTAAATCATTTAGGAGTATTTGGACAACCTTTAAAAACATTGTTTTGATGATAAAATAAAATCATCAAAATTAAGATAAAAACATGTATCAAACACAGTATTTTCCATTGGTTCATTCCTTTTGCATATTTCCGGGACTAACACTTTAGACCTGATAGCTTTGACATATTAATATATTGAGTAATATTCTTGACTTTAATCAATGGATCTAAGTCGGTTGTCTTGACTAGATCATGCGTACCCCAGGTGACTTGAGTCAGCTCCACTCATTGGATAACTCAACCGTCACTTCAACTTTGAGACTTGGCTTCTAGAGATGACTTGACTGACACTTCTTCGATTTGTTCCCAGTGACTCTTCTTGATCGAGTCCTTGACTTCCTTCATAGCATTACTCAGCTGACACACAACAGAGTCTTCATATAGTCCGCAATTGATTTCTTGTAATCCTTGGCATAGCTGACTTGACTCAGCTTTTCCAGCCCTATCTATTACAATACAAATTACAAGGAAAATGGGGTGCCAACTTCCTAGTTTAAGTTTTACATGGTATCATCAAAATCTACTCAATAAATTTCCTAACAATTTCCCCCTTTTTGGTGATGCCAAAACTTAAAAACATTCAAAGAAAGTAAACATCAAAGATACATACAGACAATGCAGTAACAAAGCATGTATGCTTAAAATATATCTTTTATTGATCATAGCATTCTTGTCCTTTACACAGCTGTTTACATTCGGTATCAAAGCAACATAAATGCATACATGTTACAACATAGTATATCTAAGCTAAGATACATAAAGAATGAAATTTACAGGGAAACTTAGTTTATTACAGAAGACTTACATAGATGTATTTACAACAAAAATACACGAAGGGGTTTGCAGCAACACTTCAATGCCTTTGTTGCTTCCTTCCTCTTTCTTCTTTAGCCCTTCTTCTCTTTCTTTCCTCTTCTTCTCTCTTCTTCTTTTCGTAGGCCCGTTTGGCAGCAGGGTCATCCCTTTGCTTCCTCTCGAGCCATTCTCGTGTTTGCCTTTGATTTTCTTCTTCTTGCCTCCTTGCAACTTCAACGTTCTTTCTTTCAACCTCTCGGTTGGCAAGGTGATCATATCCAGCCCAGTAGATAATGCCTTTCTTCTCAGGATCCACATACGATACATCTTTTGGTTTTGGTCGAGGCCGAGCCTCTTCCTCCACCACTTCTTCCTCTTCCCCGACTCGGCTCTTCCACCTCAGGCGTGTCTTTGTCTTTGGAATCTTTTGCTTTCCAAAGAGTGATCTTGAAGTCTGCTGCTTATCGACTTCTTTACACAAGGCTAAACCTTTCTCCCAGTACAAATCCCAGGCTTGAGACAGAGCCATTCCTTGGAAGTAGCCTTCTGATTCAAGAGTCTTAAACTCTTCAATTGATCTAGGCTCGAGATCCATCATCGTATTGCATCCTGGTCCTTTCCGGCTGGTAGACCACCAAATTATTTCATGATTTCTTGAACGCGAGCATCCTGCTTTTCAGCTAACTTCTCAAACCCTGCTTCAATGATCTTTCTTTTGTTTGCCATTGACACAGCAGCTTTCTCGATTAGTAAGGTCATAGGGAGTTTGCTGAGGATAGAGGCGGTGACTTGACCTTGCTGAGGGGTTTCAGGCGAACATCAATTCTAATTTCTTTGAACTTTCTTCCCCCTCACCGCATCACTTTTCTTGACTTTTCTTCTTTCAAACCCTCGGGAACTCCTCTTCCCCCTTTTTGGCATCATCAAAGGAGAGAGGTACCCCAAGGAACATTCCTCCGAGGATAAAATCCGATCTATTGATAGTTGAGTTGTGCTTGGAGTCCATTTGCATCGTCACGCGGTTCGAGTTCGAGCGTGTTGCCTTAGATCTGTGAGACTATCTTCATTTCAGCCATGAGAAGGCCGAATTTGTCATTCATGGCATTCTCGAGTCTGGCAATCTCATTCTTATGGAAATGTTGTAGCAGCTCCATTTCCGTTTTATGAGACTGGTTTATCCTCTCAATGTACTCTTTAATCCGTTGTTGGTAGCTTGAATTATCCACACTCCACAACAGCATTTTCACAAACAATGCCTTAAAGTAGCGGACTTGCTCAGATCTCATAGTTGTCTGCTGCGCAGCACATTCCCTGATGTGCACTATAATCCCTCTTAAGTCAGCTATGAGGGTGGCATCACGATTGTCCAAACGGAGGTCCAAAGATGCTTGATGGCATTCCATTTTCTCAATCTCTTCACAGATAGTCTTGAAAGCTTTCCGAAACTCAGCTGCGGAGGCTGACTCGGTGCTGGCCATTTTGCATCAAAATCAAAGTTCATTGAAACAATCGCGAAGATTCACCTTAATTCTCTGGCAGATTCAGCTTCTAAGTCTGGAAATTCAACGGTGAAAGGAAATTCCTTCTCAAAAACATCATCGCGAACAAATGGGATCTCCGAGTTTCTTGCATGCGGCGCCTTCCCTTGTTCTGGATGAGTAGATTCAGCTTGCTGTGCCTCAGCTACGGCAACTTCATCGGCAGTGGTCACAGTTGTGGGAGCATGTGACGGAGCCAAGAGAGTCGTTCTCACTGCACTGTGAGAGCTGCGCAGATGACTCGGTTCAGTTTGGGCACTTGAGATGTTTTGCCCGGATCGAGCTTGGTTGCCTTAACGCTTTCTTCGGTCTCGATGGGTTTGTCCATATGAGTAATTGTGTCCTCAGTTGTATAATCAGCGTCATCGGAGGATGATGAGACCTGTGGAGTTGGCTCATCATCAAAATTGAATCTCATGGGAGCCATCTTCTCATTGACTTGGCTCTGAGATTTGTGAACATCCTCAGCTGTGTCCTTCGTAGGATCATTATGTTGAACGGACTCAGCTTCATCTTCCGATCCCAGAAATGATGTGTCAATGTTTTCTTGGGAGTCTTGAAGGGCACCAATAACTTCTTCTGTGGCAGCACCTTCAATTGAGGAATGTTCTCAGTTTCAACACCTTTACCAAGGAAGTCTCAACTTCCGTTGGCCTTCAATACCCCAGCCTCTCTCTACTGCGGGGCCTCAAGCAATCCCTTCGACAGTCTCTGTTGTCTTAGGGTCTTCTATTCTCCCTTTGACAGACTCAGATGTCTTAGGGTATTGGACATTGGCATCCAAAAGAGTCTCAACCCCTTGGATTGCACTTTCAGAGCCCAGAGTGTTAACTCCCGGGGCTTCACCATCCTTTGCCTCAATTGTGATAGCAGTGTCATCCTTCAAAGCAGTTGACATTTCAGTTGAGACAGACTCAACTGTTCGAGCTTCGTCAATGTCAGTCTGTTGTTGTTCAAATTCTTTCTCACCTTCGCCTCCTACCTTCAGTCCTTCATTGATGTGTCTCCCACAGCAACCTCCAACCCAGCTGTGGTGGAGAGAGTTTCCCCCTCAGCTGGCGCACTAGCTGAGTGACTGATAGAGGGGTCACTCTGCTCCTGAGACGCGGCTTTGTCCTTTGAGTGTTCAGCTGCTGGGGTAGGTGTGAGAACACCTTCTTCAGGGGTAGGCTTAGCTTGGGTGCCCAAATTCCCAGCTTCATCGCCATCACCCTGGGAGCCATTTTCTGATTGCACGGGGGACGTGGCTGCAGCAATGTCCATTGCAATTTATTGTGCCACTCCCAAAGGATCGGTTTGCAGAAGAGTTTGGGAAGACTCTCCTGGACCTTATTGTAAGCTTTTCTCGTGCATGGCTTTAGATTCCTGCAAGGCTTGCTGCATTTCTAACTTCTCAGTTGCAGCAGCAGGATCCATGTCCTCATCGCTGTCTGAGAGCATATCAAAATGCATGTGAGTATGCTCTAAAGAGCCTGTAAATGAGCACATCTTGGATTTCTCTAACGCTCGGGCTTGCTCGAAAGCTCTCTCATTTTCTTCCTCTTTGAGAATCCGAAGGATGTCTAAACATTTTTCTTAATTTAGGGCAGATCAGACATCATTTACGCAGAGGAATTGGAGAAGCTCTTTTCTTCTTCACTGAACTCAGGGCGAGTAAACTGCACCCTTGAGTGATCCAACTTCCATGCTCTCCACTCTCTTAAGCGTCATTGAATATTAGGATAAACTGGAAAATACATGATCACATCATCATCATTTTCATCTTCACCTCCAGTTTCATGAATGGGAGGCAATAGACCTTGCTCTTCCTCAGATGCAGTAGCATCAATTATAGGCGGGGAGACAACTATTTCAACTTCAGGTTCAGTTGTCTCGGATTCTTCACTTTCCTCAGTTGTCTTCCTTGCAGATGGGTCTTCAGCGGGTCTCTGCTGACCATCATCAGCAGACTGCATCAATTCATCAACAATTTTCGGAGACTACTCTTCTTGATCACAAGCAGTTTCAGTTGCTTTCTCTGGCTGAGTACCGGATTCAGCTGTCTTTTCAAGCTCAGATTGCTTGAACAGCCATCTCTTCTTCGGGCGAACCAGTGGAACTTCTTGTTCTATCTTAGCAGATTAATTAGAAGTAGGGATTTGGACACTCTTCTTAGAGGTAGCTGTCTTCCTCGACTTGGCAGTCCTCTTCTTCTTTAGGATAGGGAAGGGAATATGGTGTTCCTCCTCTATCTCGGATGTGGGGCGGAGTCTCATTTGTGCGAACAGTGACTCACCGCATGGGCAGGAGCTTTGGACTTGGCTGCGGGAGCAAGTGCTTTCTTTGGCTTGGCTGCAGGGGCAAGAGCAGGTTTGGATACCGCAACTTTCTTCTTTGGTAGAGGGGTCTCAGCTGCGTCTCCGGGATTAGCTGATTCCCCCTCACTGGTATCAGCCTTTCTGGCATGGGCCTTCTTCTGGGCACCAGAGAGGTTTGCCCTGAACATCTTCTTGTTCACATGGAAGGGCTTTCCATGACGAAGAGAAATGCCCTTTACCTCCATAAGATGGCCAATTACAAGGCCATAGCCCAACGAGCATCCAAAGGATCTGTCCTTCTTAAGGGTCATGTTCAGCACATTCTGGCAGAGTCTGCTGTAAACAAGCTCAGCCCAGTTAACCTTCTTTCCTTGCATGATCGCACCCATCACAATCAGCTTAGTTTTGGACAGCTGATTGAAGCTTGCAAATTTCATGTCAACACATTTCGAAATGACGTCCATCAGCTTGTGATAGTCGCCCTTCAGTGATTCCTTCTTGGTTGTGTAGACCACTTTCGCAGCATACTCAGGCTTGGCAACTTTCTTCCAAGCCGCAGCTAAGTCAACATCAGCTTCATAGATGTCTTTCAAACCCTCTGCGAGCAATAAACAATGCTCAACAAGGTCTTTGGCATTGAGTTTAATGACCTTGCTGTGGACGGAAGACTTGATTTCATCGTCCTGCACTTCAACGTTCACGTAAGCAGCCTCTTCAAGGTATGTGTGAGAGTATTCCATTGTCAAAACGTCCTTCAGGACGGACTTCTCCAACATCTCAGCTATCTTCTAAACCAGGGTTTCATCGACACCCTGTTTGATCATCCCGTCAAAATCCACTGAGGCACCAGTGTGGATTTGCTTTGAGAGCTTCACGAAATTGTACTTTGGGGCCATTTTTAGACGTTTCTACCGATCGAAAATACAAAAACTTGCTTGAGAAATACCAGGGTTTCACAAGGTTCCAGAGAGAAAATGCTTCCTTTGCTTGAATATGAACAGTTTGCGTGAGGAGAGAAAAATGCAACGTTCCGTATATAAAAGTCGTGAAACGACATATTTCGGATTTTGAAATTTTGATCAAAATCAACGGCTGAGATTAGAACATCAAAACCGCATTTAATTCCCCGCATTAAATGCAGCAGCATTTATATCTAATCATATGGCTTACTGTGCAGCTTTTACTGTGATCGTCATTATTACGCTGACGTCATCCTTAAAAACATTCCCGCTCAATTAAAACGACTGTGTTGTTGTCACTTAGCTCATAAATGATTCAGCTTATATCCAAGGTGACTTAACTCTGCTTCTCTCTTCTCATGAAATAACTCAGCTATCAGCTAACTCGATACAGCTGACTTCCCGACTAGACTGTTTCACTTGGCTAAAATGTGAAACTTGCTCTACTTTCATTTTCTCATCTTCTTTCCCTGATGGTTGAGTCTGCTGAGTTTCCTAACTCAGCTCAATTAATCCTAACTCATTTTTGAGCTCTTCAAACCTTGATTCACATAGAGGCTTTGTGAATATATCAATCTTGTTTATCGGTTGAGATGTATTCAAGGTGATGTCTTTCTTTTCAACATTATCTCTTATGAAATGATATCGACATCAATGTGCTTTGTTCTTAAATGCAACACGATTACGAGTGATTGCAATAGCACTAGTGTTATCACACATAATTGGAATTTCTCTTTCTTCAATATCATAATCTCTTAGTTGTTGTCTCATCCATAAGACTTAGGCACAACAACGCCCATGACTATGTACTCGCTTTCACCGGTGTGGATGTGGCAATTGAGTTTTGTTTCTTCTTGAACCAAGAAGCCAATCTATTTCCAAGCATTTGACATGTACCTGAGGTACTCTTTCTGTCAATTGTACATCCAGCATAGTCTGATTCTGAGTAACCAATCAGCTTGAATCCACCTTCCTTTGGAGACCATAAGCCAACTTCCCCGCATCCCTTCAAATATCTTAGAATTCTCTTAGTTGCGATCATGTGGCTCTCCTTTGGTGCAGATTGAAATCTTGCACATACACCAACTGCAAAGGTGATGTCTGGCCTGCTTGCTGTTAGATAGAGCGATGATCCAATGAGTGCTCTATATCTGGTTTGATCAACAACTTTGCCATCTGTATCCATATCCATCTTGACTGAAGTATTCATTGGAATTTTCACAGAAGACTTCTCTTCCATACCAAATTTCTTCATCAAATCTCTGGTATATTTTGTTTGACTTATGAAGGTTCCATCCTTTATTTGCTTGACTTGAAGTCCTAGGAAGAAAGTCAGCTCTCCCATCATGCTCATCTCAAATTTACCTTGCATGATGTTTGAGAACTTGTCACACAGCTCTTTATTTGTGGACCCAAAAATGATGTCATCCACATATATTTGAACAAGCAGTATACTCTCTCAATCTTGAATTTTGAAGAGTGTTTTGTCAACTTTGACTTTAGTGAATCCATTGTCAGTTAGAAATTGAGACAATGTATCAATACCATGCTCTTTGTGCTTGTTTCAATCCATATAATGCTTTCTTGAGCTTGTAGATTTTATCTCAAATAGTTTTTTGCTCAAAACCTGGAGGTTGTTCAACATAGACTTCTTCCTCTAACAGTCCATTCAGAAATGCACTCTTCACATCCATTTGATACACGGTGAAGTTTTTATGTGCAGCATAAGCAAGAAACATCCTTATTGCTTCCAATCTTGCAACATGAGCAAAGGTTTCATCAAAATCTATACCTTCTTCTTGGCAATACCCTTTAGCTACCAATCTTGCTTTGTTTCTTACAACAGATCCTTCATCATTCATCTTGTTTCTGAAAATCCATTTTGTGCCAATAACATTTTGATGGGTTGGCCTCTGCACTAATTCCCATAATTTATTTCTTTCAAACTGATTCAGCTCTTCTTGCATGGCTTGAATCCAATGTGTGTCATCCAATGCTTGAGACACATCTTTAAGCTCTATCTGGGAAATAAAACAAGTGAACATAGCTTCATGTTGTGCTTTGGATCTGGTTCTTATGCCATCTCTAACATCTCCAATAACTAACTCGGGTGGATGGTCTCTCAGCCATCTCACATCAGGTTGGAGTAAGTCATTGGATTCAAATGTCTTGCAGCTAAGTTGTCTTGAACAACTCTTTAATTTTCATTCAACTGTAGACTTTCCAGCTGTCTTTGAGATTCAGCTATCTCATCTTCATCTGGGTTGAGTGCTCTTACTTCCGCTTCAACATAAGGACTCTTCTGCATAGTTGGTTGATTCAGCTTATCAGCTAACTCTTTAATGTCTTCTCTATTTACATTAGGTTCATCAAAGACCACATGGATAGACTCTTCTGTAACCATAGTCCTCTTGTTCAGCACTCTATAGGCCTTGCTCTCAGCTGAGTATCCCAAAAAGATACCTTTATCATCTTTAGCATCAAAAGCCTTCAAATTGTCTTTGCCATTGTTATGAATGAAACATTTACATCCAAATATCCTGAAATATCCAACATTTGGCTTTCTCCCAGTCCAAATCTCATAGGGAGTCTTGGTCAATTGCCTGTTGATCATGCATCTATTTTGAGTATATCATGTTGTTGTTAATGGCTTCAGCCCAAAATCTCTTAGGCAATCCAAACTTCTAACATGGTCCTTGCTTGACTTCCTTGAGGGTTCTATTCCTTCTTTCAGCCACTACATTCTGTTGTGGAGTTCTTGCAGCTGATAACTCATGATAAATTCCATTTTCAACACAATACTGAGTTATTATCCCATTTACAAACTCAGTTCCTCTGTCATATCTTATTTTTATAATGGTTTGGCTCTTTTCATTTTGAACTCTTTTCATCAGCTGAGGTAACTTCTGCAAAGCTTCCTTCTTTTTACACATGAAGATTGTCCATGTATATCTAGAGTAATCATCTACCACCACAAGGGTGTATTTCTTTCCACTTATCTTTGGCCGCTCAATCGGACCAAATAAATCCATATGCAACGGATGTAACATCCTTGTTGAAGAAGGACTTGACTTATCCTTGAATGAAGACTTTATTTGCTTTCCCATCCGGCATGCATCACATACACTTTCTTTCTTGTATCTCTGAGTCCGCAATCCTTCTACAAGATGACTCCTTGCAAGCTTGTTGATTGTCTTGAAATTTAGATGATCGACTTCTTGTGCCACAAACCAACTTGATTCGGTTGTGCTCTTTTTTGCTAGCGACAAGTGTTTGGTGTAGCATGGACCAATCTACCACATTCATATTCTTCTGTCTTGATCCTTGCGGACTATTTCATTTGATTCAAGATCTTTAATCGGCACACTCCCATGTTGAATCCAACATTGTAGCCTTTATCACGAGTTGGGCGATGCTTAACAAGTTGAAGTTGAGGCCTTCAACATAAGCAACATCTGTGATTTCCAATCCGTTCTTCTTGATAGATCCTGTGCCTTTGACTTCCCCTGAGCTTCATTTCCTCCAAATATGATTTTGCATCTCTAATCTCCTTGAATCTTGACAGGGTTTTCTTATTTTCTCGTCATATGTCCGGAATGTACCACTATCCACGTACCAGGTTCCTTGGCACTCGCCTTGTTCCTTGAACCTCGCAATCAAGGAAATTAGTTTTTAGGTACCCATACTTGTCCTGCAGGTCCTGAGGGGTTAGTGCTATAAGATGATCCAACCAACCTATAGCCAAAAGACTTGACTCTAAGAGGTTGCCATCTATCAGTGTCATAATCGTAGTGCACATTAGCAAATTGCTTGGGGATTTTAGGTTCATACAGCTGTCTCTTTTGTCTGTATGCTTGTGTTTGTGTTTTAGCAATTGCTTTCTTGGGATAGTTGTGGTATTTCTGAGTGTAGTGCTTAGGTGCGTATGTGTGCTGATAATAGCTCTTTTGCCTTTGGAATGACCTTTGCTGAGGTTTAGGTATTTGCCATTTTGGCTTGTATTCCATAGGTCTTTGCTGATGTTTCACGTTATTCCAATCAGCATAGTTTGGATAGTTTCTACCATTCCCATCATGTGTGTTTCTCTGATGAAATTTATGGAGTTTTTGGTAGCTTTGTTTTCTTTTCACAGAGTATTTTATGTTTGGAGTTTGCCGAGGAACTCCTACCGGATTTCTTCTCACTGTCCTCTCAAAGATACTCAATCGGTTGTTTTCCTTTCCTTTGTATCCAAGGCCAGCTTGTTTGTGGTTGTGCTTTGGAGTGAATGTGGGTGCAGCATTTGGTGTTTTGGATTTTTGAGATGCTTCATTACTTGAAGATCCTTTTTCCAAAATCACTCTTGGAGCTTGACTGTGCACATAGGAATTAAATCTTATGCCTGTCTTATCTCCACATTCTTTTTGACTCATGATAAGATCATCCAATGATTTGGATGCCTTTGTAAATAAGGCAATCACATTTTTGAGATCTTTTTCCCTCTTTTCTATAGCACTAACTATGCTGTGATCTTTGCATTTTCAGCCTTCAGCTTAGTGTTCTCATCAGCTATATGACTCAGAGTACTCAGCTCTTTAGTCAATCATGAGTTTTGCTTTTAAGCTGGTTGTTTTCCTCATTTAGAACGATGTGTGAGGATTTTATGTGTTCAAAATCTTTCATCATTTTGCCTAATGAATCATAAAGATCAGTGGGTGATGGAGTGTGTGTATCACAATCACTATCACTTGAATCTGAATGAGATGAGTTAGAGTGTACCTCATCTTATGGATCTGGTTGATCTTGTTCTTTAGCCATAAGAAATATTATAGCCTCTTCCTCAGAATCACTTGAGTAGTCAGCTTCACTACTCTCCTCGAGTCTCACGCTTTGGACTTGATTGTCTCAAGATCTTAGCGACCAACATGGCTTTCTTCTTTTCCTATCTTCTTTCCCTGAAGACTTTTCTATCTTCCTCATTCCTATATTTGTTGACTGGTGGATAGGAGCAGTCAACTGCAAAGTGTCCTAGTTGTCTGCAGTTCCAACATAAGTTCTCAGCTCTTTGATCAGCTCTTTCTGTTCTTGGATTATCAGCTCTCTGATATTCAACCCTTTGATGCTCAGTTCTCTTGGGTGGCCTGTCTTCCCTTGACTTGGAAGGAGCTGAATGTCTTCTGGAGGTCTCACCCTAATTTATTTTAGGGTTAATTACAAAAATACCCTTGAGGTTTGACCTAATTACAAAAAAACCCAGTTAACTTTCAAAATTACAAAAAGTACCCATGAAGTTTTATTGTGTCTAACATTTACCCCTTCATAAGTAAAAGATATTTCAAAACACCCCATCACATTTATAAAAATATTACAGTTAGCCCCTTAATTTTAACACTAAATCAAACCTCAGGGGTACTTTTTGTAATTTTCAAACTTAGCTGGGTTTTTTTTGTAATTAGGTCAAACCTCAAGGGCACTTTAATTATCCCTTTCTTTTATAGTTCTTATTGAAGAACTTGTTGAATGTTTTGACCATCATGGTAATTTCCTTCTGGTCTATAGCTTCCTTTGGTTCAGCTCTCTTTCCATCATTAGCCATTAGTGCAGCTGTCTTGGGTACAGCTGTCTCCTCTTACTCTTTTCTTCTCAGCTCAAATCATAGGTTTTGAGATATGAGAATAGCTCATGATTGGATGTTTTTTAGAGATCCATTGAATGTCTCAGAGCCATAACCTTCATTTCCCATTCAGCTGGGAGGCTTCTCAAGATCTTGATACACATTTCCTTTTGTGTATATTCTCATTTGTGATCTCAGTGAATCTGGCATCCAGCTGATCCAAGGTTTCACCTGCAAGCATTTTGAAATTTTCAAATTTTTGAACAGCAACAGTTAGTTTATTGTTTTTAATTTGTTCTGATCCTTCACAAATTAAAGTCAGCTTATCCCAAATCTCTTTTGCAGATTTGCAAGATTTGACTTTGTTGAACATGGCTTTGTGCAACGTCTTGTAGAGTATATCCTTGGCCACATTGTCCAAGTTGTATCTTTTCATATCCTCATTAGTCCACTCAGTCCTTGGTTTTTCAACCATGCCTGGTCTTGCTTCAGCAGCAGCTTCTTCACCTTCAGCTGCGGCTACTCTTCTTACAGACGTGTTCACTTTGAGTATTTACAGTGGCCCATCCTCTATCACAAACCACATTTCATCATGTATTGCGACAAATGAGCCTCGCATGCGAATTTTCCAATCATCAAATTCTTCAATAGTGAACATAGGAATGCGTGTCAGATTTGCTTCCATGATAATAACTTTGCTTATAAATGAAAGACTTTGAAACACAAGTGTTTAAAACATTTTTGAAAATATAGAGATCTAGTTCAAGAACCGATTTTAAGGCTCAATGAACCAACCACTCGATACCACTTGTAGGTCCCAAAGGGGTGTGAAGTAAGGTTTAGAAGGAGGGTTGAATAAACCTTACCAACTTTTCGATTTAGTCCTTTTAAATAAATTCAACAGAGTTGACTCAAACAAATTGTGTCCTTGATGGACACTAAGTTGGCTTTTCAAATAAGTTACCAACTCAACAGACTTGATAGAGCTATTGATAGTATAACTTTGTCCGCCAGCCGATACTTAACTTAGCGATTGGTTTTAAACAAATGAGACTTAACACCCTTAGATTAGATTTTAGTTGGGTTTAAATACTTGATTTTAGCACTTAGTTATTTATCAAATTGTATTGCAAATGTGATCGTGAGATATAAAATGAATATGCGGGAAAGTAAATTTGTTGAAAGTAAATGACACAAATATTTTATAGAGGTTCAAGATGAGGTAATTCTTCTAATCCTCTCTTCTCCAACTCCCGGAGGAATCCACTATGTAGTAGATCGGTTTACAAAGCGGTGAATATCTGAGACAAACCTTGATCACACAAACCGGCTTCTCTTGCGACTCGACTTCTTCATAGGGCAATTTGCCTTGCTCTTGACTCACTTCTCAAGTTCTTGGATTTGATCACGAAGCCCTCCAACAAACTTGATAATGGTTCGACACGAACCTTTCTACAATCCTAGCTTGGAAAGTAGACCCCTTTGATTTCTTCGAAAGTTTCCTCTTCAACATTTGAAGTTGTCTTTCCTTCACTACTTGTGTTGGATCGATTTCCTTCGAGTTTCAGGCTTGAGGAATTGCTTGAATGTTTTTGAGAATATTGCAGGTTAAGTGCTTGAATATTGCTTGCTTGTTCGTGGTTTGAAACTTTGCCCGTTGAAGAGATAGGCTAATTTCAAATGTCACTTGTGTTCGTTGGCTTGTCTTGGTCTGCAGTCCTTGATGTTGACCCTTCCTCATATTAAATGTCTTTTCAGCATTGCAGGTGCCTGACACAAGGTGCAGTGTTTCCCATTGGTTCATTCCTTTTGCATATTTCTGGGACTAACACTTTAGACCTGACAGCTTTGACATATTACTATATTGAGTAAAATTCTTGACTTTAATCAACGGATCTAAGTCAGTTGTCTTGACTAGACTGTTGTCTGTACCCCAGATGACTTGAGTCAGCTCCACTCATTGGATAACTCAACTGTCACTTCAACTTTGAGACTTGGCTTCCAGAGATGACTTGACTGACACTTCTTACATTTGTTCCCCAGTTGACTCTTCTTCAGTCGAGTCCTTGACTTCCTTCATAACATTACTCAGCTGACACACAGCAGAGTCTTCATATAGTCTGCAGTTGACTTCTTGTAATCCTTGGCATAGCTGACTTGACTCAGCTTTTCCAGCTCTATCTATTACAATACAAATTACAATGAAAATGGGGTGCCAACTTCCTAGTTTAAGTTTTACATGGTATCATCAAAATCTACTCAATAAATTTCCTAACATATTCCATCTGGATATATGAATAACTATTTATTTGATTTTTCTATTCTTCATGCTTTGGGTATTGTAGATAGAAATACCACTTTCTTCCATCGTCAATGTCAAGCCAAGGCCACTCGGTCTGGTATTCATGATTTGATGATTGATGGTTGTTTGTCCACAGATCCTATTGCCATTCGTAGTCACGTCATTCACTTCTTTGCAGATTTATTTAATGCCCCCGTATGCATTCCTTCTGACTATTCTCTGATCGACCAGGTCATTAATCCAGTTGCTTCGATGGTTGATAATAATCTTCTAACTTTCTTGACGTCTGAGATGGAGATCTAGGGGCTGTCTTTGATCTTGGTATCAATAGTTCTCGAGGCCCGAATGGTTTTAATGGGGTGTTTTACTAGCATTGTTGGGATATTTTTTATGTCGATGTCATTGCTGCGGTGCGACACTTCTTTGTGTCCGGTTCATTGCCAGATGGACTCAATTCCAGCTTTATGGTTCTTATACCTAAAAGCAAAGATGCTAATTCCATTGACAACTTCAGGCCAATCGTCATGAGTAACTTTATTTTTAAAGTTATTACGAAGATTCCGACTTCCAGATTTGGGGGGATTATTAACAGAATTTTTTCTCCCACTCAGTTTGGCTTTATCCCGGTATGGTGTATTCATGATTGTATTGCCTTGGTCTCCGAAGGTTTCAATATTTTGTAGAATAGGAATGATAAGAACATGATTTTGAAGATTGATATTCGTAAAGCATTTGATACTCTGAGCTGGTACTTCTTGATTTATGTTTTGTGCATGTTTGGGTTCTTAGATAAGTTAGTTGACTGGATTTCAGTAATTTTGCATTCTGCCCGTGTTTCTATCTTGCTGGATGGTTCGCCGGTGGGCGATTTTGCTTGCTCTCGTGGGGTAAGACAGGGGGACCCTCTATCTCCGCTGCATTTTTGTGTGGCTGAGGAAGATTTGGGAAAACTTATTGCTTAATTGGTTTCCTCACATCGGCTCATGCCTTTTGTTGCTCCATGCAACATTAAGTTTCCTTCTACGATGTTGTAGGAAGATGATATCATCATTCTTTGTGCGGCTAATTCCGCTAACGCCTGCCATATCTTTCATACACTTCGACTCTATGCTTCTATATCGAGTCAGGTCTTCAGTCCGAACAAGTCCAATGTGTTTTTTGGTGCTTCTGTTTCTCAGCATATTGGGAATCGGATTCGAACTATCATTGGGATTACTGTGGGCGATTTCCCAACCACTTATCTTGGGGTTCCAATCTTCAAGGGGGCGCCTAAGTAGGGAGTGTTACAGTCTGTGCTTGACAAAATTATTCTCAAATTCAAATGATGGAAAGGTTCATTCCTTTCGCTGGCAGGGCGGGTTTGCCTGGTGAACTCTATGATTGCAAGTTCTCTAGTTCATACCATGCTTGTTTATAAATGGCCGATTACCATGCTTAAGCAGTTAGAGAAAGCAGTGCAAAATTTTATCTAGACGGGTGATATCAATCAGAAGGGGACTATTGTGGTTAACTAGGCTCGATGTTGCACTCCAAGGAAGGAAGGGGGTCTAGGTGTTCGCTTTATTATTATGGCCAACCGAGCTTACCTTATGAAATTGGGATGAAAAATTCTTACCTCTGATTCTGTTGTTCATAATACCCTTCGTACTAGATACTTCTTGGCGAATGGCTCTATTAGAAACACTATTCTGCCTTCTTCGATTTGGGCTGGCCTTCGACCTTTCGTTCAGGACTATTTGACGGATTCCCATTGGGTTCCGGGAGCGCACTCTTCTGTGGCATTTTGGACAAATAATTGGCTTGGTTATGTTATTACGGACCGAATCGGAATCCCTGACGAGTACCGGATTCATTTTCAGAATAGGATCTTGGATTTCTATTATGATAACACTTGGCATTTCATTATTTCATTTGTAGAGGCTTATTTGGATATCGTTCGTGATATTGTCCGTTGCCTGCTTACCCCGGATTCCTTGGACAAACGGGTGTAGACGCATTCTATGGATGGGCTGGTGTCATCTAAAGTAGCCTATGCTTTGTTACGACTTTCTTTCCTGGTTGTTAAATGGGGATCTTGGATCTGGTCAGCTCATATTCTGCAAAGACGATATGTGGTTGTTTGGAGAGCCATCTTCGGATACCTTGCGGTTCTAGACGTCTTCCGTAACCGCAATTTCATTGGGCCTACCTTCTGTAGACTTTGCTATTCGCACTCGGATTCGATTGATCATATTTTTATTTCTTGTGATTTTGCAGGGACATTGGATTGTTGAATCATTTGTTGTGGCTTTGCACAAAGTCTATAGTTTCAATTAGTTTTTGGTCCAAGTGATGGGTTTTCATTTCAGTGATCAGATTGCTTTTCTCTATAAGGTGGCCATCATTTCCTGCATCTGGCTTATTTGGCACATTCGGAACGATGTTATTTTTAATGACAAGAAATGGACTACGGCGCGGCCGGTCGATTCACGGCGATGATCTTGAGTCCGCGTGTCTTGACAAAGGTTGTATGAACAATACCAAGATGATCTTCTTTGTCTTCACCATTTGAAGGTTCAGGGACGTGTTCCGAAAGCACCACGCATTGTCCCGGTTCCTTGGCATTTACCTCTCCCAGGCTGGATCAAAGTTAACACGAATGGTAGTGCAGCTAGATCCCTAGGACGTCTCACGACAACAGGGGTTTATCGTGACGGCCAGGGCTTATTCGAGAGGTTATTTTGTCGAACAACAGTGGTTTGGGCTACGCTTTGAGGCTGAATTAATGGCGGTGATGCGTGTTATTTTCTATGCTTTTCATAAGGGTTGGACAAATCTTGAGATTGAATCGGATTCGACTTTCGTGGTGGATCTCTTTCGAGCTCGGGATGGTTCCATTACATGGCGTCTTCTTGGTCAATGGCAATATTCTTTACATTTGATTTCTCAGATGGATTTTGTCATTTCCCACAATAATCGGGAGGGAAATCGTGTGGCGGACCAACTCAGCAAGTACTCGAAATCAATATGGTGGGACACCTCTCCGGAGGATATCGTTCCTTTGCTCACAGATGACTATGTTGGACGAGCACAATATCGATTTGTTAGATAATTTTTGTTTCTTTGCTTTCTATGGCTCTTTATTTTTCTCGTTGGGGTACTCTTTTCCTACTAGGGGTTTTTCCCACAAGGGTGGGTTTTACCTTGGTAGGTTTTTAACGAGGCCCCAAATTGCGCTACCTGATCGGCATGTGATCAGAATCCTTCTCTTCTTTTTATTTTATATTTCAATTTCAATTAAAAAAATATATATATTTCTTGATTGTTTATAATATTTTGAGTATAAAATTGATTATTTAATAGGAGCAAAAATTATTTTTCATTGAAATTTTATTAGATAAAATATGTTTGAAACATGTTTGAAACAACCATGAAACAAAAACGTAAAATTCCGGGAAAATTGGCGGGAGCGTAAAAATGTCCCAGTGGGAGCGTACAAATGTCCAGGAAAGTACCGGAGCATAAATGTTTCCTTTTTTCTTGAACTAGCAATCCACCCGTGCGATGCACAAATAGTTTATATATATATATATATATATATATTGAGTAAATATGGAAAGTAGAGGAGAAAAAAAAAGCACTCACATATATGATCAAATTGGGTCAATGTCACAAACTTCTACACTGGGCACAAGATTGTTCCGTGTGATGCACAAATTATATATTAAGTTAATATTTTAGTTAATTTAATTAATTAAATTCAATATATTATTTAATTATAAATCCAAACAACTATGAATTAAATAATAAATATTGAATAATAATGGAACATTGCTAAACAAATTGAATGAACATAAATACGAAATATAAAAATTATTATAAGTTTTGTAAAACTTCTTTAGATACAACATTGGTCGTTGAACATGTACCGTCAATATCACTATCACCACAACATATCAAGATCTTTAGAATTAGTAACTTTAGAAACAACAATATACTATCGACTTTGACAAAAAGACTTCTTCAATCATTTTGTCCGTCATCATGTGAAAAGATTTGACCAAAGATATTATTTGTATTTAACATTGATTTCAATTAGTTACTGATTACAAAATGATGATCATGATTTTTAGGATCTTTCCGTAAAAATTTATTTAAAAGCTAATAATGATCAACGAATTGGATTAAATAGAAATTTTTAATAATTTCCTAACAACAACAATACATTTTCATTGTCTTAAATATACAATTGTGCAAACTTATAAGTTGCCCCTATGGATGGAAGTAGACTTTCAATTAAGTGATAATTTGGTCCATATATGCATCTTAAAAACGGAGGAGAGCCAACTTGTTTTATCTATCAATCTATTTTTCCCGCCATTGAAGTAAAAAGAAAATGTTATAGCTTTGTATATTTTGACCAAAGTGTTTACTTTTATCGAATTTCTATATAATAATTGTTGTCTTCGGGGGCCTGTTTTAAGACATGAAGTTGATTTTTCTCGGTATACATCATAAAGAGTATTTGAGATTTCGGCCTTCATAATGGCAAGACAATCTCTCTTCGCACCAAGACACACCACAAAAACTATATCTAAATGTTGGATCTACAATATCCCAATTATCTTTAAAAAAAATATGTCACATTATAATAAAATAAATCTTAAAAATACAAAATAATAGAAAAAATAAAAGGAAAAAATCATATTAATTGATAGCAATGAAATTGTTTGAACAAACAAAATTTTATGTAACTGTTTTTTCTTGTTGTGTACAAGATCAAGAAAGAATTAGGACAATCTTGGCAAGTGACCGTTTCAAATACATAATGATGTGTCTCCTACAAAAATAAAAAAGTAAAAATTAATTTGAGATATCATTATAATTACGCAATTAAAATAGTGGACAAAATTAATATAACAAGACATAATTAATATACCATTTCTTGAAATCCGATTTTGAATATCATAAGGCCCAAGATCAACCATTTAGTTGTTGTTATTATGTGATTATGTAATATTTATTTTTCTTAATGCAATTATATAATATTTTTTGTTGCTAAATATATATAAGTATTGAAAATAATATTTTTCTTTTACTTGATTTTTCCGGATAAATGCACTTTTGGTCCCGTAAAAATAGACTTAACGGTCAGCTAAGTTTTCCATTAGTTTTGGGACCAAAACGGCAACTTTTGATTCATATAGGACAAAGTTTGTTAAAATAAATCATTTGGGACCAAAAAAATAAATTATAGGAACAAAAGTATTTGACTCCTTTTCTTATCTAATTATGTGACCAAAAGTAAAATTTTCTCATTTTTAGATTTATGAATAGTTAATATTTTTTTGACAGACTGTCATAAAGCTCTATGTTACGACCATAGATAAAAAGATTGTGGGATGGCAATGAAAGATTTACCAAAGGAGGTCAGCAATATTAAAAATGGTAAACATATAATTATATTAGCGAATCTTGGTTACGGACTGCAAAAATAATTCTAACTGAATGTAATTGCATCAAATAGGGTGGAAAATAGATAAGAGAAGTAAAATGAGTATCTACATGTTAAACCGAATGGAAGTTTAAAAATCTATTTCTAAATGATTTATATAAGCATGTTATATCTAATCTACAGATAAGTATTTTTAAAATAATTTTTAGATTTATTTTTAGTTTTGTTAATGATTAGAAATATATCTTATGATTTTTGTCAACAGATAAAGCACATGGAAACATAAGATAATATATATGATTATAAATTTCATGACTAATATAGCAAATGCTATTATCTAATATGATATAAATTTTTTAGCAGTAATTATATAGTAATTACTTACCTTTAGATGAACAGTTGTTCATCTTACACCTATTGGAGATGACGTAGACTTGGTAATCTTCCTATGTTCTCTGCTAGTTTATGACTTGTTCAGCTTGTGCCACTGATGATGAGTTGTTATATACAATGTTGTTTTAATTCTTGAACTTGGTAGCTTAAATTATAAGTATAATATGCAGGAACAAAATTAGAATGTCAAAAAAATTTGGAATAACTATTGGAGAACAAAGATAGAAGTACAAAAGTGTATTTTTTTTACCGTGTGTTCTCGAGAACAATGTTCGTCTGTCGGTCTCCATTTTCTTTAAACCGGGGAGTATATATTGCAGCCTATTTACATATTATATCTTCATAATGGTAGAAATAAAAAATTACTCTAATGGATTAAAATAGAAAGTGAACAAAAATAACAAAAGATTACTCACCAGTTAGGATGGACTCATCAATGATATCTGCTTTCAAGAAAAAAGTACTCGAATTGCTTGAAGTCATGAGTCATTCATGAAATTTTTCAGTTTGTTGATATTTTATTGTTGCATGAAGCTTGGATCCGTGTTCAAAACATAATGAATGGGTCTAAGAATTTAAAAGATTGTTTTCTATAGAAAAAAATATAGATTAAAAGAAAATACCTGAATGGTTGAGTTGTCTCCAATTTGTTGGATTAACCTCTTGCTAAACTGAGCAAGGTGTCCAATCTCCAGATTTCATTTTTTATACTCAGATGTTGGCGAGAGTAAGTTCTGTTGGTCCTATTTGTTTTGGTTAGTATATTGTACTCATAAATCATAATTGATGATCTTATATTTCCAATACACTATATTGATTTGAATCAGTATTAGTATATCTGATGTTAATTACATTTGTTTTTTTTTCCTTTTCATTTCATTTAACCATTGTAATTGAATGTACTCTATTGAATGTATGGAACATTAAAATTTTGTCTTTTAGTTACATACATAAAATAATGGTTTTTATTTTGTATTATTTGTTTCTGGACAAATCAAAGAGTTATTTAACTGCCCGATAATACCGAGTTTAATAACACACAACTCTGATTTTCGATGCAGGCAATTTATGAAGAATGCATGATGAATTGTAAAGAGGAATTGAAACAAATTAAATTGGATATTTAAACCTGAATGGTATTTACAATGCAAGACATTAAATGACGATCATTAACTAATTCCAATAAAAAGGGCACCAAGAGTTGTGTTTTAAATTCCCATTATTTTCTCAAAAACAAATCCCATTAATTTGTAATTAATACGGTGGTGTTGTATATGTATTAAATAATTAAAAATAAAAAAAATCAGAACATATCCCAAAATAAAAAATGCATTTTTGGTGGGAAATTTCCAGATATAGGACTATTATGTTTTTATATATTATATAGATGTTGGTATTTTTGTCCTTATCCCAAAACAAAAAAAAAGAACAAAAAATGATGCGTATGAGCGAGCACATACAATGGCCACGCAGCACACACATTCCACGCATGAAATGTCAAAAAAATATTTTCATAACTTTTACAAACAATATACAACACATTCAAATCCTAACTATCCAATTTACGCCTGAAATCAGAATAGGAACCCTCTTATAGTTAGCACATGACCCCATAACCACTGCCATTTGACATGCAAACGGCCAGGCATCATATTTGGTCAGTTTACGTGAAGGACGAATGAAGCAATGAAGCCATTTGACATGCAAACGGACAGGCATCATATTTCAGTTGATACAATGAAGCAGTAAATAGAGACCTTTGCAGCAATTCCCAAGCTTTGATGACTTCAAATATAACATCTATTGTCTTCGGCTGGTAAAAACTTAATCAAAAGTCCTCTTTCTAGAAATAGCTGAACTTTATGCATTAAGCACCCTGGAACTGAAAAATCATCGTCAAGGTTTCTACAGTGCTAACACTTGCCGTTTCCCATTGGTTCGAGAGTTCCAAAGAGTAACTTTATGGCTGAGTCAGGGATAAGAAAATCACTCTATGAGAAACAGGTATAACAACTTTGCAGGAATAGAAAGTTGAATCTTAATCCGTAGTCAACAGGGAGGCCTCTTGAAACCCGACATATTTTACTAAACCATCTCCACCGCATGTAAGGAAACCATGAGAAACAACCTGAATGTCTGTAACTGCAGCCTGCAAAACCAGGGAAAACAATTAGTTCGTCGCTGGAAACACTGAATGTTCTCAAAGTTCCAATAGAGTGATAATGTCATTTAGCCTTTTCTTTTAATTCAAAAATTAAACTTCAGAATTACCCGAACAACTCCACCAAAACCACGAGAGCTAGGTTGCAGAAAGGTGTGCCTTTCATGCAATCTTGGCCAGTGATATACTAACTTGGCCCTCTTTGCATCCCAAAGTTTCACATCTCCGTCCTTGCTCCCCGTCAAGAAAAAACTGGTATTTGGAATTGTAGATATTTTGGTGACACTCCCTTCATGACAAAAAAAAGGGGTGTAAGTTTGAAGTTCTGATCATGTTTGAACAATATTCAAGTATTATATTAGTCAAAAGTACCTGAGTGGGCCTTTGGTATGTACCAAAGCATTCCATTTCTATTTTGGTCCCCGGTTTTGCTCCACATATCAACAGAAGAAGAAGCATTTAAGTTATGTTCCCCAGAGTCCAAGTGCTTGTGTTTCTTTGTCCTTCCTGTAGCTATGTAGCGGAAGTCATGAAGTCCAACATCACCACCTTTTCCTCCAGTTAAAATAAGAGGAGAAATTGAACCGCTTCCAATGTCATTGTCGAAAACAGAAAGGGAGCGGGCACCACCTAGAACAAGATAAGACCATTACTAATTTTGATTAAAGAACATGTATATCTATAGGAAATGAAGAGTTATCTATCTCAACTGTATATATGAACATATAACTCATTCAAAACATGTACTCTTATCAAACCTGATGTTCTCAATGTAAAAGCATTCCAAAAGAAAGCAAATTGTTTGATTGGTACAGATTTCTCAATGAGTCAACCTCATGTTCGATTCTCATTTTGTTTTAATCACATATTCACATGTAGTTTAGTTTTCTCCACCATGTGAATTTCCAAATTCCATTTTCACTTGCCTCGCACTGAAGCAAATGAGCTGAGATCACTGGCACTGACATCATTTTTTGCATGTTATGATAAGGAATAAGGTGGATGCTTTATTGGGAATTTCAGGTATTCTTAGCACAACTCAGATGAATATGCCTCAAAACTTAAGAAATCTTGGAAATAGTTCACCCAGAAATTTGAAGGAAGCAAACCTTCATGACACATTATCGAAGCTTGAGACGTGGCTGGAGGCGCAAGTGTATCCCATATGACTACATTAACTCCATTGGAGCTGTACCCAGCAGCCGCAACAATAGATCCGCTCGCCATAACATAAGTGACATCCCTATAAGGACACAACATAATCAGAGAGTAACTAGAGTACAAGGAATCCAGACTCACAAACCATAATATAAAGGATAAATAACAAATATTATTCTAGACATTTAACCTAATCAGAAAAACAGCCACTTGCCTTTCAAACTTATAAATAATCCTTGAGGTTTGTCTTTATTTTACAAATACGCCCCTCAAGTGCAATTTGTAATATAGAAACAAATACCCAGGTGCAAATTATAATTTTGAAAACCAATTTGGATTGTTCTTCATTAGGCTAAACGGGTAATTTGGTAATTCACTCCAATACAAACGCCAGTAATAATTGGCTCTGAGTAACAAAGTATAAAACAAATCCTCAACTGACTAGACACCAGTGCGGAGGAATTTGTTTTTTATGAAACTGACTATTTTCCACCCGCACATAAAAACTAAACGCATCCAGTTACCAGCTAAGAATGTCAATCATCAGTTCGTCCTCAATACATGTTCTACCATTTCTCGAAAATCCAACAAGGATTGAAAGAGGAAGGTATTTGTAGGACTTCAAGAGCTTGCAGTTAAAACTGGCAAAAGTGTTAAACCTAATATTCTTATTTATATATTTCACCTCTGGTAGAAAATTCTAGAATTGATAGAAGATATATGGAGTTGAAGTAAAATAATTTTCTAATTCTGAGTACATATATAGCACAAGCTACATAGTGGTAATGTACGAAACATGTTTCTACATTTGAACAAATTAAGGATTTGCTTTCTTCATCCACAGTCCCACACAGTTGACAGAATATTATAAACTGATTATGCTCCTACCAAAATAAAAGGAAAACTAATAATAACGATGATGATGATGATGATGATGATGATGATAAGAAATGATGATGATTAAAATGCAGATTTCATCTGCAGCTTAATTTTCAATGATTACTTACGCGGTATGATTATTAAAGCAGACAGAAGATTCTGTAGGATGAATATTACTCCTTCCTCCAACTTCAAGCTGCCAAGTGCATACAGTTCCATCTAATGCAGCAGTCACAAATCGGTGTCCACAGTGGTCAAATCGCACTGCAGACACAGAGGCAAGAGCATAAGGCGGAGGGACATTTGCAGCTGGAAGTACTCCATATGTAGCAGTAGCTGTGTCCTTGCCAAACTGTCAGTTACCATATTTTGTGTTAAAGTTCTGTGGACAAATAATAACAGCATCTCCAGGAAGCAATTAGATGGAAATTCGAACTATTATGCAAATGAAGTGCACTGGCGGAGGCAGGGGGGCAACCTGGGCCCTGCCCCCCCCCCTAATTTTTTTTTTTCCTATGTAATTTTTAAGGAAAAAAAAAATTTGGTTAATATTTACAAGGATTTTCTTTTGTTTTTTTATCTGGATCACCCCGATTTCGTGTATCGGCCTACCCCGAAAAAATTCCTGGCTACGCCATTGCATGTGTGTACGCAAACATATACCTATCTCTACTATCAAGTGCATTTCATTTAGTGCCTTTGCCTTAACTGTAGTCAGTAAAAGAAATAGAATATTATGCAACGAGGAAAATAACACATCCAGCTGAAGCATTCTCTTCTCGACAGTATGAAGTTGCAATGTGCGCTGCTAATCAAAGTCCACCAACCATTTAGTACAGCATAAATATATTTAAGAAATGTGCAACCATTGATTTGTTCAAAGTTCAGTAAGGTATAACAGAAAACATGTAAGAGGACGAGTAAGTGAATTCTGCAAATACAGTTCACTTTTAAACTACAAATGGACGAAGATAGCGAAAAAGTAACTGATTTAAGAAGGCGGTGAATTAAATTTATGAAAATCACTGTATTACCCTACAGCAGATTAAGATGTCAACTGGAGTGTAATTATACGTGTGCAATTTGTCCTATCTCGATTTGTAGTGAACAGCTTCATAAAGAATAACAATGCTCTTGCTTAAGCAAAGCAAAAGCCAAACAAATTGCATAACTACAAGAATATAACAAAAGTTAAAAGGGTAAAAAAAGAAAAAAAAAAAAAGTTGCTTGTGGAAGCACATGATTATGATGAATTCGAGTAAGAGAAATATACCTCCCACAAGTATATGTGAGTGTTGCTTGAACCAACCAAGAAGAAAGGCCTAGATGGATGAGATGTGAATGCCCTTGTCCTGACATTTTCCAATGTTGCAGGTGGATCAAGAAACTCATCGAAACTTTCTTGGACCCCCCAACCAAGGCTGGATGATCCCACTCCAGCATAACCAGGAACACCCAAGGGTCCACCACTTAAATCCCTGCCTGGTCTCGCCTCACCTGCACCTATTGTAGCTCCACCCAACCCAAGGTGTGCACCCTTCTTACTCCCCAGGCCCACACCAGGAGAAACATATGTAGGAACTGGGATAGAATCAGAACCTGCCCACCCATTACTGGGCCAGTCAGCTTCTCCCCATATATATTCAGATTTATCACTATGGAGAACAACTCCATCTTCCCAGTTGAAAAATATTATACCCTGAATTGAAAAAAAGTAGCATATAACAATCAAGGGATTATATCTTCAATTCCACAGTGCAAGCAAAGATAAAATATAATCGAAATGACCTCTTAAATGCAACCAAAAGACACAAGCACCCGTGAAAGCAGAAAATACCTCGTTAAAAGTTCAACAGCGACACCTTATATTACAAATCGAGATAAAATAAGAGTTTAGATGCTGAACAGTAACACCAATTAATGTGAACTAAACAAAAGCCTACGGTACACTTAACCCTAGAAAATTTTAAGAGCTTCAAGGTTAAAGAGAAATAACTTGCCAGAAGCTTCACAAATTGCAAACGATCCATAGTGACCCTACTAACAGGACACAGCCACAAGCTGCTATACCTTCCCACTCAACCTGATACTTTCGCCAGCACCATTGACCAGTCTAGGCTAGTTTGCTCTATCACAGCTAATAAACTAAATAATAACATGTACATTGGGTTTTCCAAATATACAAAAAGTTATAAATAACAACAAATAGCTAAGTTCTCAAAATGAAGCAAGGTAACAGACAGCCTAATATAGCATAGGACTTTCATGACAGTCATGCTAATAGACCACAGATGCAACACATAACCAGAAGGGGCAGATTCTGACCTTCCTATTGCTAGCAAGTGCAGCTTCGCATTGATCAATAGAGTTTATGCACAAAGCCTGCTCCAAAAATTATTATAGATGAGAAAAACCCAAATGTTATAATGCAATTGTAAGATTTAATTATAGCGACAATACAATAGAAGAGGTACCTCCAGAAGTTCTCCATTTCTCTTATATATTTCTTTAGGATTTTGAAAAGGCACAAATTTCTTTGAGTCAACTAAATCTTTGTCACCAGAACTTTTGAAAGGATGATCATCTGGGGCTAGACAAGCTAAAGGTGATCCACTTGCATTACTAGGACTACCAAATCTATCTTCTTTATCCCAGGTTTCCTCAGATTCAAACTCTCTTGTGATGCTTACATATGCATCACCCCATCCACTAGAAGACTTCTGCTTAAAATAAAGTAGCCAATTACGATATTCTTGCAAAAAGCTCCACGAATTATTTTTGAATCAGTACAGATATGCCATAACTGTTCAAAATCTAACAACTTGCTGTCATTGTCCAACAAATTTATATTTTCAATCATGTGATAATTATCTTCAGCTCCTTGTTGAGACAGACCATTTTCCAAGTCAAAAGGCTGGTCCTGTTTAATACATTTACTTCTTGAAGCAGGTATGTTGCAAACTGCTTTGAACAATAAAAGGAAATCTCTGCACATGTGAGCTTTAGAAACTCAACCAAAGTGTTTGAAACCAATCCGACTTCTACCTGTAAATTATTGTCCTTGATATCTAATACAGGCAGAGATGAAGAAGAGCAACTTTCATCAAGTACTTCAGACAATATACTGAGTTGATGTTCCAAAAATTTAGAAATATGCACCCACAAAGAAGCGCTCGCATGCCAGATCTTGTCATCTGGAACTGCTCCACTCTGTTCCTCCTTCTGTCCATTGATTTCAACATGTCTTACTAACTCAACAGACAGAGAATCATGAGCAAGCATCTCCATAATCTCAGCAGTAAGTTTATTCAGATCCTCCATCTTGATCTCATAGGCCCCACTTCCTCTCATTAATGTGAACAAAATAGGTCTAACAGTTATAAGAAGAGCTTTGAAATTCCTTTGAAGCCAAGCTGAAGCAAAAAGTACATGGTATTCATACAAACCAAGAATAGTAAAAAGTAACTTTAAAGATTCTTTGGAGTAGGATCTGAGAAACAACTGCAACATGGCTCTTAGACACCAAAATGTCCGTGCAATCCCCTGATTGGAAAAACCCCAAGCAGTAAGCCAGCAAAACCTGCCTTCACCAGCAAGGCTATTTCTGGTAAAATATTTTGAGCGAGAGAAGTTTTCACAAGAGGCAACAACATATTTCACATACAAGGATGAGATTTCTTCAGTGGCTTTCAAGAGGAGATTGGACGGACAAAAATACAAACTATCACGTCCATTGCTGTTTTCTTGAGATAGAAATTTCGGAATATAATCTTGCAATATATACTGTCCAATAAACTCTAGACCATTTTGATGCAAAGATAATACAATCTGTGCACAACCAGAAATAAAGAAAAAGAGAAAGATTAGATAAATCCACACACAGTAAAGTGAGAATGCACCAAACTACTATCATCAACAATAATTACCATGCTAATCAAATGGAGAGGAACCAACGAGAATTTCTGCTGGAAATATGCAATAGCTGCAGTCAAATTGTCTTGAAATTCCTTCAGTAATTTCTCAAATTCCTCACTGTCAACCTCATGGTTTATAAACTCTCCAGAACATGGCCTATCGTTGTCTACACAACTTGGATGTTGTCTTAACAAGTTTGATATGTAAGGCATGGCCAATAATAGCTTACTATGCAATACAATATGGCGAGACATCTCATCTGATATCCAGTTTGAGGAACTGTTATTTACAGATGGCTTCACCATTTCAACAGGATGATTGCACGTTGGGCTATGCATCACACTCCCATTTGTAGGGCCACCAAAGAGGCTAACAGATGATGGAAGGCACTCCAGTGCTTCGAGCTTGTTGGGAAACAAAGAAAAATAATCATTATGAATTATGATTCTTAGTGTACAACTACATTTTTATTACAGGGATAAATATAACATAAGCAAGCAGGTTGAGGATGTTAATAATTACCTTCTCAAGCACCATTCACCATAAACAAAATAAATTGTAGAAGTCTTAGTTATAATATTAAACACCATATCTAGAAGGAACCTATTAAGAAAGAGTTATATACTGCAGCGAATCGCCTTTAATTCTTATCATCAAGAAATCCCAATTGACTATAACTAAAATAAAAGATATGAGTAATATATGAAGTACAGCAATCTGACAGGATAACCATAGGTTCTACTATAGCATCTCATAGCGTGGGTCAAATATCAAAGCATATAGAAAACAATCGTCAAAACAAAATCTTATACCAAATTTACAGACTGAACTTAAAAAAAGAAAACAAGGTTAGTCAAGGAAAAATTGATTGGGCAAAGATAAAACTAACTTACAGGTAGACCACATCTGCTAAGAGAAGTAACATTCATTAAAGCTGCCCACCGACATAGAACAGCAGCATTAAACTCCCCAACAGCATTTTTCATGCTAGTTTTTGTAGCCAACATTAGGCAATATTGACCAATGCTTGGATCCAGAAACGAAGCATGAGAGGACGAGAGGACAGAAATATCAACCTGGGAACTCATTTCGACCCCAAGCATTCTCATAAAAGATTGGGAATAATTTCCCAATAGCCACTGCCCCAAAAAGATAAATGAGCCATCAACATACCAACAAAAAGGAACATAATAGAGGAACCTAAAAGATGAAATAGGTTCTCATACTGAGACGAGTACCATAACTCCCTACCTCTAGAAAACTTGCCATCCAAAAGTCGCCTTTTGATAGTGCAGATGGGAGGAGAAACTTTGAAATAAGATTGCGTTCTAAAGGGCCACCACACCCCTCTATGAGACGACAAATTACAAGAGCAAGCTGTTCATCTCCAAGGTTTTTAGCACAGACTGTCACAGCTGAAGAAGCATCTCCTCCGAGCAAAAAGAAAGCTATTGCAAGCTCTAGCTGATGTTTTCCCATTAACACGTAAGCATTTTTAAGAGCTGCTGCCTTATTTTTATCATCCTGTGAATAGGCAGTTGATAAAACTAGTTTAAATTAAAGACACAATATTGCTGCATCTAGAAGAGTTATTTTTCTAGCACAATCACTTAAATAACAAGAGAAGTTCATTAAAGGAGATGGCATTACCAGGTAACAATGTATTTTCCTTTTGATTTGTTTTACTTGGTGGCACCTTATATGCCATATAATGTGGTACAAAAAGCAGGTTCAAAAGTTCCAATAGAAGATTTTATTCTTTAAAAAACATGTATAATTGCATATGTCATCCTCTGTGAGTTTTACTTGGCCATAAAGTGGCATGGCTTGTTAATCTAATGTACTCGCTACATTATTAATTTCTTCTAACAGCCAAATAAGAACCGCACTCCACTAAGGTTAGCGATACCCAAAATGAACAAGCACGTAGGTTCAAGTGATTCATCAAATTCCCAATAAAGGTGGACAACTATGAAAACATTAATGCGTACCTGAAAGTTTCTAGAAAGAAATCCCGCCAATGGTTTATCTTTATCGTCTTTGCTTATTTTGAACAGGCCAGCCAAAACTTGAAGCCTGTTCAAGGTGATGTAAAGGAGTGTACAGGCCTTAGGATCTTTGTTCTTCATATACCGTTGTCTCGCCAGCCGTTCCATCTGCAGTAAAATATATGCTTTCAAATTAAAGAGTACAAAGGATGTAAGGTATCTTTCTCACCCTGTCATTAGGGTAATGTGAAACCATACATACACACACACACATATATATGTATGTATATCTTATCCAAAGAGTATAAGAAGTACATACAAAAATTACATATATACTGTATATAAGAATATAATAAGTATCTAACAATTTCTCAATCCATTTTAACATTGGCAATTGCAGGCACATCCACAAATATATGGCTTGCACATGGGGCTGAGTTGACAGCTCATTATACCACTCTAATGGCTGTATGGAAGCCACAGCCAACAGGAATGAGAAAATCAAGGCTACTGGCACAGCTCTCAAACCTCACTGCCACAATTGGCAATCCAAGTCACGGGCAACCTTTTCTCATTAATTTTCATCTATCACACATCAACTCCTTTTTGAAATTTATGGTGTTCTTTGCAAATTCCAAATTCAACTCAATTTGAAAATTACTTTGATAGTTACCATAATGAACTTGGCAGATTAAAGACACATCATGTTCCACTTTATCGTCAAGCTGTCCAATTGATGAATTAGGTCAAACATATGAGAACCAGAACAATCATTGGAAAATAGAGCACAATATAAGTCGAGGAAAAGTGTCCAGTGGAAAGAGACAAGATCAAAGAGCAGCAACCCATCTCACTGAGTTAAGTCTCTTTTTATGTCAATCTACAACATAGATACTTCACAGAACTAACAACTTATCAGAGGAAGAAAAAGTAAAGAATGTACGCAGTTGATCTGATTACAAAATGAACTGCTACAGGAAACACACAATTTGTTGACTAAATTTAATCCTATGGTACAGCCCAGTGCATGATACAAACAATAACCAATAGCTTAGCAGTACAAAGAAAGCCACACCCAACAGTTCATGTTAGAACTAACAAGCTTAGCAAAGCAAGATGCAAAAGTTTGTCGGATTGTTAACATTGGTTCACATGGTACCTTAACCCGCAACTGTGCAACATTAATATACCAGAACCCAACACCCATACTACGCATTTCTTCCCACGACGGCTCTGTTGACAGTAGAGAGTTAAACAGATTGTCGTGACAATCTGAATGAAAAGCCCACCCAATCAGTCCTGAAGAAGCAACCAACTCTTCCACCGATGGCAACCTACTGAATCTTTTGGCAAAATGTAGTTGTTGAAACCTAACTGCAACCCAAAATCTTCAAACAAAAATGTTGACTAGTTAATAGAAGAATTACCATATTGTTCACAAATGGGGAGAGAAAAAAGGCGTGGACACCCATAACAATTGGTAAAAGAAAATGAAAAAAAAAAAAAAAAGAACAGAAAGAGAAAAGCCACAACACAAAGCTATGCTGCTTAGACACTAGATGAAGCATCCTTGCTTTTTATTCTTGCTTAGTACTTTTTAACAGCACTTAGTGACGTCTTTACAAAGTTTTGACTCCATGATCATGTACAATGATTTGGCTGCAACTAGGTGCTGGTCTGGTTGAACCAACAAAATTCCTTTTACAAGAACAGGTAAAAGAGATGTTGAAGCTTCATTACAACTGAAAAGTAACTGGTCAATATTTGTGGAATGCAATGCTGAGCTCCAAGGCGATAAACAATGATGAACTAAGTTCAGAATAAGAGTAACAATGACTAATCATAAAATGTTAATGTTTCTATGACGCAATTCATGTAATAAAAGTACCTAAAGAAGAATTATAAACGTCATCTTCCACACGAACCCATTTTTTCTTAATAGTTGCATATCCATCTTTGTGTTATCTACTGCATATTTATGTGACAGTTCATGGTTCAATGCTTTCACATAATTTTACCCTCGTTTAACTCATCCCGCGGGATCATTTTTCCTAATGAATACATAGACAAGATGGCATCTTCCACGAAGATGTGAAATTAAGACAATATCTGCAATTAATCCGAAACCAGTCACACAAAATAAGCAGTGAAAGTAAGAAAGTGCAATCATAAGAGACAATAATATGTTTGTTGAGGGTTGTGAAAACAATATGCACTATCTATAATATCACTCTACAGTCCGCGGAGCACACAAAACTTGCCTAAGTAACATTGTGGCCCCTAGTTGCAGGGAAGCACCACTGGAAGTAGCCGTCTAGTGATGGTGATTAGCCTCTGTCTTTCAAGTTAAAGCCTCTATTCCAAATACAGGTACAAGCACCAGGTGTAATGTTATATCATGAGGGGATAATGATTTTGATCTTCCTTTTTTAATCCCACTTATTTTTGGTTTATATGTAAGTTTGTTTACAGAATTCCAATTACCATTTTCCGAGAAAAACCATTATATCCAGCCCACGGCAATTCACACAATTTTTTATTGTAAGAGCCCATTATTTGACAAATTGGGCAGGACAAATCAAAAGCCAGGGCACCCAAATTGACAGGATCCAAACATACCTTCGACCAGGTTCATCAAGACTTCCATAAGCAGAAGTAAATTGAGGATTACTGACTTCTTGTAGAAGATCAATTAGGCAAGAGCCTGCATCTTTTCAACTTTAGTTGTGTGTGTATAATCATACAGTCTCTCAAAACTTTCAACGAAGTCATTAAATTCAGATCTTGATGAAGATGAAGATGAAGTCGGAGCAGTATTTGTAGCATCGTAACCACCAACAGGAACAAAGTGTGATAACCCTGATTGAAGTTGTGAACTACTCCACTGAAATAATTTATCACTTGAACTAGGTGAGAGAAGGCCTTCAAGATAATTTGACAAGGGAACTGGTGAAATTATATTGCTGGAAACTTTGGCACCATGTCTTTGTTTAGACAAATTGCTAGAAGAAAGGTGCTTGACGAGATGGCGCAAAGCAATAAATGCACGCTTCCAGTTACCTAAGAACATAGAAACAATCTGTAAAAATAAAAAATAATGAAATATTTGAGATTTTTTTAATTTAAATGAAAATACCAAAAGGATCCATTACTAGAATAATATGAATGCAGAGTATGTGAGAACCTAGCTTTCAAAATATTATCTAAAAAATAAGCAAAAGTTCATAATGCCATCAAAGATGGTGAGTCTATACAGAATACTAAACAAACTAACAAAAGAATAGAAAGATCAAATATAAATTAGTATAAAGCATCAATAAGCACACTCATCGATTGATTTTTCGAAAAGGTCAACAGTTGAAAAATAGTCTTGTGTTTCATGCAAATAGATGTGTTTCACATATTATTGAAGTTGTATGGAAGATCATATTTTAAGTGATAAGATAGTTGAAAGATGATCAATCCGGTGATGAGTAGGGGGTGTAGGTGGTGTTACTCTGTGACAGAAAAGTGGAATAAAAGGAGTTCTGTGCATTCTATAGAAATTAATCACATATTGCTTGACAATTCTGAAGCCATACTATACAAACAAAAGAGATCAAAAATGGCCAGTCTGTTGAAAGTCCAAATTATGACTTATTCTGTACTCCTGCTAATAGTTTAGCTTTATTTCACCATTTAGGGCGTCAAATTACCTACTAAACTATCACCTTGTCTCTACCCAAGATCCCAACATCTTTCTGAAGCCATGCCACACAAACAAAAGATATCAAAATGGCCATGCAGCAAATCTTAGTCACAGGATATCAACAATCACGCAGCAAATCCAAGACACATGCTATCTACGTAGTCCAAAGTATAGACATCTTGAAAACAAGGACAATAATCAAAGATTTAACTTTATAATTTCGATATGCCCTAGAACAGTTCTTGGTGAGATAGTGCGGTTACATGCAGTTGAGCAAGCAAGGAACCATTCGCTTACATTTTACAGTGGCTATTATAGCATCTCCTCTCCTAATTGTAATCAGTTACATTAACCCAATTTACTGGAGCTGCAGTCATTAAAGCTGTGCCATCCAAAATTGCCAACAACAGTTCACAAACAACATACCCATTATAGTATCACCATTGGCCATTAGACCATCCCTTTACTCTCAGCAGATGATTCTAAAATGCAGCAACACATTGTAGACTAAAAGCATACGCAAGAACCTTATGAAACAACACGTTATGAGCTACTCACAAAGAAGTTAGAAATACAATACAGTGGAAGAAAACTAACAACCACGAAATTTGGACGTTCTAGAAGAATCTTGCAGGTTAGATCCTTTGGCACTCATTGAACCTCTAAATTAGCTTAATTATTCAATAAGTTCTCAGCTTCTGAGTGGATGGGGTTTCTCCAAGTATATTTTAAGATTTGAAAACAAGGACTAGTTCCAGAAGATCATGTTTGGTTTTAACTCATCAGAAGTTCAACAACTTTGAGATTGACTTGGTCCTTTCCATGGAAAAACTAAATTGCCTGAGGGATTTCCATGTGTTTGGATACCTTCTACAACTGTTTCAATTACGGAGTACCTCACAAAACTTATCATGCAACCAGTACCTGATAAAGTAGCCATAGGATCGGTCACCCTTATTCTAGTCCCCCTCATTCTATTACGACCAAAGTTCAAGACTAGGTCAGCATGGGAAAAGGAGGGTCTTGAGATTTATTTATGGGTTTAACAAATACATTTGATTTATAAATTCATTCCTCATTGTTGTACATGCTCATTTAAGCATTTAACCATTAAGTGTATCATTGAGCATCAGATTTGAAGAAAGAAAGAAAAAACAAAGTTCAAAAACATAAAAATACTATTAAAAATTCGCAACCAGAAGTACCTGAAGATAAGTTGATCAAGAGTGCCTCAGGATGAAATATAGGAAGAGATCCTCCTATGAATTCTGCTATTTCTGCCATGCTGCAAAAACATATTCCTGTAACTAAATTGTACATCCATTGACAGCTTTCAGCATTTACAATTGACTTGGAATCATATTTAGTATTCATCTTTGCAGAGGGCAGTGACTGATGTTGTCCTCCAATGACCTCTACTGGTGGTATTTCATAATGGGTAAAAACTGAAGAAAGCACATGATTGTTGGAACCAGCATTGTCACATAACAATAAAAAGTGACTGAAAAGAGTAAAATACTCGTTGTGAACAACCACAAGTATGCCCTTAGGCCCCCAAAGGAAGTCAGAAATAGCAGGCAAAGCACTAGCAACCGCAATGCAAAACCAGGCATTTCCTTCCAAAGGCTTTTCGCATTTCAAAATATCTTGACCCCACGGCGTCTCGAAGCATATACCCTTAATTCATTTCGTAAACAAACCCCAAGTAATGAATGGCCATTTCCCAACCTCAACCAATTTAAAGCAACAATCTCCCCCTCAACACATAGTTTATCTTCGAGCATAAAGCACCCTGAACTCTGGACATGCATGCATTCCCATATGTGAACTACACTAGAATAGTTTGGGTGATTGGTTGTGGAGGCTGTTGCAATCTTTCGACCACAAGTGCTAGGAGCTACTGCCACGATAGGACCGTGGTCGGTAGTAAGGACACCAACAAGACCCCAGTATGTATCTGAGCTCAAGGATTGAGCTGGCATGCTCCTCCACAGTTTTAAACTGCCATTAACACAACCAGTTACCATGTGATATGCATAGCAGCAGCTGTCCATTCCATCGACAGAACTCAGCTTCTGCTCTACAGATAAAACCAAGTCACTTGGGCAGACCACACCACAACTTGTAACCTTGTCATCATTGTGAGGAACAGGAAAGACTGACGAGCAAGGATCAAGTGAAACGTAGTATTTCTTACCAGAAAAGTAGCATTCAAATGTTTGCAAATGCTCTTTCTGACAGCTATCTTGCAAATCATAACAATGGATGGTTATTTCCCAAGATAAAGCTCGAAACCATCCATCCATAATGCTACCAGAAGAAATTTACTAGAAAAAAGTTCCCATTACAGCTAGAGGGCAAAGCGATCGAGCAGAGTCTACTTAGCCTTTCTTCATGACCTTCAGTCCTGAAGGGAATAGAAAATAAATTGTGAAAACCAATTTTTTTCTTCATTATTTTTCAAAGTCACTATACAGCAATCGATACCGTCTGCATGTCCCATGAGAAGAACACGGCCCTCACCTAGCACTGTGGGAGCCCAACTCAAGCACGTGTAATTTGGAGAGTGATTTGAAAAAGAAGTTTTTCCAGAGAGTTTCCAAGAGGGAGTCGATGTTGGCAGGCCTACATGACTATTGAAAAAGGTTGAAAATGACCAAAAAAGAAGCATTCCGTTTCCATCTAAAGAAGCAGCAAGTTCAACTTCAAAAGAAAAGGGATGAATTGCTATTTGTAATATATTTCCAGTGTGACCCTCAACTTCTAGTACTCCTTTGGCACAAGCTGTCAAAGGGCTTTCAGTATGACTGTCATTAGCAGATTTCCCTTCTATGCTACTTGATGCTTGAGAATATAGCTGCGTCCAGGCAAAAGAATTACAAGGTAACAATTGAACCAAAGAGCAAACAACTGGCAGCCCAGAAACTCGAGTCCTCATCATCAGAACTTTACGAGCAAGCAACTGACTTGCTTCCATTTCAAAACCGACTAAATCCTGCTTCTTCCATAAAGTAACCCTTGGGAATCTCAGTGGAGCAAAATCATCAAGACAGTGAATAGTCCACAGGGTTGTTATTCTTTTAGGACCAAAGCCAATTAACCACTCACACCTACCAGCAGTATCATTCTGAAGATCTCCTAAGCATGAATAATAGCAAATTTCTCCATCAATAATAGCCACGCCTTCAACTTCTGTTGCCCAACTTACAAAGACATCGGACCCTAGAAAACCATTCAGAGTTTGGTTTACCTCTATTACAGCAACGACACAAAAAGATAACTTTGTTGCTTTTTGGTCACTATTATCCTTTCCAGTTCTTCTAATCCTCCCATCATCAATTTCACCCCATAACCTGACAGCTCCATCAAGGCAGCAAGTTAACAACACAGGCCTCAGTGCATGTCTGGCATGTCTGCTTGATGGTTTTCCTGTTGATGGCCTCCACTGTATCATCCTAACAGGCATCGGATGATGCAGCTCAGCTTGTAGATATTTGGAATGCCCGACACCTTGAAAAACTAAAACACATTGTCCTGCATCATTGGGTGGAAAAGATGAACCTCCAACTTGCAGTTTACTCCACGGAGCTGTTGCCGAAAACCCATTGGCAGAACAGGTGGTAGAGACGAGAGCTTGAGGAACATCTGGTTTGAATGACCAGGCTATTTCCCATAATTTTTCCTTCCTTCTCCACATCACCACCTCAATCCCTCCTGAAATTATTCCATCTCCTGAACCTGTCCATTGGATAGCCTCCACCTTCACCGATTGCACAAGTATTGCAGTCTGGCTCCAAAAAAAGAACCTGAATCTCAGTAAATAAGTTCATATTCGACTTCAAGACAGAGAAGGGGAGACACAAAGAGAAGGAGATATTAAACTTGCAGCTTGCCTCAACTAAAGGAATCGCTCAGTATTGGTGGCTAAGACTATCATATAGTTTGTTAATGTGTCATAGATTTGGTTAAAATGTGAGGAAGATAGAATGATTATTATCAATATATAAGTATAGATAATTGTTGTTCTGCGTCAGATCTTATGAAAAGTGTTGCGCGTGTGAGAAGGAGATATTAAACTTGCATCTTGCCTCAACTAAAGGAAGCGCTCGGTATTGGTGGCTAAGACTATCATGTTGTTTGCTAATGTGTCATAGATTTGGTTAAAATGTGAGGAAGATAGAATGATCATTATCAATATATAAGTAGCGATAATTGTTGTTCTGCGTCAGATCATATGAGAAGTGTTGTGTGTGTGAGAGTTAGAAAGATAGACAGAGAGGTTTTGAGTGAGCAAGCATCCTAACAAACACACTTGTACAGGCGCATTAACAGCAGTTTGCAATTCTTCACATTTCAAACTCACTAGATTGGCATTTGTTTGTCCTAACTTATCACATTCAATGACCACCAATTGCTGCTCTTTCAATATTCACATTTGGATCACGAAAAACAAATCAATCTCCTGTTTTATCCTGGCTCTTTAATCAATATTGCACTATGAAATTGCAAAACCAAGAGCGGCCCATAAACCATTCACTATCATAACCAAAAAGCGTTTCCAGCATTTAATTTCACATATACCTAAGTAAGATGCCAACCCTATACATACTGATATACATCTAATTTTCAAATTCCACAATAATTTCCTCAGGTATTCAAATATAATAAATTCCAAAAAGGGGGATGAAAACTACACAAGTATGAAGTTGGCGTTTGAAGTTTTATCCTACTTACAAAATTTCAAGTTCCATATGTTTAATTATTTATTTTACATATGCTTAATTTGAATGGACATCTACACACATTCACTTCTCATCAAGGCACGATCATTGCAACAGGAACTCAAGAACACTAAATTATGTGGAAAAGAAAGGAAAATAAAAAACAAACGAAAATTAACTTAATGCCTAACATTTTATTTGGATTATTCGAAACATCCTGGCTCCACATGTTTAACTCACGTTTCATTAAAGTTAACAAACCTCGAAATTTATCATTTCAACAGAACTTCAGAACAATAACACGAATCGAAAATCCAACGAGTACGAACTTACTGCTCGAAGTTTTATCCTCATTATATGTTAACAACACAATACAATCACCAAATGCCACGGCAAGTTCACCGGCGGAAGGCGTGGCAGGGGACCAAGAGATGGCGGAGACATATACGTCGACCTCTCGAGATAGCTCGATTACTTGCCGATAAATCGGGCCAATTTTTGTTTCGGCCTCCAGTAGAGGGTTTGGGAAGTGAGAGATGACTAGAAGAGAGGAGGCGCCGTAAGCGATCCATGAGTGCCCGGCGAAGTCCAATAGAAAGTCGACGTTGGCTTCTGAACCGGGTCCAGATCGGGACGGGGCGGGTGGAATGATCTGGGATTTGATTAACTGTAGCGGAAGGTTGGAGAAGATATCGAGTGACGGTGGTCCGGTGGAAGCTGGAGTAACCTCTCGCATCGTTTGGGGAGCGGGGGGTGCGGTAAGAAGTGAAATTTGCTATGAGATTTTGTTCCAACGGTTTTTTTTATTTCAATTCTAATAAAATTGGAAGTTGAAGAGATTTTTGCTCATGCAATTATACTGCATAGTAGAGCCATTTGTTATTCACAAAAAATAATGTCACACAGTCTCACGGGTGTAACATGTCAAAATCTATTAGACAGATCCTAAAATCAACTCAATGATATTTTGTAAAATTAGGCAGGGTATAGGGGTAATTGGCAACTTGCACCCTGAAAATACACCTAATTTGCACTATGCACCCTAAAATTAGATTTTTGGCATTTTGCACCATTAAATTAGTTGTTTCATTGCACTATGCACCCTAAAGCAATTTTGAGTGCAATTTTCAGATTTTAGGAATTTTGGCAGGGGTATTTTGGTCATGTCAACAACAATCTATAACTTCTCCATTTTCTATGTTTTATTTTTCCATTTATAGTTAATTTTGTCTCTTTTAATTCATCCATATTTTGCTATTAAATCAAATATATCTTAAATTTAATTTAAAATAGATATATCATATAACTTTATCATACAAGAAGATACATTATTTTTTTCAAATAAAAGTTATTACGTAACTTTTTTTTCAAATAAAAACTATTACATAAGTTTTCGTCTTTTTTTTTCAAATAAAAATTATTACGTAAGTTTTCGTCTTTTTCTTCAAATAAAAATTATTATGTAAGTTTTTTTTCAAATAAGAATTGTTACGTAAGTTTTCGTATTTTTTTAAATATTAATTATTACGTAAGTTTTTTTTCAAATAAAAAATATTACGTAAGTTTTCGTTTTTATTTCAAATAAAAATTATTATGTAAGTTTTTTTTCAAATAAAAATTGTTACGTAAATTTTCGTCTTTTTTCTAAAATATTAATTATTACGTAAGTTTTTTTTCAAATAAAAAATATTACGTAAGTTTTTGTTTTTTTTTCAAATAAATATTATTATTTAAGTTTTTATTTTTAAATAAAAGTTGTTACATAAGTTTTCATCTTTTTTCTTTCAAATAATAATTATTGCGTAAGTTTTTTTTCAAAAAAAAATTATTACGTAAGTTTTCGTTTTTCTTCAAATAAAAATTATTATGTAAGTTTTCATCTAAATTAAAGTATCTTCTCGTATAATGAAGTTATACTATATATTTATTTTAAATTAAATTTAATATATATTTAACTTAATAGCAAAATATTGATAAGTTAAAGGAGACAAAGTTAACTATAAATGGAAAAATAAAACATAGAAATGAAGAAGATATAGTTTATTATTTACATGACCAAAATACCCTTGCCAAAATCCATAAAATCTGAAAATTGCACCCAAAATTGCTTTAGGGTGCATAGTGCAAAGAAACACCTAATTTAATGGTGCAAAATGCCAAAAATCCAATTTTAGAGTGCATAGTGCAAATCAGGTGTATTTCCAGGGTGCAAGTTGCCAATTACCCCAGGGTATAGAATCACTAGAACCATAAAAAGTATTAGATTTCTTTTGGAAACTATTAGCAGTCCTTCGAAAAAGTATTAGTAGTTCTTTGGAGAATAATTTAATAATTTAATAGTCCTCCTAAAAGATATTAACTTTTTCCACGCAAAAAAATATTAGTAATCTCCCTAAAACATATTAGTAGGTGCCCTCAAAAGTATTAGTTTTTACCATGACAGTTTTTTAGTAATTCTCTTGCAAATTATTAGTATTTTCACTAAAAAGTATTAGTAGTCTCGTTGAAAAGTATTAGTTTTTTTCTGAAAAGTTATAGTCAGTTTTTTCCCCTTAAAAGTATTAATGGTCTCCTAAAAAGTATTGATTTTTCCTTAAAATATTAAGTAGCTAGTTCCCTAAATTTCAATGCATACTTTTCATGACAAATTAATCTTTACCATTTAGCAACTGAGGTAAATCCCATTGGAACTTTTTGTTTGATACATGTTTTTATCTTAATTTTGATGATTTTATTTTGTCATCAAAACAATGCTTTTAAAGGTTGTCCAAATACTCCTAAATGATTTAAAATGGTTTTAATATTTTCCTAGGAGTATTTCCTCCGATTTATTTTCGATAATATTGGACAACACTTTTAATGACTTTATGTCAATGAGTTTTTACGTCTAAAAACAAGGTTCCTAAATGTTGTCTAAATACTCCCGATTGGTTTAAAATATTTTTACTAAATTTTTGGAGTATTTCTTGAGTTTTATTTTTCGACTAAAATTGGACAACATTTACGTCTCGTGGTCGACCTGGTCGCCCACAGGGCAACCCATACTCAAGATGAGTTTGAAACAAAAAATGAGACAGTGTGAAAAACGGTCGGTCGACCGGTCCGGTCGACCGCGCCTGCCCGAGGTCGACCGGTACCTGAACGTTCTTCCGAAACATAACTTTCTTTTCTCCCAAAACGCTTAGGGGACCGGTTGAGGCAGGGTCGGCGGTCGAGATACACGTCGATCGGTCGCCTGTTGTATTTTTCAAAGTGTTCTTGAATTTTCTTATTTAAATGCGACCAGTCGCCCGTAGCTTGACAAAAAAAATATGACCGTTTGACAAACAGACACATTTCCTTAAATTGTGGGATTGATTTCTAACACTATATTCTTGATTTTAATTGTATTTTTCTCAGAGATTTTCAATCCCCAAGAGGAGCCTATGCTTGATCAATCATCTCCTATAAATAGAGGAAGTTTTGGAGCAACCAAAAACACAACAATTGAGATACAACACAACAAGATACACTTCAAGCAAATACTTGGTCTTTCATTGTTATTATTCTTGTTGTAAATTTGCCTAACTTATCACTTTCACATCCTTGAGGTCTGGCTATTCTTGATTACACTTTGCACTCAAATTGTAATATTCATTATTGAGTTGTAATCTCGACTTTTGGTTATCATTCAACACAAGATATCCTTGTGAGTGTTCTTGTGGTAAGAACACACTTGGATGATCTAGGTGATAGGTGCAAGAAGATTGTGGTAATCTTCTTATTGAGGTGTTGAAGAATTTGGTATTCTTCAAGGTTGAAGATTGTGGTAATCTTCACAAGGTGTCGTTGAAGGAAGATTGTGGTGATCTTCAAAGGGAGATTGTGGTAATCTCCAAAGGTGTTGTTGAAGAAGAGTGTGGTGCTCTTCAAGGTGTTGTAAGTTGAATTTGTATTAATTTTGGTAATTAATAAAATTCTTTTTCTTTTTAAAATCCATCCCTGATATCTTTGGGGTGGTAGAGGATTAGGCCCTGGTGGGTTGAACCTCTTTAAATCGACGTGTGTTGTTTACATTCCGCACCTTTATTATTGTGTTTGAACATTTGGTTCGAAAAAGAGGGCGAAATCGAAAGATGGAGATAATCTATTCACCCCCTCTAGATTATCGTGGCCGCTTGGACTTACAAGTGGTATCGAGCCAAACTCTTTGGCAAGCTCGTTTCACATCGCGAGTGAAGAGAAACGATCGTCGACTATGAACGAAGCTCATCTTTCCTAAAACCTCCACCACCAAGCCACCTCGGTTTGATTCCAAAAATTTTATATTTTGGAAAGAAAGAATGGAATGTTATTTACAAGGTTGCGGGTTTGATATTTGGAACACCGTCATAAATGGAGAATCCATTCCGATGAAAGATACACCACACACCTCCAAAGGCTTCAAAGAGCTCAATGATGAAGAGAAGAAAATCATCTCTTTAAACGGTAAGGCTCTAAATATTTTGTATTGTTCATTTACTAATTTGGAATATGAACATATTGTAGGAATTCGATCGGCACATAGAGTATGGCAAAAATTAGAAGCCATCTATGGAGTATTTGCAAATGAAAGGAGTCAAACAAAAGCATCTACTTCTCAAGGTCATACAAGCTCAAATCTAAGGAACAAGCCTCCTACAACTTCCAACTATGAAGAAGTTGAATATTGTTTTATGGGCATCGAAGAAGAAAACGAGGTATGTCTTAAACCATCTACTTCTTATGACATTGTTATTCAAAATGATTATAGTGATTTGCAAAATGATTATGATGAACTTCAAAATGAATTCCAAAGCTTACTTGTTAAATACAAAAATTTGAAAAAGGAATTCAATGTTTTGAAAAATGATAAGGAGAGTTTATTTACTTCCTATGAATCACTATCATATGCTCACACCACCACACTTGACAAGGTTAGAAACCTTGAAAAAGAAAATAGTACTCTTGTTGAGGATATTAATTGCATGAAAAAGGATTTATCTAAATCCGACTTGAGTACCGATGAAATTGTTGATTGTTGTGATAATTCGAAACTAGAACTTGATCATAAGCTTAATGTTGTCAATCATATGAAAAAGAATCAAGTTTCTAAGCATGTTGGTCATTATGCTCCTAGAATTATTACATGTTTCTATTGCGGTAAAAAGGGTCATACGGCTAATACTTGTCGGGCGAAATAGCTCTAATCATTATTGGAGACCTAAAAGTCTCAAAGTTAATCCTAAAGGACCCAAACACTTGAGGGTACCACAAAATAATGTCATATTAGGTACCCGGCATAATAATGATCGAGGAAAATTCATACCGCCAAGAAGGCATCAAATGATCGACTCATTTGATCAAAGAAGGAGAAACTATTTTCAACAAAACCAATTTCCAAGAAGAGGATATAATCAAAAATGGAAAGAACACAATCCTTGGAAATGGCAAAGAAATCATAAACAAGATGATTTTCAAAGAAGGAGAGATCATCAACAATGGGAAAGACACAACTCATGGAAACGGCGTAATTGGTAAACCGTATCTCCTCATTTATATATGCATTTTATTTTAATTCTATGCATGTTTTTGTTTGTGTCTTAATTGCAAAATGAGTTTTCATGCATTTATTTTTTAATTTAGGTCTTTAATATATTTGTGAGTTTCAATATGTTTAAAAGAAGACCTTGCATGATATTTCTAAAACTCTTTTTATTAGACCTATGTGGTTTATTATCTTCTATGTATTGTCATAAGCATAAGCATTTTTTTGATGTCTCCTATTACTTGTGCAAATTTTGTTTAAAGATTGTATAGGATATATATCTCATTTTCATTGGCTATTTCGTCATCAAGTTTCTTAAACCATCGAGGTATATTCACTCGTATTTATCTTAAGAGCTCGACATTATGCTTATGCACATATCTTTCAAGATATTTCATTTTAACCCCTTAAGTGCCCCTAAATAATTTTGCAAATATTCTCTTAAAAGGGCACTACCAGTTAAGTCTCGATTTTCTCGAATATATGTTTTCCCGAAACCCGTATTTGTGGGACTTGATCCAAAATTATCTTTTTGCAAAGTTTTAAAACTTTTGGGGTGAAAAATCAAATTTTGGAAAATTCTGGAAAAGAAAAATTGCACTGGGACGGTCAAAAGCAGGGGCGACCGGTCGCACCCTACCTCGACCGGTCGCCCCGAGCAATTTCTCAGTTAAAAATCGTTCTGTTCTTCATTTCAAAACAGACGAGCAAAATCCCTAAAACCCTTAACAGCGAAAAATTTCCCCCTTTCTCCTATTATCTTCAATTCTTTATAAATCTTTGTAATTTTTCTTGCTAATTCACTTCCTTTTACAAGAACTTCACATATATAGCACCTCCAAAGAATTCTACTGGACGAAATCCTATCTCCAAGCGTAGAAGGGGCGGAGAGGGTTCTTCAAGAATCGGCAAGAAGAAGCCGAACAAAGGGATATCCGAGCTGCCCAGAGAAACGTAGCTCAAGAAGGTGATGATGTTCAAAATCCCGTTCTCTCTCGGGCCCAAATTGCCGAGCTTCGCGGAACAATTTCGCTCCAAAATTGCCGTTGGGCGAAAGGTAAAAAAATCTTTTATTCCTCAAGCTCCTCATTCCCACAATGTTCTTAATTTCATCAATAAGTATGCGGAATGGTACTATGAGGATTCGGGGATGGGAGGAAAATCTATTGCTCGGACTAAAATGTGTCGTTTTAGTTCATTTACAAATGAATATCCTATCATTAGAGGATTTTTTGAGGAGCAAGGTTGGATGTATTTATGGGAGCATGCTTATGTTTTGTATGATGATGATATTATCCAACATTTTTATGCTAATATGTGGGTGCAATATGATAATGAAAGAAAGCCGATTCTTAGTAAATTAAAGAAAACTTATAAGGGGTCGTCATTTTAGATGGACTCCCAATGATATTTGTCGGCTTTTACATGTTAGAGAAGGAGGGTGGGACTATTTCTCTTGTGGGACTTGGAATGATGAAATGTTGGGGGTGTCGATGAAAGAAGTTAAGACGTATTTGGGAGTATGGCCAAAGTATTCATTGTTGACAATGACACTTGAGCATCGTATTTTATCGGTCATTGTTGCATATTGCATTTGTGGTAAGTCGGGAAAGATGCCTAGCAACATGGATTACTTTTTGACTTATAAGATTGCTTTGGAGGAACCACATAACTTTGGCGCCATACTTATTCAATGTCTAATTGATTCCATCACTCGAGGTAATAAGAAGTTGGTTATGGGAAATTGGATTTGTAAACTTCTTATTCAATCGGGACTACCTTCGTCGGAGTGTAACTCGAGAGGTGTTTCAAAATGACTTTGACATTGATAACATCTCCCAAATAGTCACGATCTTGCAAGAATATGGACATCCGACCAACTAAAATGGCTAGAGGAAGAGGTCAAGATTCCCCGATCCTAATGACTACTTTGATGGCCGAGGCGCAAGATTGGTGGAGGAAGGTGAACCGAGCAATCCGGAGGAGGTAATCTGGGTGCTCAACCGCCTAGGAGGTATACCCAGCCGAATTTGATGAGATGAGGGCCTTTCATGAAACGAGGTATGAGGCTTTGGAGCAAAAGACCTCCAAAATGCAAAAGTCTATCGGCAAGTTGAAGAAATTCATCAAGGACTTTATTCCCGGATCTTGCTTCTCCTCGGATGAGGAATGATGTTCCCCACCCCTTTTACTTTCTAACATTTTCATTCATGTTGCTTTGTATTCTTATGAACTTTTGTAAAACTCTTTTGTACTAATGATATTTGCTTGTTGTCTTAAAAGGGTTAAAATTGCAATTTGATAATGACTTATGGATGATCATGATTTTGATGGAGTATTTGATGGTAAAAATACTCTTATATGGCATTATTTAATTGGTATGAAGTACTTGATGGTAAAAGTGCTTCTTTTAATGCTTTGATCATTATGCTTAGATGAATATGTTGGGACATTTGATATATCATACTTGTATTGTTTAAAGCATGACTTGTATTACTTGATGAATGCTCTAATTTTTGACATTTGCAATGCCTTGATCTTTTTGGCTTATATTATCTCAATTGGGTTGAACCCTTGAGAATCTCTTTGTTGAGCCTTTTATTTGATGAACAAATGTTGGGTATGTTGCATATGATTTTATTGAGCTTTATAATGAGGATGATTGATGATGTTATGAAAAATTTTGGCTTGAAACATTTACAAGGGCTATATACAACCTCTTTTATTTTTCACGCACACAAGGTGTTTGATGAAATGTCGCAATGAAATTTTTCAACTTCTACATGATTCTCTTGCTTCTAAATGTCTTAAAATCTTTTTGAAACCATGTTTTTAGCTTATGGATTTCTTATGATACATTTCTCCAATTTTTGGAATTTTTAAGTTTAAGTTGCTCCACCGTTGATAAACCGTCCCTTTGGCGCACTTTGATATTTTTGTATGGTGTTTTCACCATTCTAACATTCTTTTTGATGATTCCAAAGGGGGAGAAACAAGATATTGGATCATTAGCTCAAAGAAGCTAATAAAAGCTTGTCATAAAAGCTATAAGCTATGGCTCATAAAAGCCATAAGATTGTGATTCTTTTTAGTCCAATTGTTGCTTGATGGACTTATATATTGTTTAATGATGTTTTGTGACAGGGGAAGCTTATAAGCTCTTGAACATATTGTAAAAGCTAAAGCCTTTAGCTTATGGATAATTGCTTTTACATTATTCTTGATATGCTTGTTGATAGGGGGAGCTTGTGCTTATTATTGAAAATATTTACTCCCTACTTGGTTGCTTTAAAATTTTTGGAAATTTTGGTTGCTTCCAGACGGTCAAATGTTTTTACCGGAAAATCATTTCTAAAATGCTCTCTTAGTTTGTGTAAAAATTGTTTTGGTTTGTAATCATAAAAAAGGAAGATTGTTTGATACATGTTTTTATCTTAATTTTGATGATTTTATTTTGTCACCAAAACAATGCTTTTAAAGGTTGTCCAAATACTCCTAAATGATTTAAAATGGTTTTAATATTTTCCGGAGTATTTCCTCCAGTTTATTTTCGATAATATTGGACAACACTTTTAATGACTTTATGTCAATGAGTTTTTACGTCTAAAAACAAGGTTCCTAAATGTTGTCTAAATACTCCCGATTGGTTTAAAATGTTTTTACTAAATTTTTGGAGTGTTTCTTGAGTTTTATATTCGACTAAAATTGGACAACATTTACGTCTCGTGGTCGACCGCTCGCCTACAGGGCAACCCGTACTGAAGATGAGTTTGAAACAAAAAAATGAGACGAGAAGTGAAAAACGGTCGGTCGGCCAAGTCCGCTGGCGTCGGCCCGTCGCCAGTCGGTCGACCGGTGCAACGTTCTTCCGAAACATAACTTTCTTTTCTCCCCAAAACGCTTAGGGGGACCGGTTGAGACAGTCGGTCGGTGACCGGTCGAGATACACGGCCGACCGGTCGCCTGTTGTATTTTTCAAAGTGTTCTTGAATTTTCTTATTTAAATGCGACCGGTCGCCCTGTGCTTTGACAAAAATATGACCGTTTGACAAATGAGACACATTTCCTTAAATTGTGGGATTGATTTCTAACAACTATATTCTTGATATTAATTGTATTTTTCTGTAGATTTTCAATCCCCAAGAGGAGCCTATGCTTGATCAATCATCTCCTATAAATAGAGGAAGTTTTGGAGCAACCAAAAACACAACAATTGAGATACAACACAACAAGATACACTTCAAGCAAATACTTGGTCTTTCATTGTTATTATTCTTGTTGTAAATTTGCCTAGCTTATCACTTTCACATCCTTGAGGTCTAGGCTATTCTTGATTACACTTTGCACTCAAATTGTAATATTCATTATTGAGTTGTAATCTTGACTTTTGGTTATCATTCAACACAAGATATCCTTGTGAGTGTTCTTGTGGTAAGAACACTTTTGGATGATCTAGGTGATAGGTGCAAGAAGATTGTGGTAATCTTCTTATTGAGGTGTTGAAGAATTTGGTATTCTTCAAGGTTGAAGATTGTGGTAATCTTCTTATTGAGGTGTTGAAGAATTTGGTATTCTTCAAGGTTGAAGATTGTGGTAATCTTCACAAGGTGCCGTTGAAGGAAGATTGTGGTGATCTTCAAAGGGAGATTGTAGTAATCTCCAAAGGTGTTGTTGAAGAAGAGTGTGGTGCTCTTCAAGGTGTTGTAAGTTGAATTTGTATTAATTTTGGTAATTAATAAAATTCTTTTTCTTTTTGAAATCCATCCCTGATATCTTTGGGGTGGTAGAGGATTAGGCCCTAGGTGGGTTGAACCTCTTTAAATCGACGTGTGTTGTTTACATTCCGCACCTTTATTATTGTGTTTGAGCATTTGGTTCGAAAAAGAGGGCGAAATCGAAAAGATGGAGATAATCTATTCACCCCCTCTAGATTATCGTAGCCGCTTGGACTTACACCTTTCCCCGGTCACCAATCCCATCGAAAACTAACCTCACCACTTTCTTGAAAGTGAAATGCAAATAATTTGACATGGCTCATAAACGAAATCAGTATGTTAACAATCTCTAGTCTAATTTGCTTCAGCCACTACATTGCAGTAAGCTTAAATTGAAGAGAAATATATTGTCAATCAATTCAAATCTTTCAGCCGCTAAAGAAATCTCCTCCACCACCGAAAAAAAAAAGATCAATTCTCTCCACCGTCGTCAACAAGATTTTGTCTGCTTGATGCAGTGAGTTTTGCGCAAGCACCGCTTGGTTAGGATTTTGGTGGAGGGCGGCGATACATCAGAGATATAGAAGGGTGACGGTGATTGTGGTGGTTGATCTGATGACGTGACGGAGAGAGAAAGAACATTGTGCGGGCGACTGGGGAGGAAATGACGGCGGAGCGGAGCATTTGGCAGAGATCTTTGACTTGCTCACCAATAGAGTTGGCAATGGGCCGGTCCGGCCCGGCCCAAACCCAATTCCCAATTCAAAAGGAGGGTCGAGCCGGTTCGGGCCAATTTTCATCGGGCCTTAATTTTTCTAGTCCAACCGCGTGCCATCGGGCCAAACCAGACCAAGTTAAATATTTAAAAAAAAAACAAAAAAGCTATTTTTTAGGGATACATACACTATTGCCCCACATGTCGGAAGGAAAGACAACTTTTTACGCTCCCAGGCATTTTTTGGACATTTTTGGCTCCGCCCCTTTTTTGGACGCTCCCGCCAAATTTTCTGGACTTTTTTACGTTGTTGTTTCAAGATTGTTTCAAACATATTTCATCTAATAAAATTTCATTTAAAAAATAAATTTTGCGCCCGTTAAATGGTCAATTTTATACTCGAAATCTTATAAAAAACCGAGAAATATCACATAAAACAACACATATTAAACCAAACAAATTGAAAATAATATAGAAACAACATGAATAAAAAAACACAAATCAATTTTTGATCCATTGCATAAAAACATAAAAAAAAAACATGGAAACAACCAAGAACAATATAGAAACAAACTAGAAACAATATAGAAAACACTATATTAACAAAAAAAACTTAGAAATAGATAAAAATTGTATCGAAACATCAAAAACTACGTGGATACAACAGAGAAACATCATAACAATATTAAAAACAGTATGGAAACAACCCATAAACAACTTAAACAATATTGAAAACACCACATGAATAAAAAGAGCTTAAAAATAGGTAAAAATTGTATTTACACATTGAAAACTACATGGAAACAACAAAAAAAATTATTAGAACAACATTAAAAATATTATAGAACAACACAAAAATAATAGAAACAATGTACAAAATAATACATGAATAAAAAACAACATAAAAAATAGGTAAAAGTTGTTTTGAAACATCGAAACAACCAAGAAATAAATTTAAACAGCATCGAAACAACATATATAACATATAAAACAATACATGAACAAAAAAATCGAAAAAAATATAAAATTACCAAAAAATATGTAGGAGTGTAAAAAAAGAAAAAAAAAAAGTACAAAAGTGATAGGAGCGTAGTAAACAATGTCTTTTTTTTTCCAAAATTGAGGTATTTTCGATAATTTCTCTTTTCTTACGCCAAAAAAAAAGCTATTAAAAAGCCAAACAATGTATAAATCAATCAAGCCCATCATGTCAATCACCTTCCACTTAACTTTTTTTCTTTTAAAAAAAAAAACACTACCCGACTATACAAACTACATTATCAAAAAGCAAAAAAGTAAAAATGTTATTCAAAAAGCCAAAAGTTATTATACTAATCAACCAAACCCATCACCATCAACTTGTGGCTCTACGTGAGTGAGTTGTACGCTAGAGTATTGGACCAACTCCAAGGAAAAACATTTATTGCATACTTTTAATTAAATACTATTGGGCTCGGGCCAACCCGAAAAAGACGGGCTATTTTGGCCTAAGCTCGACTGGCCCGATGGGCCCATTGGATCGTTCCATTTAGGTCCAATTTTTACGGGCCTTAAAAACAAGGCCCAACCCCCTATGCGGGCTGCCGGTGCCACTGAATTTGCTTAAGCTCTATTTGCCAACCTAAGAAGACAATTTGTGTAATTTTTTATGTGCGTGTGTTTTTTCTTTTGGGTTGGTATGGTTCGGATGTTGGGTGGATATGGGTTGGTAGTCAGGGTTTTGTCTGATGGATTAGATCCGTCAGACCATCTGATAGGAGACTACCTCTTTGTTATTATATATTTTGTATGTTAATCAAATAAAAAGTTTATACACGGGAAATTTGATAAATTGGCCCTCTACCTACGGGTATTTTTTAAAAAATACCCCGAAAGTATTAAAACTTGATTTATGCCCCTATACCTCTACTACCCACCTCATTACCTACCTAACTATCAACTTTACTACCCACCAAATTCTGTTTGAAGAAAAAACCAAATTCACAATTTTTTTTGCACATTTTAAGAACAATTACAACTATATACTATTTCTTTATACTATATATAATAATGTCAAATCATACTCGTTCTAAAAAATCATAAAAACTTGACCAAATATTTTGTATCTCGGAGACCCATACCACAATTTACGTCTCTAAAGTTTTTTTTTTTTTTGTGATTCGATGTTGCTAGTAAAGTTTTGTAGGAGTTTGCTCCTTGTTTCCCGCTTCTCTCCTGCGTTTTTGTCTTTTTTTCAATATAGTATACATCTATGAATAAATATTGGTTTTGATGGTCTTCATTGTATTTAATTGAATTTGTGGTATATTTGAAAATGATGAATTGACCAAACTTTTAGGGTTTTAGAATGTGTATAATTTGAAATTATTAGATATAGTATAAAGAATGAGTATATAGTTGTAATTATTCTTGAAATGTACAAAAAATTGTGAATTCGTTTTTTTAAACATAATTTGGTGGGCGGTGAAGTGAGCGATTAGGTGGACGGTGAGGTGGGCACTAGGGATGTAGAGGTATAAATCTAGTTTTAATACTTTTGGGGTATTTTTCAAAAATACCCCTAGTTATAAGGGCAATTTATCAAGTTTTCCTTTAAACGTTGAATCGGCAAAAAGGAAAGTAATAATTTGAAATGAAAGAGTATATTAATTTGAATGTAATCAGGTATATAATGTGTCCATTTGTTATTGAAATAGCACGTTTAGTAGAGACCATTGAACTAAAATGAAGATTTTGTGCTGTTATTCATATAATTTTAATGTATCTCTAACTAAATATAATGGTATTTGGTACTTTGTAGTATTGTAGTTATAGTTGGATTAAGGGCGTGTTTGACCGAGCTTATATTTTATAACATGTTTGAGAGCTTTTAAGCTCTTTAACTTTGTTTGGTAAACTTAAAAAAAAATCTTGTAAGCTCCCAAATAAAGATGATAGGAGTTTATAATTAAGTCGTTTTTAAAAAAGTTGGGAAATCCCAACTATTTTTCAAAAATAAAATCTTATTTCAACAACCTCCTTTAGTCTTGACTATTTTAATTACAAATTTGTCATTACTAACATCTTAAAATATCCACCATCTTATTTTATTCAAACATTTGAATAACTTATTCGTAAATTACAATCTAACATCTTATAAGCCCCTCATTCAGTAATATAGTGGAGTAGGGTGGGTTCTTGAGGCCATCGGTCTCAAGTTTAAATCCCCACTTCTACAACATTTAGTCAAGTCTATCACACAGAGCTTGCCCAATGTAATTTATCTGGCTGGTGTGGTTTGCAGACTATTGAGTCAAGTCCTAGGGTTTACCCAATGCACACCTGATGGGTAGTGGATGTAGATAGAACTGACAATTTTTAGCCTCACTCATGGGCCAACCCGACCGATCTGAGGGTAGGACCGAACTGGGTTACTTTTATGTAAGCCCGAAAATGGTCCTGGTCTACTTTGGCCTGACCCAAAAGGCCTCACTAGCTCGATACATTTTAGGCATAAAATGGGTTTTGGGTTAGGCTGGGCCAAGAAAAATGGTGTATCGAGCAATTTTTGGGCCAGCTCGACCCGACCCAATTTTCTGTGTTGGCCTGATGGCTTGGGACCAGGCTAGCCCAACCTGAGCATTTGCCAGCTCCAGCTGCGGGCTCTCTTGTTATCGGGAAAAAAAAGATCTAACATCTTATAAGTTCTAAAAATATCTTATAAGATATAGGAGATTAAAAGATCTTTTAAATAAGTTTATCCAAATGTTGAGCTTATAAGCTCTTCAAAACATCTTATAAGATGTTTGAGAGCTTATAAGCTGTTTAAATTTATTATGTAAACTTTTTAAAAAAAGATCTTATAAGATCCTAAAATAAGATGTTAGGAGCTTATAAGAGCATTCCCAAAAGATTCTTTAATTTAGAAATACTCTTTATTTTGAAGAGTGAACCACAAAAAATCATTCCCGACAAACTCTTTATTTTAACTCTTTCACTCTTAAATTTGGAGAGCTAATACAACTCTCTATAATTAATTGCTTAAATGACTTTTTGCACTTTTGAATGACCCTTTTGATTAGTAGTTTCTAAAAAGTAACATAAATTTGAAATAAAAAGCCAAAAACAAAGTCAGAAAATATCAAAAATATCACTCTTTAAATTTAAAAATGCTCTTTATATTACAAAAGATGCTCTTTAAATTTAAAGAGTCTTGTGGGATGCTCTAAGAAGTTTTTAATAAAATGTTGGAAATCTCAAACTCTTTTTCAAAATAAGATATTATTTCAATAATTTCCTTTAATTTTGACTATTTTAATTACAAAATTGACATTACTAACGTCTCAAAAAAGCGCACCATATTATTTATCCAAACACTTGAGGTATTTGGTGAGCTTATAAGCTCTCAAAATAGCTTATAAGATGTTAAGAGCTTATAAGCTCTTAAAATGTGTTTGGTATTTTTTTAAAAAATATTATAACTTCTAAGACAACGTTGTTAGAGAGCTTACAAGCTCCTAAAAAAAGTACCCCATCCCCATCTTTTTTTAGAAGAACGTAAAAGCTCCTTATATTAATCATTCGAAAGACAAAAATATCCTTTATAATTTTATAGCATCCCAAAATTACCCACCACAATCAGCTCCCAAATCTTTTTTCCAATAATCTCTCCCAGAAAGAATTTGGATTCTCTCTATCTTCGAGAACCCTTACAATTCTCACTACCAAAATTCAATCTTCTTGTTTTGCATTGTGGCCATCTCTTCGCTGTCATTGAGATTAAACTCTAATATCCCTCGTAAGTTCTTATTTATTTTAAATAATACATTGCAATTTATTGAGTTTTGTTGTGATATATATATATATATATATATATATATATAGGGATGGGATCCTGTGAGACCACCCTCCTAGGTTAGTCCATAGGACTAAATCTACACCATCCAAATAGTAAATCAATGGCCAAGATATATTACAATATATACAACATTTCATAAGTAAGTATACAACAGAAGGGATAAAATAGGAATTCAGGAAATTAAATATAGTAACCGCTTCCTAAAAATTAGGGACGTGATTTTGTATTGACCACGTCCCCATAATCAAGCGATTCATCTTTCCTTTTTCTCCCTTCCCATTCGAACCTGCAAATTATTCAAAATATGGCAACAAAATCGTGCAACAATTAATGAAAAGTATACAATTACATTAAACTAACTATACATTAAAACATTACTAAGTATACATAAACAATTAACTAAGTATACAATTATACTAAACTACATGTACATTAAAATTTTACTAAGTATACAGAAATATTTAACTAAGTATACAATTACATTGAACTAACTATACATTAAAATAATACTAAATATACAGAAACATTTAACTAAGTATACAATTACACTGAATTACTTATATAACTAAGTATACAATTTCATTTAACTAAGTATACAAATCCACATAACTAAGTATACAAATTCACTAAACTACTTACTAAACTACTTATATAACTAAGAATACGATTCCACTGAACCAAGTATACAAATCCACTGAACTAAATATACAATAAAACATGACAAAGTATACAAGTACACTGAACTAAGTATACAATAAAACGATTGTTCACAAATATGGCGGGAAAAAGTATCAATTTTGAAAAAAAAAACGCTTGAAGTTGATGATTTTTCCTCCCTAAAAATCGGGTAACTGAAAAGGTAGGATTATGTTTCCTTAAAAATAGCTAATAACCATCCAATTAACATAACTAATTAAATATAAAAGTACAATTATACCCTTATATGCCTAAATTAACTAAAATGATCTACACCATCCAAAATTTTAAATCAAAAGTCCATAAGTGTTCTTATGGACTAACCTAAAAGGATTGGTCTCATTTGAACCAATCCCTATATATATATATATATATATATATATATATATTACCCAATTTTTTGATGTGAGTAGGTTTATATTTTGGGTTTGTTGTTTTCTTGCATATCATTTTTTATTTGTGTTGGGAGGATAATTTTTGTGTTTAATCAGACTGCATATTTGATTGTTAATTTGGTGCTTTGGACTTTTAACTAATAAGAATATTCTTGATTTACTTGGTTGGATTGGAGCAGTGGCAGAGCCACATGCATGTTTAGGGGGGGCCTGCACCCCCAACTTTTTACTTTTTTTTTTTAGTATTTATATTTTTGTTATTTAGTACTTTGGGTCCCCCTCATAATTTTGTTGAATAAAAATTAATGCATAAATTTTATTAAGTTAAATTGGAGATTTTGTAGGTGTTATTTTATCTTATTATCATCTTAGAAATATATTTTTTATTTATTAAAAGATGGGTTTCTCATAATTATTTGTTGATATATATTGAAAAGAAAATTACAAAAAAAGCAGCTACACGTACAACCTTATGTAACCCATTTAATTTTATGGTGACATATTAATTTAATATTTTGTGATGTTTTAGTTTGGTTATATGATGATGGAAAATTTATTAAATGCATTTTTTAATAATGTTTTAATATTTAATGTATTTTTATTTGTAATTTTAATTTTTTCTCCATTTTTTTAATTTGTTTTCGTGTCAACTTTAAATTATATAGGTTTTCCGTGGCGTATCGGGTTACCCGTGTCATAAATAGGTTGTGTTCGTGTTGTGTATTTTGACATGAATAATTAAACAAGTTGTGTTCGGATTCATGTCAGACTTATAATACATGTGTCGGAACACGACCCGCGAACACGAAAGTGACACCACTACTATTGGCCTCCCTTACCGTGATCTTCGCTCTGCTCCTGGATTGTAGCTTTCTAATTTTAGGTATATGGAGAAAAGATTACTCAGTTTCTTTCTTCATTATGTGAAATTAACTTATATTAATATTGTAAGTTATGGTTTTGTATGTGTGTATATATGTTGGTGTAGGTCCCAAGGGGTGTGAGTGTAAGATTTAGAAGGGGGGGTTGAATAAACCTTACCAAATTTTCGATTTAGTCCTTTTAAAAGTTCGAGTTGATACTACACAATCGTGTCTGGTGAACTGACCAATTTAGTTAATCAAGTAGAGTTAGTCACTCAACAGGACTCGACCGAGCCGTTGATAGAATAACTCAAATTGTTAAAACTGAATTAGCTCAACTTTTGGTTTGTTTTTATTGGAAGACTTAACCCCCTTAAGTTTGGTTTAGTAGAGATTTAAAGCTTGATTTAGTACTTAGAAATTATCAAGTAGATAGCAAATTTATCGACAAAGTTAAGCAAATAAGATGCGAGGAATTTAAAGTCTTTGAAATGTAAATGACACGATAAGATTTTATAGAGGTTCGAAGATGGGGTAATTCTTCTACTCTCTCTTTCTCCAACTCCCGGAGGAATCCACTAGGTATTGATCGGTATACAAAGTGGTAACGATCCGGATACAAGTCTTGATCACACAAACACTTGATTCTTTGGGACTCGATCTGGAGACGCCTTGATCACTCGGTGGCTTCTCGTGCGACTCGGCTTCTTCACGGCGGTGCGCTTTGCTACTACTGACCCACTTGCTCAAGCTCTTTGGATTTGATCACGAAGCCCTCCAAAAGCTCAAGACTTGGTTCGACCTTGAACCTTCCTACAATCCTTCGTGGAATGTAGACCCCTTTATTCTTCAGTAATTTCCTCTTCAACTGATTGAAGTTATCTTTCCTTCACAGGTGAGTGTTGGATTGATGTTCTTCGTAATGTAGGCTTGAGGATTGAACGTTTAATAACTTGAGAATATTTCAGGTTACAAAATGTTTCTTTCTTGCTTGTATTCAATTCTCAGATGGTCAAGGTAACCTTCGTAACTTTTTCTCAGAGTTATTCCTCAGCCTTTTATAGTGAGCTTTTCAAAAATCTGCCCGTTGAAGAGATAGGCTTATTTTTGAAAGTCACTTGTGGTCGTTGGCTTGTCTTGTTGCGATCCTTGGAATTACCATTTCCTCGTATGAATTGTTCTTGACTTTTTCGAGTTCGACACGGTGTAGTGCTTCCCATTGGTTTATTCCTTTTGCACGCTTCGGGGTGAGCACTTCGAGAAAGGTAGCATGGAGATATTACTTGTTTAAATAATTCTCTTGATTTACGTACAACGGATCTTTTTCGATTATCTCGACTTATTTGCATTTCCTTGCTTTCCCCAGGTGACTTAGAGTTAGCTTCCAATGATTGGATGACTCTTTCATCACTCCAACTTGAGACTTGGCTTATCTTGAGTTGACTTGACGATACTCCTCTTTGCATCTTAGTTTGCTCCTTGATCGAGTTCTCGTCTTCTCTTCTTTGCCATACTCGGTACCGTCTTGCAGCGAGTTTTCCTTCTAGTCTCCGGTTGTCTTCTTGCATGTTTGGGCATAGTGACTTAACTCGGCTTGACCAGCCTATTTATTACAATGCGATTTACAACAAAAATGGGGTGCCAACTTCCTATTCTAAGTTTTACATGGCATTCATCAAAATCTAAACAATAAATTTCCCAACAATTTCCCCCTTTTTGATGATGCCAAAACTTAAGACATTCAAAAAGTAAATAGCAAGGATACATACAGATAGTGTATTCACATAGAATGTATGCGTAGAATCAATCCTTTTATTGATCATAACATTCTTGTTCTTTTACACAACTGTTTACAAGGTGTATCAGAGCAAACATTTGTCTACACAAAAAGATAGAGAATTTAAAGCTTTATTGCAGAAGACTTACATATTATGTATTTACATAGTAAAATACATGAAGGGGTGGACAACAACACTTCATCTCCTTTCTTTGCCTCCTTCTTTTTCATCTTCTTGATTCTGTCATCTTCTCGGTCTTCTTCTCTTTTTCTCATCTTGGTAGCGCTTCTTCTTCTTTTCATATGCCTTCCTGGACAGACTTCATCTCTTCTTAATCTCTCTTGTCTTTCCTCCCATAGCTGAGTTTGTCTCTTATTTTCTTCTTCTATTCTCTTTTCGCATACTCGGCATTGCTTTTAGCCACTTGCAGTTGGCTACTTGGTCAAGACCGCCCAGTAGATCCCTCCTTTCTTGCCTGGATCTATGTACTCAATGTTTTTGGGCGGAGGGCCTGGTCCGAAACCTCTTCCTCCACCACGCTTCTTCCTCTTCCTCTTCCTGCGGGCGTGTATTGTATTGGGGTCTTCTTCTTTCGGTGAGTGACTAGCGGAGTGACCAGTGAGAGATCACTTCCGGTGGTCTGTTTGCTGTCGGCTTCTTCACATAGCGTGAGACCCTTTTCCCAAGATACAAGTCCCAAGCTTGAGCCATGGACATGTTTGCAAAGTATCCTTGAGATGCGGCGTTTTAAATTCATCAACGATCTTGGCTCGATCCGGCATACGAGATGGCATAAGTGTCTCATCTCTTTGGAATGCCTCCATGTTGTTTCAAGATATTCATAACTCGGGCATCCATCCTTCCTTCCACTTCATCCATCCCCGCTTCAATTGTCTTTCTCTTTTCGGCCATAGATATAGCGAGTGTTGGAGTGGCGAGTCATTGGGAGTTTCTTTGCGATAATATCACCGTGACAAGACCTTGTTGGGGTTTGTGCAATCATTAAGGTCACATCTCTCGATTCTTCCCCCTCAACAGACTTTCCTTTCTTTTTCTTTGTAACTTCCTCACTGTCTTTCCCTTCACAAATCCCTCCTCTTTTCGACCGGATCTCTTTAGCGCTTTAAAGTATTCCTCTTCCCCCTTTTTGGCATCATCAAAGGAGAAAGGAACCCTGGAAACATCTTGGCAAGCGGGAAATCGAGCCTGGCGATAGTCGAGGATTCGCCTCGAGTGCTGCTGCGGAGTATGCGGCACGAAATTCGAGTGAGTAGCGTTGGACTCTGTTGAAATTAGCTTCATCTCGGCCATGAGAAAGGCCGCATTTTCTATCCATGTTTTCTTCCGTAAATCTGTTGGAGATCACTCTTATTTTGCTCACGCAGACTTTATCTCGGCGTGTGTGAGCTTCATGCATGTGCTCAATGTGTTCTCTCAATTTCGTTTTTGCATCGGCATTCTCGGCTCTCCATACCAAGAACTTGTTGAACAATGTTAAAATATCTAGCTTGTTCCACACGCATTGTTTCTTCTTTGTTGCCACCATTCCCGATTAATTATTATGCCTCTCAAGTCGGCGATAAGGTTGGCATCTCTGTTATCGATCTCATGTCCATAGAGGCACTGGTGCCTCTCCATCCGTTCAATTTCAAGCAAATAATGCTTTGAACACCTCCCGAACTTCGGCCGTTTCTTTTCCGGTGCGGCCATGCGACATCAAAGTCATAGTCACCGAACGATGGTGTCGGATGGAAGGGCGAGTGCAGTGCGTGGAAGCGCGTGAGATCGTTCTCGACTCGTCGGGAGGTCGGAGTACCTCTAGAGAGAAAGGAAATGATTCTACAAAGGAATCATCACGCCAACCGGGATTTGTTCAATGATGAAATGTGCGCGTGGAGTTCCTTTTGGAGTCGAACTCTTGCTTGGGGAGCTGCGCGATGGACTCTGTTTGGTGGGGTCTTTTGTGAAGTGGACCCGACTTTGCCGAGCCTCACCTCTCAACAGCTTCCGTCGGTCTCACTGGTTTCTCCAATTGAGTGGATGGTCCTCGGCCTTATCGAGCGTCATCGGACGATGATGAGATTTCCATTGGTGGATCACCATCAAAATTGAAAGTTTGACGAGTAGTCTTGAGATCGACTTGCTCGTGCTTGGAACATCCTCACCGAGTCTTTTGGATGCATCACGGGGATGACTCGGCTTCTTCGCCGCCGATCCCGGAAAAGTTACATCGGGATTATCCCGAGAATCATGAAGCGCGCTTATCTCCTTTTCGGATGGATCAATGATAGCGGGAGGGATGTTCTCTACTTGACCTCTTTTACCCGGAAGTCTCAACCTCCCGTTGGCCTTCATTACCTCCCCGCAGTCTCAAGCTGCCGAGAGGCTGGACCTCCCTTTCGGCAATGTCACCGTCTTAGGGTCTTCTCGTGGTGGCATCCATTGAGTCTCAACCCCATGGATTGCACTTTCATCGCCAGTGTTAACTCCCGTGTGTTCCGTCTGTGCCTCGACATCGGCAGCGTCATTATTAGCCTTGAGCGGTTGGCACCTCGGTGAGACAGTGTCAATCGTCCGAGCTTCGTTGATGGCAACTTGCTTTGTGTATTTTGTGTTTGTACCTTCTCCACTTCGCCTCCTAAATTCGTTGTGGAGTTATCTGCACATCCTCCGACCTTTTTGCGGTGGAGGGAGTTTCCCCCTTAGGGCCGGGCACACCGGTGAGTGACTTGGAATGGGGTCACTCGTCTCCAAACTCCCAGTTGTTTCTCTTGAGTGTTCAGTTGGGGCGGTGGTAAGACACCTCCATTAGGGGTTGGCTCGACTGGGGTCCCCACTAACCCGCCATCGCCATTTCCCTTAAATCCTTCTTCCGAGTGAGCTGGGGAAGTGGTGGCAGCAACAACGGTGGCGATTTGCTGCACTACTCCCATTGGATCGATTTCCAGCTGTGTTTTGGAGGACTCTCCTGGTCCCTCCATCATGCTCTTCTCATGAAGAATTCTGGATTCATGCATTGCTTGCTGCATTTGCAACTCTTCTGTGGCAGCAGCAGGGTCCAGATCCTCATCACTGTCTGAGAAGACATCAAGGAGATGATGTGTGTGTTCTGTGGTGCCGGTGATAGGGCAGATACTGGCCTTCTCACGTGCCTCAGCTTCCTCTGCCTGTCTCTCCTTCTCCTTATCCTTGAAGATCTGCAAGATATCCTTGCAGTTTTCTTCATCCAGTGCTGAGATCACAGAGGTCAGTCCAAGGAAGTTCAGCAGTTCCTCTTCCTCTTCTATAAATTCAGGCCGTTGGAACTGTTCCCTTGATCGACTCAATTTCCACTTCCTCCACTCTCGCAGACGATTTTGGATGTCTGGGTAAGGTGGGGATAGGATCATCACATCACTATCATCTCTATCGACTTCTTCTTGTGTCTCACCGTGCGAACTACAAACAGTTGTGTCTTGATTTGCCTCTGTGATCGCCTTGTGAGACTTAGATGTTTCATCTATAATATCCGAGACTCTACTTCTCCAGCCGATCTCCGGTGCTCTGCTCCAATGAGTGGTGACTCGGCCGGTTTCTCAAGCTTGGAGTGCTTGATGATTCTTCTTCGTCTCTAGTTTGTACCGGAGGGATTTACGGTTCGAAAGAGTTTCTTCTGAGTCTTGGGCGCGCGGGGCGTCTTGGTGTTTTCTTACGAGGAGCGGCCGTCTTGGCTTATCGATCTCCTCTTTTTGACGATCGGAGAAGGTAGTTGAGAGTCCTTCTCGACCTAACTGCTTTGAGGCGGGAGACACGGCTGCGGGGGCGGGTGACTCGGCTGCGAGGGGGGAGCGGTTTGTTTTTCTTTCTTTGCGGGAGCGTGATCTTCTTAGCAGCTGCGGGGCAACACTTGATTCTCTTAGCTGGCGGCAGGGGCAGCTTTCTTCTTTAGTGGAGAGGAAACAATCTGTATCTTGAGGGTCACCGATTCCCCTCACTCGTGTCAGCTCTCTTGGCATAGGCTCTCTTCTGTGCGCCAGAGAGGTTTGATCTGAACATCCTCTTGTTTACATGGAACGCCTTTCCATGTCTAAGAGGGACTCCTTTCACCTCCATCAGCCGGCCAATCACCAGGCCATATCCTAGGGATCCTCCAAATGCACCATCTTCCTTGAAGGATTTGTTCCCTACATTCTGGCATAGTCTGCTGTAGACAAACTCAGCCCAGTTTATTTTCCTTTCTTCAATGATCGCAGCCATTACGATCAACTTTGCTTTTGACAGTTGGTCAAAGCTGCCAAATTTGATGTCTATGCATTTGGCAACTATGTCCAACAGCTTGTGGTAATCCTCCTTCAGCAGCCTCTTGTTTGCTGTGTAAACTATTTTATCAGCATAGTCGGGCTTGGCTACTTCCTTCCAAGCAACAGCCAGGTTTTACATCGGCCGTTATTTCGATGCTCCTTCCGTCGGTAGTGAGCGTGTTCACCAAATCCTTGCGAGATGGTGAACTTCTTTCCGTGAACAGATGACTTTATCCCTTCATCGTGAATCTCAGCGTTCACGTAGAACTGTGCGACCTCTTCCACATAGGTCATCGAGAACTCCATCGTCAGAAATGGTTTCAGCCCGGACGTTTCGAGCTTTTCAGCGATTTTCTTTATAAGGGCGTCATCGGACCCCTGTTTGACCATGCCCTCGAAATCCACGGTCGACCCTGTGTGGATTTGCTTTCCTAGCTTGACAAAATCATAGGTTGATGCCATTTTTCAGGATTTCACCGAAAAGAAACTTAGAAATTTGATTTGAATACTGAGAGGGTTTTGAGAGAGTTTTGCCTTTGTTTCTGAGATAGAGATGAACCGTTTTGGTGATATGTGAGAGAAAACAGGCGAAAATGGGTTAAGTATGGTTTCTGAAAGGACGTGCGGGTGGTTTTTGAAATGTGATCGAAATCAACGACTTAGATTTTGCACGCCGATTAGCATTTAATGTCTCGAATTTAATGCGGCAAATTTATATCCAATCATAAGCTTGGTATGCAACTTTTTGTCGTACACATCATCATTATCTTGACGTCATTCTTAAAAACATTCCCGCTTAGTAAAAACGCATTTGCGTTTTTGTCACTTTGCTCATAAATGACTCAGCTTATCCCTTAGGATTTAACTCTTTTCTCGTCACGTTCTCTCGATGACTCACCACTTTGTCAGCTAATTCGGTATAGATAGTTGTCTCTCCGACATGGTGATTCATTTAGGCGATTTTGAGAATTGATCCTTTTTTTCTTTTTGTGTTCCATTTCTTTTCTCTGAGTCTTCGAGTGTCATTTCGGCTCGATTAACCCTAACTCATGCTTGAGTTCTTCAAATCTTGACTCACATAATGGTTTTGTGAATATGTCATTCTAACTGTTTATCGGTTGAGATATATTCCAATATGATGTCCTTCTTTTCAACATGATCTCTTATGAAGTGATATCGACATCGATATGCTTTGTTCTTGAGTGCAACACGGATTACGAGTGATTGCAATTGCACTTGTGTTATCACACATGATTGGAATTTCCTTTTCTTCAACTTCATAGTCTCTCACCTTTGTCTCATCCATAGGACTTGGGCACAACAATGCCGCTGCTATGTATTCCTTCACCGTGTAGAGGTGGCTATTGAATTTTGCTTCTTGCTAAACCAGGAAATCACTGTTTCCAAGCATTTGACATGTGTCCGAGGTGCTTTTTCTGTCAACTCTGCATCCAAAGATAGTCAGTCGAATAGCCAATTAGGTTGAATCCACCTTCCTTTGGATACCATAAGCCAACTTCTTGGCTTCCTTTCAAGTATCTCAAGATTCTCTTAGTTTCTTTGTCATGTGACTCTCTTTTGGAGCAGATTGAAATCTTGCACATACACCTACAACAAAGGTGATGTCGGCTCGCTTTGTGAGATAGAGCAATGATCCAATAAGTGCTCTATATCTTATTTGATCTACAGGCTTGCCATCTGCATCCATGTCCATTTTGATGATGTATTCATTGGTATTTTCACGAAAGACTTCTCCTCCATACCATATTTCTTCATTAAATCTCGGTGTATTTTTTTTTGACTTATGAAGGTTCCATCCTTCGATTGTTTCACTTGGAGTCAAGGAAGAATGTCGGCTCCCCATCATGCTCATTTCAAATTTGCTTTGCATGAGGTTTGAAAATTTTTCACATAGCTCTTTGTTTGTGGATCCAAAAATGATGTCATCCACATATATTTGAACAAGCAGTATACTCTTCTTGTCTTGAATTCTGAAAAGTGTTCTATCTACTTTTCCTTTTGTGAATCCATTCTTAGTTAGGAATTGTGACAAAGTATCATACCATGCTCTGGGTGCATGTTTCAATCCATACAGAGCTTTCTTGAGTTTGTATACCTTATCTCCACGAGTCTTCTGCTCAAATCCTGGAGGTTGTTCAACATACACTTCTTCTTCCAATAAACCATTTAGGAATGCACTTTTTACATCCATCGATATACAATGAAATTCTTGTGAGTGCATAGGCAAGAAACATCCTTATAGCTTCCAATCTTGCTACAGGAGCAAATGTTTCATCAAAATCTATTCCTTCTTCTTGGCAATATCCTTTGGCTACTAGTCTTGCTTTGTTTCTTACCACAGAGCCCTCCTCGTTCATCTTGTTTCTGAACACCCATTTAGTACCAATAACATTTTGATGGGTGGGTCTTTGAACTAATTCCCATACTTTATTTCTTTCAAACCGATTCACTCTTCTTGCATAGCTTGAATCCAATGTGTGTCATCCAATGCTTGTAACACATCTTTAGGCTCTATTTGTGAGATAAAGCATGTGAACATAGCTTCTTGTTGAGTTCGGATCTTGTTTTGACACCTTCTCTTATATCTCCAATGACAAGTTCGGTGGATGGTCTTTCACCATCTTACATCGAGTTGAGTTGAAGTAAGTTAGCCGATTCATCGTCTAGTAGCTTGTGTTGCTTTGATCGGCTCTCTCGCAATCATGTAGCCGCAAATTTTCCAAATTTTATGAGACTCGGCTATCTCATCTTCATCGAGTTTATAATTCCAGCTTGACTTGAAAGATAGGGACTCTTTTGTATGGTTGGATGATTCAACTTATCACCGCTTCTTCAATGTCTTCTCCATTTACATTTGGCTCATCGAATACCACATGAATGGATTCTTCCGCAACCATAGTCCTTTTGTTAAGTACTCAGAGGCTTTGCTTTTCGCCTAAGTATCCCAAGAAGATACCTTCATCGCTTTAGCATCGAAAGCCTTTAGATTGTCTTTGCCATTGTTATGGATGAAGCATTTACATCCAAATATTCTAAAATATGCAACATTTGGTTTTCTCCCCGCCCAAATCTCATAGGGAGTCTTTGTCACCGTCTGTTTATCATACATCTGTTTTGAGTGTAGCAAGTTTGTGTTAATTGCTTGACCCAAAATCTTTTTGGTAACCCCTGCTTGACTAACATGGTCCTTGCTTTTTGCTTCTTTGAGAGTTCTATTCCTTCTTTTTCGCAACTCCATTCTCTTTGTGGAGTCCTTGCGCATATAATTCATGACCAATGCCATTTTCAATACAATATTGAGTTATTATACCATTGACAAACTCGGTTCCTCTGTCGATCTAATTTTGATAATGGTTTGGCTTTTCTCATTTTGAATCCTCTTCATCACCGTTGTGGTAGTTTTAGAGAGTTTCTTTCTTCTTACACATGAATATTGTCCATGTATATCTTGAGTAGTCATCTACTACCACCAAGGTGTATTTCTTTCCACTTATGCTAGCTTTGGTTCCACTTTGGGCCAAATAGATCCATATGTAGCGGATGTAATATTCTTGTTGAAGATGGGCGGTCTTTTTCTTTGAATGATGATTCGATCTGTTTTCCCTTCGACATGCGTCACATATACTCTCCTTCTTGTATCGAGTCTGAAGTCCTTCCACAAGATTACTTCGCAAGCTTGTTAATCGTCTTGAAATTTAGGTGACTCGGCTTTTTGTGCCCGCCACATAACTTGAACTTGATTTAGTCTGTTTTTTAATAGACAGTCTTTGGGTGTAGCGGTTGACCAATCTACTACATACATGTTCTTTTATGTCGCATCTTTGCAACACAACTTCATTCGATTCTCGCATCCTTGATTTGGCATATACCCATGTTAAATCCAACATTATAGCCCTTGTCACGAGTTGGTGATGCTTAGCAAGTTGAAGTTGAGTCCTTCAACATATGCAACATCCGTGATTTCTAATCCGTTCCTCTTGATGGATCCAATGCCTCTTATTTCACCTGAGCTTCATTTCCTCCAAATATGACTTTTGCTCCTTTAACTTCCTTGAATTTTGACAGATTTTTCTTGTTTCTGTCATATGTCCGAACGACCACTATCCATGTACCAGGTTCCTTGGCACTCACTGTTTTCCTTGAACCCGCAATCAAGGAAATTAAGTTTTAGGTACCCATACTTGTGCGGGTCCTGAGGGGTTAGAATTGTAAGATGATCCAACCAACTTATAGCCAAATGATTTGACTCTAAGGGGTTGCCATCTATCGATGCCATAATCATAATTAATCTTGGCAAATTGCTTGGGGATTATAGGTTCATACAAATTGTCTCTTTTAACAGTATGCTGTATATGTGTTTTTAGCAATCGCCTTCTTTGGGTAATTGTGGTGTCTCTGAGTGTAGTGCCTAGGTGCATATGTGTCTTTGATGAAAGCTCTTATACTTTTGGAATGACCTTTCTTTGAGTTCTAGGCCTTTGCCATTTGGGCTTATATTCCATAAGTCTATGCGATAGTTCACATCATTCCAATCGGCTTGGCTTGGATATTTTCTACCATTCCCATCATATGTATTTCTTTTATAGATTTTCTAGGGTTTTTGGTAGCTCTGTTTCTTCTTTCAGAGTATTTTACTGTTTGGAGTTTCTTTGAGAACTCGATTGAATCTCTTCTCATTTGTCCTTCTTTCAGCCGCACTCAACCGGGCCGTTTTCCTTTTCCTTTATAACCAAGGCCGCTTGCTTGTAATTGTGCTTTGGAGTGAATGTGTGTGCACCATTTGGAGTTTTGGATTTTTAGACTCTTCATTGCTTGAAGATCCTTTTTCCAAAATTACTTTTGAAGTTTGACATAGCACGAGAGGAATTAAATCCTAAGCTTTGTCTTGTCTCCACATTCTCTTTGACTCATAATAAGATCATCCAATGATTTAGATGCCTTAGTGAATGAGGCAATAACATTTTTGAGGTCATTCTTCCTCTTTTCTATGGCGGCTATTTACGCTATTAGCTTGGCATTTTTAGCCTTTAGACTTTTATTCTCATCACCTATTTGACTAGAGTACTCGGCTCCTTAGTCACCGTGAGTTTTGGCTCTTGAGTAGGTGTTTTCCTCATTTAGTAGTGTGTGTGAGGATTTAATGTGTTCAAAATCTTTCATCATTTTGCCTAATGAATCATAAAGGTCGAGTGGGTGATGAAGTGTGTGTGTCACGATCACTATCACTAGAATCGAGTTCGATGAGTTAGAGTGTACCTCATCTTCTTGGTCGAGTTGATCTTGTTCCTTGGCCATCAAACGGATCAGGGCTTCTTCTTGAGTCACTTGAGTAGTCAACTTCATTGCTCTCTCAATCAATTGTCTCTCTTGACTTGGTTTGTCTCGGCTCTCTGCAGCCAACATTGCCTTTTTCTTTTCTTGTCTTCTTTCTCTCAAGACCTTTCTTTCTTCTTCATTCCTGTATTTGTTGACTACGGGATATGGGCAATCAATGGCGTAGTGACCTGGTTGCCTACGGTTCCAAAGATAGATATTCAACCTTTTGATCGACTCTTTCCATTCTTGGATTGTCACCTTAGATATTCACTTTTTGATGATCTGTCCTCTTGGTTGGCCTATCTTCCCTTGACTTGGAGGGAGCCGAGTGTCTTCGGAGGTTTCGCCCTTGCCTCTCTTGTAGTTCTTATTGAAGAACTTGTTGAACCTTTTAACCATCGTGGCTATTTCTTCCGATCAATGACTTCTTTGACCTCGGCTCTCTTTCCATCCTTAACAATTAGAGTAGCTTTGTTTTGGGTACAAATTGTCTCTTCCTGATCTTTTCTTCTCGGCTCAAATTCGTAGGCTTTGAGATCCGAGAATAGTTCATGGTTGGAGGTCTTCGATAGGTCCATGGAATGTCTCGGTGCCATGACCTTCATTTCCCATTCAAATGGGGAGACTTTTTAGGATCTTCATACACATTTCCTTCTCGTGTATATTCCTTTCCAAGCGCAAATAGCTCATTGGTGATTTACGTGAACCGAGCATCCAGTTGATCCAGGTTTTCTCCTGCGATCATTTTGAAATTCTCAAATTTTTGTACAAACTCTTGATAATTTATTTTCCTTGATTTGCTCACGAGCCTTCACAAATCAATGTTAGCTTGTCCCATTTCTTTAGCCGTTTTGCATGATTTGACTTTATTGAACATGGCTTTGTCCAAGGTTTTGTAAAGGATGTCCTTGGCTACATTGTCCAGGTTGTATCTTTTTCTGTCATCATTTGTCCATTCGATTCTTGGTTTTTCAACCATAGCTGGTCTAGGGCAACATCCTCTTCACCTTCAACCGCACTCTTCTTATAGTGTGTTCACTTTTAAGATTTGCAATGGCCCATCCTCTATCACTATCCACATCTCATCATGTAATGTTGATAGATGAGCCTCGCATACGAATTTTCCAATCATCAAATTCTTCAATTGTGAACATAGGGATGCGTGTCAAATTTGTTTCCATGATAATAAATTTTAATGATAAAAAGAGTTTTGAAAATTTAAGTACTAAAGCGGACTTTGAAAAATTTGGAGATCTAGTTCAAGAACCGGTCACGGAAGGCTCAATGAACCAACCGCTCGATACCACTTGTAGGTCCCAAGGGGTGTGAGTGTAAGGTTTAGAAGGGGGTTGAATAAACCTTACCAAATTTTCGATTTAGTCCTTTTAAAAGTTCGAGTTGATACTACACAATGTGTCCTGGGTGGACAGCCAATTTAGTTAATCAAGAGAGTTAGTCACTCAACGGACTCGATTGAGCCGTTGATAGAATAACTCAATTTGTTAAAACTGAATTAGCTCAACTGTGGTTTGTTTTTATTGGAAGACTTAACACCCTTAAGTTTGGTTTAGTAGAGATTTAAAGCTTGATTTAGTACTTAGAAATTATCAAGTAGATAGCAAATTTATCAAAAGTTAAGCAAATAAGATGCGAGAATTTAAAGTCTTTGAAATGTAAATGACACGATAAGTTTTTATAGAGGTTCGAAGATGGGGTACTTCTTCTACTCCTCTCTTCTCCAACTCCTGAGGAATCCACTAGGTATTGATCGAGATACAAAGTGGTAGCAGTCCCGGATACAAGTCTTGATCACACAAATGACTTGATTCTTTGGGACTCGATCCGAGACGCCTTGATCACTCACCAAGGCTTCTCGTGCGACTCGAAACTTTCTTCACAGGCGTTGCGCTTTGCTACTACTACCCCACTTGCTCAAGCTCTTTGGATTTGATCACGAAGCCCTCCAAAAGCTCAAGACTTGGTTCGACCTTGAACCTTCCTACAATCCTTCGTGGAATGTAGACCCCTTTATTCTTGATAATTTCCTCTTCAACCGATTGAAGTTATCTTTCCTTCACGGTGAGTGTTGGATTGATGTTCTTCGTAATGTAGGCTTGAGGATTGAACGTTTAATAACTTGAGAATATTTCGAGGTTACAAAATGTTTCTTTCTTGCTTGTATTCAATTCTCGGATGGTCAAGGTAACCTTCGTAACTTTTTCTCGAGTTATTCCTCGGCCTTTTATAGTGAGCTTTTCAAAAATCTGCCCGTTGAAGAGATAGGCTTATTTTTGAAAGTCACTTGTGGTCGTTGGCTTGTCTTGTTGCGATCCTTGGAATTGCCATTTCCTCGTATGAATTGTTCTTGACTTTTCGAGTTCGACACGGTGTAGTGCTTCCCATTGGTTTATTCCTTTTGCACGCTTCGGGATGAGCACTTCGAGAAAGGTAGCATGGAGATATTACTTGTTTAAGTAATTCTCTTGATTTACGTAACGGATCTTTTTCGATTATCTCGACTTGACCGCATTTCCTTGCTTTCTCCAGGTGACTTAGAGTCGACTTCCAATCATTGGATGACTCTTCATCACTCCAACTTGAGACATGGCTTATCTTGACTTGACCGATACTCCTCTCACCAGATCTTAGGCTTCCTCCTTGATCGAGTTCTCGTCTTCTCTTCTTTGCCATACTCAACTCAACTCTTTGCAATGAGTCTTCCTTCTAGTTTCCGATTGTCTTCTTGCATGTTTGGGCATAGGCGACTTAACTCGGCTTGACCCATTTATTTATTACAATGTAGTTTACAACAAAAATGGGGTGCCAACTTCCTATTCTAAGTTTTACATGGCATTCATCAAAATCTAAACAATAAATTTCCCAACAGTTGGAAAATTTATTGTATAGATTATGATGATGCTTAGAAAACTATGTATTAAGAAGTTGACATCCCAATTTTTATGTAATTTCTGCTTATGTAATAGATAGGACTTAAGCCGACTCAAATTAGCTAAGTAAACAAAAGACTTACTAAATGCGTTTGGAAGACTCATAGGTTTGAGTAAATGAAAATTCAAAGCAGACTCTCAATCGAGTACCATGTTTAGAAGACTCTCAACGAGTTGCACCAAATCAAAATGTAAGACCGACAAAGAGTTGAGACATAAGACTTTTTTAGAAGACTTACAACTCGGAAGACTTAAAGATCAACCAAGTGGGGTAAAACATCCGAAAGATTACGCAAAATCGGATTGGATCTATTGCGACCGAGTCCAGGAGGATTTTAATTAAAGATATAGAAGTACAAAGTTTGACCATAAAAATGTTAACGCATTTATGAAGGCAAAACAGTCTTAACCCATAGAAGTACACATGCGGACTACCCGCTCGGAATCTCTGCAGGCTGAAAAGAATACAAGGAATGATCAACATCAAAGTCAAAAAAAAAGGACATGCCAATCGTCCAATGGTATCTATCTTTTCAATAGACAAAATTCAAATATACACTATAAAGGTCATGAAAAAATTCAGGAGATATACGACACAATAAAGAGAGCAATGTAGTCCCAAGGGGTGTGAGTAAGGTTTAGAAGGGGGGTTAAATAAACCTTACCAACTTTTCGATTTTAGTCCTTTTAAAATAACACAGAGTTAAATACACAACTATGTCCTAAATGGACAACTAAGTTAGTTAACCAGCAGAGTTAGCCACTCAACGACTCAATTTAGTTTGTTGATAGAATAACTCAAATTGTTTAGTCTAAACCTTAACTTGGTCAGTAATGAGATTTTCAGCGGAAGACTTAACACCCTTGAATTTGGTTTAAGTTTGTTTTAACACTTGGTTTTAGCACTTTGTTAATTATCAGTTGGAATGCAAATTATCAACAAATGTAAAGTTATATGCGAAAGTAAATGCTTTGAAATGTAAATGACAAAATAAATTTTATAGAGGTTCAAGATGGGGTAATTTTTCTAATCCTCTCTTCTCCAACTCCTGGAGGAATCCACTAAGTATTGATCGTAGTACAAAGTGGTTATCGGTCCAAATACAAGTCTTGATCACACACTGACTTGATCCTTTGGGACTCGATGCCGAGATGCCTTGGTCACACAAATGGCTTCTCGTCCGACTCGGCTTCTTCATAGGGCGGCGCTTTGCTACTTGACTCACTTGCTCAAGCTTCTTAGATTTGATCACGAAGCCCTCCAACGACTTGAGACTGGTTCGACCTTGAACCTTTCTCCTCCTTGGAATGTAGACCCCTTTTGATTCTTCAAAAGTTTCCTCTTCAACAGTTTGAAGTTGTCTTTCCTTCACAGCTCGGTGTTGGATCGATTTCCTTCGAAGTTTAGGCTTGAGGATTTGCTTGAATAACTTGAGAATATTTTTGTAGGTTACAGCTCGAATTATAGCTTGAATGTTCGTGGTTCAGGTAACCTTCTCTCAAAGTGATTCCTCAGCCTTTTATAGTGAACTTTCAAAAATCTGCCCGTTGAAGAGATAGGCTGATTTTCAAAAGTCACTTGTGTTCGTGGGCTTGTCTTGTTGCAGTCCTTGATGTTGACATTTCCTCGGATTAAATGTCTTGCAGCCTTCCAGGTTCTGACACAATGTGCAGTGCTTCCCATTGGTTTATTCCTTTTGCACGCTTCTGGGACTGAGCACTTTAAGACATGGCATCATGGAAATATTACTTGTTTAGGTAATATTCTTGACTTCGTACAACGGATTGTTTTCGATTGTCTTGACTTGATCGCTTTTTTCCCCAGCGACTTGAGCTGCTCCAATGATTGAAAGACTCATCATCACTTAAACTTGACTTGGCTTCTTGAGTTGACTTGACGACACTTCACACGGTTGTATCCAACATACTCCTTGATCGAGTTCTTGACTTCTCCTTTTTGCCATACTCACCGCTTCACAAATGAGTCTTCATTTTAGCCTTCGATTGACTTCTTGCATATCCAGGCATAGGCGACTTAACTCACTGCATGCACCTATCTATTACAATGCAAATTACAAGGAAAATGGGGTGCCAACTTTCTAGTCTAAGTTTTACATGGCATTCATCAAAATCTAATGAACAAATTTCCCAAAAATTTCCCCCTTTTTGATGATGCCAAAACTTAAAACATACATTCAAATTGTAAATAGCAAAGATACATACAGACAATGTAGAAACAAAGAATGTATGCGTAGAATCGATCCTTTTATTGATCATAACATTCTTGTCCTTTACACAGCTGTTTACAAGGTGTATCAGAGCAAACATGGCATTCTATATCTACACCGGAATATAGAAATTCTAGATTCTTATTCAATGTACAGAAGACTTACATACATATGCATTTACAATAGTAAAATACATGAAGGGGTGGACAACAACACTTCATCGCCTTCGCTGCCTCCTTCTTTCCTCTTCAGCTCTGTCGTCTTCTGATCTCTTTCTCTTCTTTTCTTCTTCAGCTGCTTTCTTTTTCTCATAAGCTCTTCTGGCAGCTTCATCTTTTCTTTTCCTTTCTTGTCTCTCTTCCCACAGCTGAGTTTATCTTCTATTTTCTTCTTCAATTCTCTTTTCCTTTCTTGTCTCTCTTCCCACAGCTGAGTTTGTCTTCTATTTTCTTCTTCAATTCTCTTTACATATTCAAGATTGTTCCCGCCACTTGCATGTTGGCTACTTCAAAACCAAACCCAATAGATCCCTCATTTCTTACCGGATCTATATATTTGATGTTTTTGGGTAGAGGTCTAGGTTTGAAACCTCTTCCTCCACTCGCTTCTTCCTCTTCCTCTCGGCGTGTATTGTCTTTGGGGCCTTCTTCTTCCCAAACAGAGTGACTACTCGAGTCTCGCCGCTTTATCACCTTTTTTCGCACGCCTTGAGCCCTTTTTCCCAATACAAGTCCCAGGCTTGGGCCATGGTCATGTTCTCGAAGTATCCCTCGGATGCGGCGTCTTGAATTCATCAACATATCTAGGCTCGGTTCGATGTCCAAATGGCATCTGTGTCTCTTCCCGCCGAATGCCTCCGTCGCTTGTTTCGATGTCCATCGCATTGACAGCATCCATTTTTCTTTCAATCTCCGTCATCTCTCGCTTCTACTATTTTCCTCTTTTCGATATGGGCACAAAGCAGAGTGTTGGAGCGGCGAGTCACTGGGAGTTTCTTGATGATGTCACCAGACAAGTCCTTGTTGAGGGTTCTAGCAACCATTAAATTCATGTCTTTCGAACCTTCCCCCTCAACTGATTTTCCTTTTTCTTTCTTCTGTCCTTCAGTTGTATTCTCCTTCATAGCTGCGTCCTTCTTCTCAGTTGCGGACCCTTTCAATGTCTTTAGGTATTCCTCTTCCCCTTTTTTGGCATCATCAAAGGAGAGAGGAACCCCTGGGAACATACCAGCAAGCATGAAATCTAGGTTGCTGATAGCTGAGTTCTACTTGGATTCTGCTGCGGAGTATGCTGTCTGAAATTCTGAGTGGGTGACTCTCGATTCGGCTGTTACCAACTTCATTTCAGCCATTAGAAGGCTGAATTTTTCATTCATATTCTCCTCTACGTGCGAGAAGTTATTTTCGATGAAATTCTCGCAGCGCCCCATTTCGATGGTATGAGAGGCATGCATCCTATCAATATTTTCTTGCATCCTCTTTTTCATGTCGAAGATTATCGGCGCTCCCGGATCAACAATTTATTGTACAATGCTTTAAAGTATCGAACCTGTTCCACATGCATTGTCGCTGCCGCTGCCACCATTCCCGATTCGACCACTATTCCACGCAGACGATCAAAGATTTGCATATCTCATTATCCAGCCGCATATCCAATGAGGCCTGGTGCCTTTCCATCTTCTCTATCTCCGTAAATATTGCCTTGAAGACTTCTCGAACCTCACTTGTCACCTCTGTCTCAGCTGGCGGCCAAGCAGCATCAAAATCAAAATCTGCTGGGACGATGGTATCTGTGGGAATGACTGGATCAGGTTTATGGAAACGTCATTGATCTCTAGCTGATTCTTCATCAAGATCAGGCAGCTCTAGTGAGAAAGGGAACGTTTGTTCAAACGCATCATCACGGACATAGGGAATCTGTTCAACTGTGACTTGTGGCCGTGATGTGCCCGGTTGAGTCGAATCTGCTGCAGCGTTGGGAGCCTACGCAGTTGATTGTGATTCAGCTGGGGTCTTTTGTGGTATGGACCCGGTGGTGAGCCTCACTCAGTGTCTCAACAGCTTCGTCGGTCTCAGCTAGTTTTTCCATTTGAGTTATCTGTTCCTCGGCCGTATCAGTAGCGTCATCGGAAGATGATGAGATTTCAAGCGGTGGCTCATCATCGAAAGTGAATGTTTGACAAGTGGCTTTGAGATCTGACTTACTCGTGCTTGGGAGAACATCCTCAGCTGAGTCTTTTGGATTCGCAATGGGGGATGACTCAGCTTCATGAAGTGCACTTATCTCCTTCTCAGATGCATCGATGATAACATGAGGGATGTTTTGTGCTTCGCCTCTTTACCCCGGAAGTATCGGTCTCTCCGTAGGCCTTGATACCTCTCCCCAAGTCTCAATCGCAGCAAGGCCTTGGACATTCCCTTCGACAGACTCAGCTGTCTTAGGGTCTTCTATGGTGGCATCCACAGGAGTCTCAACTCCGTGGATTGCACTTTCATTGCCCAGAGTGTTAACTTCCGGGCGAGATCCATCCCAGTGCCTCGATCGCGATCGCATCGGCGGCGTCCCGCAGAGCGGTTGGCACTTCACCGAGACAGCCTCAACTATCCGAGCTTCTTCGGTGATAACTTGTCTGTGTTTCTATTTCTTGTTCCTTCTCCACTTCGCCTCGAGATTCATGGTGGAGTTATGTCCGCAACAACCTCCAACCTAGGCTGCGTGGAGGAAGTTTCCCCCCGGTGGCACACCACCGGTGAGTGACTTGATTAGGGTCACTCTTCTCCAAACTCCCGGGCGTTTTTCTGTGAGTGTTCACCGTTGGGGGCGGTGGTAAGACACCTTCGAGAGGTTGGCTCGACTTGGGTTCCCAAGTTCCCAGTTTCATCGCCAAGTCCCCTAGATCCATCCTCTAAGTGAGCTGGGGAAGTGGTTGCAGCAATAACAGTAGCAATCTGCTGTACCACCCCCAATGGATTGATCTCCAGGTGAGTTTTTGAAGACTCTCCTGGTCCTTCCGTCATATTGTTGCTCATGCATTATCCTGGATTCTGCATGGCTTGCTGCATTTCAAATTTTTCTACGTATCATTGCGCAGGTCCAGGTCCTCGGCTTTCTCGAGAGTATGTCAAGATGAGGATGAGTATGATCGGTGGTTCCGGTGAGAGGACAAACGCGGCTTTCTCACGAGCTTCAACTTCCTGCGCAATCTCTCCTTCTCCTTATCTTTGAAGATCTCGCAAGATATCTATGCGATTCTCTTCATCCAAAGATTTGGACCACTATGGTCAAATCGAGGAAATTTATCGATTCTTCCTCTTCTTCGATAAATTGGTCTTTGAACTGTTCCTTGAACGACTCAGCTTCCACTTCCTCCATTCTCGCAGACGACTTTGGATGTCCGGATATGGTGGAGATAGCATGATCACATCATCATCATCATCTTCCCCGCTATACTTCTTTCTCGGGAATGGAGGGTAGCGAGATTGCCTTTTCTTTACCCTCGGCGTCGTCGCAGCGGAGACACAGATCCTGTCGATAGGAGACTTAGTTGTCTCAGCATTACTTGCTCCTCACTGCTTACGTCCCAAACTGGGTCTTCGACTTGCCTCGTTGATCGGCCTCGGAGACTTGGCGGTTTCATCAATAATCTCTGGAGACTCTACTTCTCAAAATTTTAGCGATCTGTTCGGTGGGTGGCGACTCACTGTTTTTTCTCAAGCTCAACGCTTGAAGAGTCTTCTTTGGTCCTCACCGAGGAATTTCTGTTCGGATATAGTTTTCTCGAGTCCTGGGCGGGGCCGTTCTACTTTCTTTTTCGAGGAGCGGCTTTCTTGGCTTGTGAGTCCTCTTCTTCTTGACAAGCGGAGAAGGTATTTGAGGTTCCTTCGCAGTGCGGCCGCAGGGCGGTGACTCGGTAGGGCGGTGCGGTTGTTTTCTTTTTCATCGCTTCTTTGGCGCAATAGCTTCTTCTTTCAGTGCGGGGCGCTTTTTTTTGGGAGGGGAGACAACAATCGTTTCCTCGGTGTCACCGATTCCCCTCACCGTATCCGCTCTCTTGGCATAAGCTCTCTTCTGAGCTCCGGAAAGATTTGATCGGAACATTTTCTTATTGACATGGAACGCCTTTCCATGTCGGAGTGGAACTCCTTTCACCTCCATCAACCGGCCAATCACAAGGCCATATCCCAAGGATCCTCCAAATGACCCATCTTCCTTGAAAGACTTATTTCCAACATTTTGGCAGAGTCTGCTGTATACAAACTCAGCCCAGTTTACCTTCTTCTCCTCCATGATCGCAGCCATCACGATCAACTTAGTTTTGGACAGCTGATTAAAGCTTCCAAATTTGATGTCTACACACTTGGCAACAATGTCCAGCAACTTGTGGTAATCTTCCTTCAGCAGCTTCTTGTCAGCTGTGTAGACAACCTTCGCAGCACATTCAGGTTTGGCCACTTCCTTCCATGCTGCGGCCAGGTTTACATCGGCCTCATAGATCTTTGGCACTCCTTCCGATGGCAGCAAACAATGCTCCGCTAGATCTTGAGCAGTGATTGTAAACTCCTTTCCGTGAACAGACGACTTGATGCCCTCGTCGTGAACTTCAGCATTCACGTAGAACTGGGCGACCTCTTCCACATACGTCATCTGAAACTCCATCGTGAGAAAGGGTTTCAGTCCAGATTTCTCCACTTTCTCAGCTATCTTCTTCACAAGGGTTTCATCGGACCCCTGTTTGATCATCCCTTTGAAATCCACGGTTGAACCAAAGGGATTTGTTTTCCCAACTTAGTGAAATCATAAGTAGTTGCCATTTCAGTGATTTTTACCAAACGATTTTTGAGAAACTTGCTTTGAAGATTGATAGGGTTTCGAGAGAAAATTACAGTCTTTGCTTTTGGAGAGATGAACAGTTTTGGTGTAGTGTGAGAGAGAAGTCAACAAAATGGTATATGTATGGGTTATGAAAGGGCGTGCATATGGTTTTTGAAATTTGATCGAGATCAATGGCTCGGTTTATCACGCCGATTAGCATTTAATTGCTCGCATTTAATGCGGCAACATTTATATCCAATCATAAGCTTTGTCATGCAAACTTTTGATCGTACTGTCATTATTATTACTGATGTCATCCTTAAAATATTCCCGCTTATTAAAAACGATTGCGTTTTTGTCACTTAGCTCATAAATGACTCGACACTCCTTAGGCCGGTTCAATTCTTCTTCTCTCTTTTCACCTAGTGACTCACCGCCCGACTAACTCGATCTGGTGACCTTCCGACATAGTTTGATTCATACGCTCCGCTCTATTTTCACCTTTTCACACTCCATCTCTTCTCCTTGAGTCTTCCGAGTGTCAACTCACCAATTAACCCTAGCTCATGCTTGAGTTCTTCAAATCTTGATTCACATAATGACTTTGTGAATATGTCGCCAATTTGTTTATCTGTTGAGATGTATTCCAAGGTGATGTCTTTCTTTTCAACATGATCTCTTATGAAATGATATCTGACATCAATGTGCTTTGTTCTTGAATGCAACACATGATTTTGAGTGATTGCAATAGCACTTGTGTTATCACACATAATTGGAATCTCTTTTTCTTCAACATCATAATCTCTCACCGTTGTCTCATCCATAAGACTTGGGCACAACAATTTTGCCCAAATATGTGCTCGGCCACTGGATGTGGCTATTGAGTTTTGCTTCTTGCTAAACCAGAAACCAATCTGTTTCCAAACATTTGACATGTGCCTGTGCTCTTCTGTCAACTCTACATCCAAAGATAATCGTAGTCCGAGTAACCAATATGCTTGAATCCACCTTCCTTTGGATACCATAAGCCGACTTCCTGGCATCCCATCAAATATCTTAGGATTCTCTTAGCTGCAGTCATATGGCTTTCTTTTGGTGCTGATTGAAATCTTGCACATACACCTACAACAAAGGTGATGTCGCTTTTATTTTGTTAAATAGAGCAATGATCCAATAAGTGCTCTATATCTTGTTTGATCCACAGGCTTGCCATCTGCATCCATATCCATCTTGACTGATGTATTCATTGGTATTTTCACGGAAGACTTCTCTTCCATACCAAATTTCTTCATTTAATCTCTGGTGTACTTTGTTTGACTTTTAAAGGTTCCATCCTTCAGCTGTTTAACTTGAAGTCCTAGAAAGAATGTCAGCTCTCCCATCATGCTCATTTCAAATTTGTCTTGCATGAGGTTTGAGAACTTATCACATATCTCTTTGTTTGTGGATCCAAAAATAATGTCATCCTCATATATTTGAACAAGCAGTATACTCTCTCTATCTTGAATTACGAAAAGTGTTACTCATCACTTTGCCTTTGGTGAATCCATTATCTGTTAGAAATTGAGATAATGTATCATACCATGCTCTTGGTGCCTGTTTCAATCCATATAGAGCTTTCTTGAGTTTGTACAACTTATCTCCAAGAGTCTTCTGCTCAAATCCTGAAGGTTGTTCAACATAGACTTCTTCTTCTAAAAGTACATCTAGAAATGCACTCTTCATATCCATTTGATATACAGTGAAGTTCTTGTGTGCAGCATAGGCAAGAAACATCCTTATTGCTTCTAATCTAGCAACAAGAGCAAATGTTTCATCAAAATCTATACCTTCTTCTTGGAAATACCCTTTGGGTACCAATCTTGCTTTGTTTCTTACCACAGAACCTTCTTCATTCATCTTGTTTCTGAAAACCCATTTTGTGCCAATAACATTTTGATGGGTTGGTCTTTGAACCAACTCCCATACTTTGTTTCTTTCAAACTGATTCAGCTCTTCTTGCATGGCCTGAATCCAATGTGTATCATCCAATGCTTGAGATACATCTTTAGGTTCTATTTGGGAGATAAAACAAGTGAACATTGCTTCTTGTTGAGCTCTGGATCTGGTTCTTACACCATCTCTTACATCTCCAATGACTAGCTCTGGTGGATGGTCTCTCGGCCATCTCACATCGAGTTGGAGTAAGTCGGTTGGTTCGATCGTCTTGCAGCTGTGTTATCTTGAGCAACTCTCTCATCATCATCACTTAGCTGCAGATTTTCCAACTGTCTTTGAGATTCAACAATCTCATCTTCACCTTGATTAATTGCTCCGACTTGACTTCAACATAGGGACTCTTACGCACGGTTGGTGATTGACTTATCGACTAACTCTTCAATGTCTTCTCCATTTACATTAGGTTCATCAAAAACCACATGGATAGACTCTTCGTGACCATAGTCCTTTTGTTCAAGACTCTATAGGCTTTTCTTTGTTGAGTATCCCAAGATACCTTCATCGGCTTTAGCATCAAAAGCCTTTAGATTATCCTTGCCATTGTTGTGAATGAAGCATTTACATCCAAAAATTCTAAAATATGCAACATTTGGCTTCCTCCCCGTCCAAATCTCATAGGAGTCTTTGTCACCGTCTATTTATCATGCATCTATTTTGAGTATAGCATGCGGTGTTTATTGCTTGACCCCAAAATCTTTTAGGCGAACCAACCCACTAACATGGTCCTTGTTTGCTTCCTTGAGAGTTCTATTTCTTCTTTCTCGCAACTCCATTCTGCACGTGGAGTCCTTGCTGAGATAATTTGTGAGCAATACCATTTTCAACACAATCTTGAGTTATTATTCCATTGAAACTCTCGGTTCCTCTATCGAGATCTTATCTTTATAATGGTTTGACAATTCTCATTTTGAACTCTTTTCATCACCGAGGTAACTTCGCAAAGTTTCCTTCTTTTTACACATGAAGATTGTCCATGTATATCTTGAATAATCATCCACCACTACTAGAGTGTATTTCTTTCCACTTATGTTGGTGGCTCAATGGACCAAATAGATCCATATGCAAATGGATGCAATATTCTTATTGAAGATGGACTTGACTTTTCTTTGAATGATGATTTGATTTGCTTTCCCATCTGGCATACATCGCAAACACTTTCTTTCTTGTACACTGAGTCTGGTAATCCTTCTACAAGATTACTCCCTGCAAGCTTGTTAATTGTCTTGAAATTCGGGTGACTCGGCTTCTTGTGTCACGACCAACTTTATTCGGTTTGTACTCTTTTTGCTAGCAGACAAGTGCTTGGTGTGGCAATCGACCCATCTACCACATACATGTTCTTTTTGTGCGGATCTTTGCAACACTACTTCATTTGATTCGATGTCTTTGATTTGGCATACTCCCATATTGAATCCAACATTATAGTCCTTATCACAGAGTTGGCTGATGCTTAACAAATTGAAGTTGAGGCCTTCAACGTATGCAACATCTGTGATTTCTAATCCATTTTTCCAGATGGATCCAGTGCCTTTAATTTCCCCTGGAGCTTCATTTCCTCCAAATATGACTTTTGCACCTCTAATCTCCTTGAACTTTGACAGATTTTTCTTGTTTCCTGTCATGTGTCTGGAACAACCACTATCCATGTACCAGGTTCCTTGGCACTCAGCTGTTCCTTGAACCTGCAATCAAGGAAATTAGTTTTTAGGTACCCATACTTGCCTGGGTCCTGAGGGGTTACTACTGTAAGATGAACCAACCAATCTATAGCCAAATAATTTGACTCTAAGAGGTTGCCATCTATCTGTGCCATAATCATAATCCACTTTGGCAAATTGCTTGGGGGTTTTAGGTTCATACAACTTGTCTCTTTTGTGCAGTATGTACTGTGTGTGTGTGTTTAGCAATTGCCTTCTTTGGGTAATTGTGATATCTCTGAGTGTAGTGCTTGGGTACATATGTGTCTTTGATAATAACTCTTTTGCCTTTGGAATGACCTTTCTTGAGTTCTAGGCCTTTGCCATTTAGGCTTGTATTCCACTGGTCTTGGTTGATATTTCACATTATTCCAATCACTTGACTTTGGTAGTTTCTACCATTTCCATCATTTGTGTTCCTTTGTGAACTTAAGGGGATTTTGGTAGCTCTGTTTCTTCTTCACAGTACTTCTGTTTGGAGTTTTTGAGGAACTCTGCTTGGATTTTTCTCACTGTCCTCTCGGATACTCAATCATTTTTTCCTTTTCCTTTATATCCAAGGCCGCTTTTGTTTGTGATTGTGCTTTGGAATGAATTTGTGTGCAACATTTGGTGTATTGGCTTTTTGAGATGCTTCATTACTTGAAGATCCTTTTTCCAAGATCACTCTTAGAGTTTGACACACAAAGGAATTGAATCTATGTCTGTCTTGTCTCCACATTCTTTTTGGCTCATAATAAGGTCATCCAATAATTTAGATGCCTTTGTGAATGAAGCAATCACATTTTTGAGATCATTTTCTCTCTTTTCTATAGCGACTATCTCTGCTATTAGTTTAACATTTTCAACCTTCAACTCTTTGTTCTCATCGGCTATGTGACTTAGAGTACTCGGTTCCTTCCTAGTCATTTGTGAGTTTTGGCTTTTGAGCCGTTTTTTTCCTCATTTAACAAAGTGTGTGTGAGGATTTAATGTGCTCAAAGTCTTTCATCATTTTGCCTAATGAATCATAACGATCGAGTGGGTGATGAAGTGTGTGTGTCACAATCACTATCACTAGAATGAATGGGATGAGTTAGAGTGTACCTCATCTTCTTGGTCGGGTTGATCTGTTCTTTGGCCATTAGACAAATCATGGCTTCTTCTTCAAATCACTTGAGTAGTCGACTTCACTACTCTGGGGTCTCTGTGTGTCCTTTGACTTAGTTGTTTTAAGCCATTTAGCCAACATTGCTCTTTTCTTTTCTTGTCTTCTTTCTCTCAAGACTTTTCTTTCTTCTTCATTTACGTATTTATTAACTACGAGGATATGGACAAATCAATAGCAAAGTGTCCTGGTTATGCCGCAATTCCAACACAGGCTTTCAACTTTTTGATCACTCTTTCATTTGTTGGGTTGTCGGCTCTTTGATATTCGACCTTTTGATATTCTGCTCTCTTTGGTGGCCTATCTTCCCTTGACTTAGAGGGAGCTGAATGTCTTCTGGAGGATTCACATTTGTTCCTTTTGTAGTTCTTGTTGAAGAACTTGTTGAATCTTTTAACCATCAAGGCAATTTCCTCCTGGTCAATGACTTCTTTGGTCTCAGCTCTCTTCCCTTCCTTAACTAAGAGTGCAGTTGTTTTGGGTACAGCTATCTCCTCTTGATCCTTTCTTCTCAGCTCAAACTAATAAGCTTTGAGGTCTGAGAATAGTTCATGATTGGATGTTTTTGATAGGTCCATTGAGTGCCTTAGAGCCATGGTCTTCATTTCCCACTCAGCTGGGAGGCTCCTTAGTATTTTCATACACATCTCCTTCTACGTGTATTCTTTCCCAAGTCTTTGAGAGCTCATTTGTAATTTCGATGAATCTAGCATCCAAATGGTCCATTGTTTCACCCGCAAGCATTTTAAAGTTTTCAATTTTTTTAACAACAACAGATAATTTGTTCTCCTTAATTTGCTCAGATCCTTCACAAATTAAGGTTAATTTATCCCAGATTTCTTTGGCTGTCTTGCAAGATTTGACTTTGTTGAACACGACTTTGTCCAAAGTCTTGTAAAGTATATCCTTGGCCACATTGTCAAGGTTGTATCTTTTTCTAACATCATTTGTCCACTCGACTCTTGGCTTTTCAACCATAGTTGATGCAGGAGGAGCGATCTTCTCTTCTTCGACGCCCCTTGCAGCTCTCCTTGCAGTTGTGTTCACTTTAATTATTTGCAGTGGCCCATCCTCTATCACTATCCACATCTCATCATGTAAAGCTGATAGATGAGCCCGCATACGTATTTTCCACATCAAATTCTTCAATGGTGAACATAGGAATGCGTGTCAAATTTGCTTCCATGATAATAACTTTCTTTGTTTTAAAAATGGCTTTTGAAAGAACAAGTGTTAAAAACTTCTTAGAAAGATTGGAGATCTAGTTCGAAACAGTAGCGGAAGGCTCAATGAACCAACCGCTCGATACCACTTGTAGGTTCCAAGGGGTGTGAGTAAGGTTTAGAAGGGGGTGAATAAACCTTACCAACTTTTCGATTTTAGTCCTTTTAAAATAACACGAGTTAAATACACACTATGTCCTAAATGGACTAAGTTAGTTAACCAAAGAGTTAGCCACTCAAGGACTCAATTTAGTTGTTGATAGAATAACTCAAATTGTTTAGTCTAAACCTTAACTTGATCATGATGAGATTTTCAACGGAAGACTTAACACCCTTGAATTTGGTTTAAGTTTGTTTTAACACTTGGGTTTAGCACTTTGTTAATTATCAGTTGGAATGCAAATTATCAGCAGATGTAAAGTGATATGCAAAAAGTAAATGCTGAAATGTAAATGACACAATAAATTTTATAGAGGTTCGAAGATAGGGTAATTCTTCTAATCCTCTCTTCTCCAACTCCCCGGAGGAATCCACTAAGTATTGATCGGAGTACAAAGTGGTTATCGGTCCGGATACAAGTCTTGATCACACACGGTGACTTGATCCTTTGGGACTCGATCACGGAGATGCCTTGGTCACACAAATGGCTTCTCGTCCGTCCCAAACTTCTTCACATGGCGACTACCTTGCTACTTCAGCTCACTTGCTCAAGCTTCTTGGATTTGACCACGAAGCCCTCCAATGACTTGAGACTGGTTCGACCTTGAACCTTTCTACAATCCTCCTTGGAATGTAGACCCCTTTTGATTCTTCAAAAGTTTCCTCTTCAACATTTGAAGTTGTCTTTCCTTCACAGTTTGGTGTTGGATCGATTTCCTTCGAAGTTTAGGCTTGAGGATTTGCTTGAATAACTTGAGAATATTTTTGTAGGTTACTGGCTAATAATAGCTTGAATGTTCGTGGTTCGATAACCTTCTCTCAAAGTGATTCCTCGGCCTTTTATAGTGAACTTTCAAAAATCGCAGTTGAAGAGATAGGCTGATTTTCAAAAGTCACTTGTGTTCGTTGGCTTGTCTTGTTGCGATCTTTGATGTTGACATTTCCTCGGATTAAATGTCTTGCGACCTTCCAAGTTCGACATAAGGTGCGGTGCTTTCCATTGGTTTATTCCTTTTGCACGCTTAAGGGGATCGAGCACTTTAAGACATGGCGGCATGGAAGTATTACTTGTTTAGGTAATATTCTTGACTTACGTAAACGGATTCTTTTCGATTGTCTTGACTTGATCGCTTTTTTTTTTCCCCAGGCGACTTGAGTCGCTCCAATGATTGAAAGACTCATCTGTCACTTAAACTTGACTTGGCTTCTTGAGTTGACTTGGTGACACACTTCACACATCTAGCGATACTCCTTGATCGAGTTCTTGACTTCTCCTTATTGCCATACTCACCGCTTCACAGTGAGTCTTCATTTTAGCCTTGATTGACTTCTTGCATATCCAGGCATAGGCGACTTGACTCAACTCGTACAACCCTATCTATTACAATGCAAATTACAAGGAAAATGGGGTGACAACTTTCTAGTTTAAGTTTTACATGTCATTCATCAAAATCTAATGAACAAATTTCCCAACAAGCAAGAAATTCAAGAAAGAAAAATCTGCAAAACAAAAACTTTTCTCTCTCGAGCTTATATCTGAATTCCTCAAGCTTCATCTAAAACACCTTATCCAACACTCTAGTGAAAGATTAAGGTTGTGTCAACTGTTGAAGAGGAAAACTTTGTGAAAATAAAATCGGGGTCTACATTGCCTTGAAGTGAAGGGGTGTAGTAAGGTTCCTGTCAAACCAGAAGACTGGAGACTACAAGAGGGCTTTGTGAACTAGTCTTGCATCAACCAAGGTGGTCAAGTAGCTAGAGGAGTCTAGTGAAAATCTGAGTCTAGACAGTGGGCTATGTGAACAAAGCGGCTTAGACTGTTCGTAACTTTGTATTTAAAGTCACTTGATATATACTTAGTGGATTCCTCCTGGAGCAGGAAAAGAGTGGATTAGATGGATTACCCTACCCTTGAACCACTATAAATATTTGTGTTATTTAAATTCTGCACTTTACATTCCTATCATTTCTATTGCAGTTAACTTATTCAAATAACTCTCTAAAATATTAAGTGTTAAAACTCTAAAGGGTGTAAGACTTCCGCTGTTATAAAAAACAAAAGAAAACTGATTTTCTGAAAATTGTTATTTTTTAGTTGAGTTACTCTATCAACATCTCTGTCAAGAGATATAGATCTATGGTTACATCTCCTGCTGAATATCGACTTAATTGCCAGCAAGGACTTATCTGTTTAAGGAAAACTCTAACTTGAAAAAAATTGCAATGTCTATTCAACCTATAATATATATATATATACAAACATTTATTTACATGATTAATGAAAAAGTCATTAGAGAAACGGGTAGCCCCTTTCATGATTGTTGGTTTCCTTTAATATTTTAGCATACTCTTATGTTATTTCACAGTAGATGGATTTTTCTAGGGGGAAAATTGAACTATCAACATATTAAATTTATTATAAGCATTTATTATTGTGTAATATATTGGATTACTTCTTTTATTTATGATTGACAATAAAAGCTTGTCGATGGATAATCAAGACAATAGAAGTAAAGGAGTTATGCCAAATGTAGTTTTGGTAAAAGTAAAAGTAAGTGTGCATCTAAAACAAATCAATCGATGAAGGACGATACTCTGCCAGTAGGATACTTTTTTAAACCTTAAGTTTGTTGAGGTCTAGGAATAAGAAATTGGAAAAAGTAATAGGCCAAATAGCCATTACAAAGTCAATGGATGGAAAATATAGTTCGGAGACTCAAAGAATTGGTTGGGAGAAGTTTTGTTTACAAGCAACTTCAAATTATTGGGATTCTATGAAGAAAGAATGGCTACTATTTAAGAAAATAATGTACGAGACGGAATCGGTTGAAATCTCATGAACCACTCAATTGATGCTTCAGATGAGTGGTGGGAGGGAAAACTCGCGATAATTTTTCTAAAACATTTATTATTCAAGTCAATAGTATATTTCAAAACTTTATATTAGATTGACTCGGTATACTTGGTTATTGCATGAAAATGGAGATTATAGCAAGTTTATGAATAAATATTTCTCTTTATTTTGGTTCGGATATGATAATCTATTTTTGGATATTCATGCAATGCGAGAAAGAGCACTAGTACCAAACTAGAAATCTGGGAATGAGATTAGTGGTGGAGAAGTGATGTTTGATGATAATGGGGAGTCAAATGATTTTGAAGAACACGTGGAAATAGGCGATAATGATGACAATAATTACATAGAAATAACTAACTATAACAAAACTTATTAAATGAAGGAAGCAAGTAATTTTGTCAATGAAAATATATTCCCATCCTTCGCACCAACTAAAATAAAAATTAATGGGGAAAACAGTAAAGGGAAGAAAAAAGTTTCTGGGACAACTTCACAAAAGGAAGATATTCAATCTCTTTTACAGTTCGTAGAAAATAAGAGTTCTGGCACATCTGCACCTTTCACAGATGTAAGTATTGTGGTTGCAATAGAGATGTTAAACAATATGCATGGAATAATACCAATGAGTGATCTTTAGAATTATATTTGTAACCTATTGAGCAAAAAAGATATGCGAGAAGTGTTTGTTTATCAACCTTCTCATGAATCTCATTTATCTTGGCTAGAATTTAACTATGATCAGTTCAAGAACAGTAAATGATCTTATGATGATTTAGATGTCTTTTTTTTTTTTTGTTTGTTTTTTTTTTTTTGTTTTTGTTTTTTGGTTGGAGTTAGACTAGTGAATTCTACATTGACTCATGTCTTTTGGCTTGGTACTTTGACATGGAAATGTTTATATAAATAAAATTTATCATTTGGAGTTCTTTACATGTTTAGTATTTTCATATATGCTCATCTGTCTTTTTTTTTGCCTCATTGTTTTATTGTGCTTTTGTATACTTGTGATGTTAATAATGATATATTAATTTTTTCTCATTACTTTTTTTATAGCTCAATTGAGCCTTGGGATATCAGAGATTATGATTCTATAGTATAACAAATTGTGCTTTAATTTATCCAAATATTTTTCTTGATGAGAAACTAACAAAGATGATAGTCGGGCTAACCAAAAAGTGGTTTGGTTCGTCTTATGCCAAATAACAACACATAACATTTTGACATATTATGATAATTATATTCATAAGATTCCATGTTTAACATCTATGTGAACGAGTCAGATTCATAGAGGAGATACTAAATGGACATGAAAAAGATGTTATCAAGTTTTTCGCCTAATAAAACCTGTATTTTGGATTTATGCAATGAATTGACCCACAAATATGATCTTCATCCAACAAGAGGAATGTCTATTTTTGGGAAGTGGAGATTTTCTTATTACTTGTGCTCATGGTGTTGATAATAGGTGATGCAAGAGATATATACATTCGGGTAAGTGCAACGGCCAGGGAGCTATCCCAAATGGACTCTTTCCTTAATCTTTTTCCTTTGGTCTTTCCATCTGCGTCGCCACTTCATGGACTTCCCACCCACGGAAGTGGGTTTCATGCCTTTCCCCACACTCGAACCCAAGACCTCTAGGAACTCGGTACTTTTAGCCTGGAGGTCCTGGTTGAGGTGGGGAAGGCATGAAACCCACTTCCAGGAGGAAAGTCCATGAGTGGTGACGCGGATGAAAAGCCCAAAGAGAAAAGGTTAAGAAAAAACCGTTGGGATATCCCCGATCGTTACCAAAAAAGGAGCTTGCTAATGATATAATTAGACTACATTAAAGAGTATAATGAGGCCAACGGATACCATATGCCTCAACATCAAAGATACATACCATTTTTTAAGGTATATGATATTTTCAATTACAAATAGTAAGATTACATGCGATTCTTAAACTTATAAAATAGTTATGAACTATTATATATTTCTTTTAATGTTATGGTTGATAGGATTACATTGGAGCAATTGATAGCACACAAGTTAATGATTGATTACCACAAAAAAAAAAAAAAAGCAATACCATATATAGAACGAAAAGGATATCCCACACAAAACATTCTTTTGTTGTAGATTTCAATATATGTTTTACATTTATTTGGGTTGGATGGGAAGGGGCCGCTCATGATTATAGGATATTTGTAGAAACTATTTGTAGTCCAGAATCTCAATTTTCTATTCCAAAAGGAAAGAAGTATTACTTAGTTGACTTTTTTTAGAAGAAAACTTGAATTCATATTATAACTCGGAGGGCATCTCCGAAACAACCAAGTCCACGAACGCCCCAAAACAGAGCGCGACACAAACAATTTTACTTATGCCGCTTTACCAAGTTGGCCCATTTATCCATCAAATAAGCATAGATAATATAATCAACCTAGTCGAGCACGATTCACAAATCGGAAAACAAAAATACGTTCAACATCATCAATCATTCTTATGGGTCCTACGCCCAAATATTACGAACTTGAAATTATTTGAAAGACATAACTATTAAAAAATAAGTCCAATCGTCTAAGCCGAGTCAAAATTACAATCAAGAAACTACTCTGTTTCTTGGGAGTCCTCATCACCGTCCACAGTATGGGTCTCATCCTCTGGTTTTTAAACATGCGGGGTGAGACAAAAATTCTCGATGGATAGGTGCGGGTGTGCGAGTATGGCTTACAATCTGTGCGAGAAAAATAGTTTCATGGAAAATTAATGCAAGAGTCGTGAATGCAACATCAACATACTTTTAATAAATAACAATTATCCATGTATCCAAGTATGTTGGAAAAATTAGCAAGCGATCAAGCGAGTGGTTGCGCATGAAAGTATGGCGCCAACCAATATTTGTTAAAGGGTTGCGCCGCGAAAGTGTGGCGCCAACCAATATTTGTTCAAGTGGTTGCGTATGAAAGTGTGTCCACCAACTATCGGCCTTATAAGTGGATACGTGTCTATCAAACATCGGCTCCCTTGACAAATCACCTTATCCCTCAATGGATAGGGCCGGGCGAGTATCGAAGAAGGCGCGCGTCTCAACGGAAAGGCTAGCAAGGCCCGAAGATCCTCATGATTATACCCAAAACTACGACCCGATCACCTATCGAACTCTCTTATTCGACTCGAGGTTGGAATTTGGGCGGTGGAGGCTGATGCGGGATTGCGACCAAGCGAACCCATCCCATACACGATTTATCCATTCCAAAGACGCGGTCAAAGGTTAACTTATTCAAGTGCTTGATTCATGGCAAGTTAGTAAGAAAAACCGGGAGTGATCTAGTCACGCGATGTCGATATCGAGTTTAACTAAGTTAAAATTCGCGGTCTAGTTACCAAGTGGATAATCTGGCAGGAGATGATATTTGGTTCGATAAATTATGCACAAATCCGTAGTTTCAATAATATAGATTTATTCGGGCGAAAAGTCTCGTTATTTATCACGTATTTACTCGGGTAAGGAAGCCCGATTAATAGCTTGGATAAATAATTAAAAATATAATTTTTGTTGGATAATTATTATAAAATATACCTTAATATAATATAAGTAGACTAAAGTTGAAAATATAAATTTTCTAGGTCCTTAGTAATTTTTATTAAAATTATATCATTTTACTAAGAAAGATATTTTTTATCGGGTTTTAAAAATTCGATAAGTTTCAATATCGGACTCGAAAAGAGTAAGGTCAGTTCCTAAATTTTCTAAATATTCTAGAGGTTAGATTTCCAGAGACTCGAGGTCATATTTTTAAATTTGCAGATTAGTCCTCTATCTTCCAAAAATATGCTTTTTGACTTGATATTTTAAAAATAGGTATCTCTTAAACCGGGAAGGGTATTGATGTGATTCCAAGCTTAAAATTTTTCTTAGGACAATAATAATTTGTGGTAAAAGCAGTTTTGGAAATTTCGCGGTTAGATACCCCATTTTTAAAATTACAATTTTGGAAAGAATGAGTTTTATGATGAAATTAGATTGGCGAGTTGAAGTCTGTGTTCTTAAATTCTATTTGCTCAAGTCAAGTCACTTAATCCAATTTTTTTCTACCCTTACCAAAGAGCCTACATTACAAACAAAGAAAAAGTCATTTTTGATTCTTAAATTGTGCACACTTGAGTGGTAGAGATGTTAGACGATTTGCAAGCCTATAGTAGTTCTACGTCATTGAATTGATTTGAGCGTATACACGTCCTATCTACTTTGAGATTTGAGTGATACACTACTTCTTGTGAGTTGCGATGTCGAATACCCGGATGAGTATTAATTATGCCAAATTAGTAATTGATGACTTTTTGGTGATGAATTGTATGTTTGCTAGAGTATGGATTTGATTGAGATTAAGTGTTTATAGTGTTCTTGTGTGTTTTATTTACCCCATATGATTATTTTTCTTAGTTTGCTCGAGGACGAACAATGGTTTAAGTTTGGGGGTATTTAATATGTGTAAAATATACATGCATTTAGAAACTTATTATTTGGATACATATTGATATATTTGCATGTATATTTAGTGTATTTTAGTTAGTTTCCTTTGTTGGGTGTGATACTGCGTATTTTATATATTTTTGTAGAAAACGGAGCTAAATAGGACAAAAAGAGATAGCACGTTCCAAAGGATATGTCAAGAGCCAAGGTACGAGCAAAGATGTGAAGGAAAGAAGCATGGACGGTCCAACAAAAGGAATTACTTTCGAAAATGTCCAAAGCGCCACTACAAAGAAAACTATCAAATTCAACAAAATAGAAAAAACTGTTGGAATTTTTAAAATTCAACGAAATTCCATTGCTACATTATACCGTTGGAAAATTCCAATGATAAACAAAACCATTGGTATAAACTGTTGGAATTCCTGTTCGAATTTAAAATTTCAACGGAAATTCCAATACCACAACAAATCATTGGAAAATTCCAACATTAATAAAATTGTTCGAATAAACCATTGGAAATACTATTAGAATTTAAAAAATTCCAACAGAAATTCGATCGCTAAAACATATCATTGGAAATTTCAACAAAAATTTCGGCAGTAAACAAAATATTGGAATTAATCTTTGAAATTTCTGCTGGAGTTTTTATAATTCTAACGGAAATTCCAATAGTACAATATGTTGTTGGAAAATTCCATTGGAAATTCCAATACTACTGGAAAATTTCAATAGGGGTTAAAAGATTTGATAGTATTATCTATATCGATAAAATATATCTTCGCTTCTGGAGTCAATCATATTGAAACTACGCAGTTAAACGTGCTTGACTTGAGACAAATTAATAATGTGTGACCTACTGGGAAGTTAAATATATTAGATAATGAGATAAAATAATTGAATATTCCAATGGATATATACCATTGGACTAAATTCCAATGGTATAACTCTGTTGGAATAACCGTTGGAGTTTTTTCCAACGATTATATATATTTCAATGGATATACCCTTGGACTAAAATCCAATGGTATAACTATGTTGGAATTAGTGTTGGAAAAAATATTGAGTTTTTTTTCCAACGATTGTATATTACAATGGATAAATGACGTTGGAAGTATCGTTGGAATGTTTTTCCATTGGAAGTTCCATTGGAATTTTGCCATTCCAATGGCCATTTTACCAACGATGCATATTATGTTGGAATTTTCGTCAGAATCGACAATTCCAATGGTAAATGGCGATTCAACAGATTTTTCTCGTTGGAATTTTTTATTTTCTCTAGTGCGCTCACGATTTCAAAGACTAGCGAGTTTAGTATTTTGACCATAACTTTCTTTACAAAATTGATATTGGTGATTAAAGTGGTATGCAAAGCTATGAAAAAGGGTTACAACTTTCGTGAGACTCTAAAGAGCAAATTCACATGTTTACAAGTCACACGGACCATGTGAATTTACGACCTGACCATGTGAATGGTTCCGTGTGAGTTTACACGTCCGTGCGACTTTCTTTTTCGGAGATAGATTACACGACCCCGTCCGTGTGAATGGTCCTGCGCCGATTTTTAGTTCTAATCCGTTCGGAAATCTACAAGTGATCTCTCAAAGTACCTATATAAATGGGACCAAGACATGGACCAAATTATCACTTCATACAAGTCATTACATCGAACAATACACCAAAATACACTAGGGTTAGACAAATCTATAGTCTTAGAGAGGAGGAAATCTACGAAAAACACTACAAGGCCTTTCGCATCTACGGGCACAAGGGTTGAAGAAGGCGAAAGGAGGATCCATCACCGACAAGAATGGTTCTATCTTTTAGTTTAGATCTCTTGTTTGTACTTAAACGATGTCAAACTATTTGATTTCAACTTTGTCTATGAATTTGTTATCAAATATGTTGGGCTAATCATTCGATCTGGGGCATAATCAAAGCGTGGATTCATGTTAAATTTATATTGTTTGTTTTCTTAATTGGTTTATGTGTTCTATTATATGTATTCGAATGCTTAATTCTTATAGATTATCGATCAATAATTTGCATGTCATATTTGTTAGTTCATAATTTGGGAGATGAGTTCTAACGAACAAAAATCGAGTTCGGACATAAATGGGTGTAACGTGTCGGTAGACTTATAAATCATGTTTGGGGGAGTACTTCAATCGAAGATCTTTTGGGAGTTAATAGTAATGGTAACGTGTTGGGAGACCTACAATTGTTATTAATTAATTCTTTATGCGACATCCGGAGGGGAATAAACTAATTTAGGAATTGAACCCATAGAAACACATAAACTGGTTTTGATAAAACATTACTTGGATTTAATATTGAAGAAGCATGTTGAGATTATGTGCTTTTTAGAGATACTTTCGTATTTGTTGAAAACTTGTGGAGTTTGGATTTTTATCAAATTATAAATATTTTTACTTGTTAATTTAGGGTTTAGATTAGATAATAAATAATTTTGTGATTTTTGACTACTTCAATAAAATTGGAATACGATATTTACTATAGCCTAAGTATTTCGTATTCAATCCCTGAGGAATACGAACTTATTCGATGCTATCTGCTTTTATCTTTTGTCGTTTCGAGTTTAATGAAAAGATTTTCACGATCGGACCTCCGTCTACTTTTGGAACTTTTTGGGTGGAAATGTTTCTTCTTCCTAACTAGAGGTTGTAGTTGAAAGATTTTGGGAAAGCTTTTTGATGTTATATAATTTGTGGAAGATTGAAATAATTTTCAGTTATTGTTGTGTATGTTCTTTATCTATTCATTCAATTTCCTCATTTACTAATTGTAAATATGTTTAAGATAGTTCGTGATAGGTAATTCATGGAGAATATTGTAATTTATGTTGAATTTGAATGATGTTTTTGTAAGTAATAATTATAATATATAGTTGGCATGAGTTTTTTTTTGTAATCTATTTTTAATAGCCAATGGACTTGTTTGTCTTATCATAATCTATGAAGAATGTTATAAGGGTGTTTTTAATATTTAAAGTCAATTTTTCGATGACGTCAACAAATTTTATTAGGTCAACTAACAATTATGGTAAAATATTAGATTAAATAAAGCTTAAGGATACTTTTTGTAATTTTAAGACCACTAAGTTTTTTTTTGAATTTCCCAAAACCTGATGAGTATTTTTTGTAATTAACCATAAAAAATATTTCAATGACTTCCCAACCAACCGACAAGAAAAATGATCCTATCAATATTAGTGGATACCTCATCCCGTTTTAGTTTATCATGTTTTTAAATTTCTTAAAATCTTAAAATTTTAAAATATATTATTTGATGTAAAATAATATTTTGACGTCATTTACTTTCCATATTTTGAGAATAACAGTGTAAAATCATTGGAAACTACAAGCTATTTCAACGCCACTTGCTATGTGCAAAACATCAATATCTATCTGGCGCTGAGATGACACATGGGTGAGTGTTTGAATTATCTACAAACTTATTAATTCAATTCATCTCTTACATTAATGATCTTGTTGATGCTATTCTCGTGGTTCATGCTATACCTCATTTCCATTTTCATTTAAGGGTTCCATTTTTTTATTTTAAATATACATATATTTGATATAACATTTACTATCAAATATTCTATTTTTCTATAAAATGAAACATTTTCTCCCTACAAAAAATGAAAAATTTAATATTTATCCATTCATCAAATAAATGTACACATTATGTAGCATTAATATTAGTTGTTACCTCTGTCAAAAAAAAAAAATTAGTTTGTTACCTGCTCAAAAAAAAAAACCCAAGGGCCAAGGAGCACGGGTTATAATGGCATTTCCGTCATTATGCAGAAATATCAGGGCGAAGAACTTGATCCAAGCATTAGTCTTCTCAAATTCTCCCTCCCACGTTAACCGCCAAAAAAAAAAAAAACGTTTTTTTTACACGTAATCGCCTGCATTTCTCTCCATTTTCCCTCCATGCGGACTGTGAAGTTGAATTGTTCAACGTTTCTCTTGCGGTGATGACCTCTAAGCGAATTTAGAGTATATTAGATGAAATTGTACTCAAACTAAACCGTAGAAATTCCTCACTCCTTTCATAGGCACAGTGCTTTCTGCATGAACATAAGCCCGATTATATTCCTCTATAATTTTCTCTCACTAGAAACTCTAGAGTTCCTTCACTTTTTCTATCTGCACAATGTCTCCGGCGCAGAAACTCAAATTTCCTGTGATGATCCCGAACAGAAAACCACACCGGGAAATCTGACGCCAAACGAGACCGAAATTCTGGAAACGGTCGCCGATGCTTGGAATAATATTATCCGCGATGTTTCAGGTGCTCGAACTGATTCCAATATCCCAGCAAACTCCGACTATAAATGTGGAAACTTCGCCGACGATTACGTTAACATCAAAACGATGTTGCAGACCAGTAGCGATGGTGGAGGAGCAGAGAATGGAGATTCGGAGGAGGTGCCTAATAGTGGTAACGGTGGTGGAGGTAAGGCGAGTTCGGTTCTAAAACCGTCGCCTAGTGTGGGAATGAGTTTGGAAAATCTTATGGAAGTGCCGATCGGCAGCTCCGGTAAGAACGGTGGCTCGGAGAATGGCTCAGCTACGTCGATGATGGATGAGGCGTGGAGAACTAAGCAGATCGTACGTTTACTTCAAAGGACAGCGCGTTGGTACACTCGCCGCCATTGATACCGGCGGCGAGGCCTTGAATTACAATCAGGTAGTAATATAGCGCTCATTACGTGAACTCAAACATTTCATACTTGCGTACATGTGTACGTATAAATTATAAAATTTGTAAACAAGCATGACTGTATTTTAACACTACTATGTAATCTATCTGTTTGATATACTTTTAGCGTTTCGCCGACGACCTTTACTTCCTCCGCTGGTATGTCTGTGATGGTGTCATTAATTTTCTTGTTTTGATACTAACTGAAACGTATCTGATTACAAATTGTGGGGAATTTCTACAACATAGATTTGTGAAATTTTGTAATCCAGGTAGGTGTTAGAAAGTGTCTAGTGAAAGTGCTGTTATGCGTATTGCTCTTTCTAATAGATCTCCGTAGCTCATTTTATCGGGTTTCTGTTCTGGTTCACTGATGTTTTCCGTTCTATTTTCCTTTCTCCTGTGGGGCTTCAGTTTCATTTGTTTGTATCTTTCTTCTTGTCATGCTTTGGCAGTTAACATATTCTCTCAATGGATCATAATTTCTTAATTAGTAGCGTTCTATTTTTCAATTTTAACTGCTCATCGATATTACAGGTTTCAAACGTTAAAAAACTGTAAATGCTTTTAAGTAATTGTTTGAAATTCTTACTGATGTGTAATGAAAGCTCTGGTTCTTTGGTAGTTATCTGCAGTACTTAGCAGTTCTGACCAGCTTCTATCATTGACAGGTTTTCGTTAGAGACTTTGTTCCCTGTGGGTTGGCCTGCCTGATGAAAACTGATGCAGATGTAGACATAGTGAAAAACTTTCTGTTGAAGACTCTCCACCTCCAGGGATGGGAGAAGAGAATTGATAACTTTACACTTGGAGAAGGTGTAATGCCTGCCAGTTTCAAGGTTATTCAAGACCCTAGCCGTCAGAAGGAGGTTCTACAAGCAGATTTTGGAGGCACTGCAATTGGAAGAGTTGCACCAGTGGATTCTGGGTTCTGGTGGATTATATTACTGAGGTCATATACTAAATGCACACATGATTACTCTCTTTCAGAGTTACCTCAGGTGCAGAGAGGAATGAAACTGATACTTAACCTCTGTCTGTCGGATGGATTTGATACATTTCCAACACTCTTATGTGCAGATGGATGTAGCATGATTGACAGACGGATGGTAACTTCCAACTCTGCATTTTTATGTACCCATCTTGTAGTTCAGTTTTTAAATTTCTAAATGTTGAAGAGAGTTAGCTTAATGATATCTGTATATGCTATTAATTTGGAGCACCTTTGAAGTGAGATTGCAGATGCTCAATTGGCCAGTCTGTAATATCTGTAGTTTCTGATAATCCTCAATGTCTCTTGCTCTAGAATCTTGAATGATTTTGCTAACTGTTGCATTTGGATTGATTATAGCTTTTTTGCCTGCATTTTCAGCAGGTATTTATGGGTATCAATTGAGATCCAGGCACTGTTCTTTTTTTGCGCTGAGATGTGCTAGACAATTGCTTAAGCCGGCATGACGGTAAGGAATTGATCGACGCATTGATAAAATGGATCACTGCTCTGAGCTATCATATACAAAACTACTACTGGCTTGACTTCACTCAACTGA